>VDFB02105785.1:168003974-168193660 GCA_007258455.2 Sequoia sempervirens | reverse complement strand
GAGGCAACAGTAAACAAAATTTCCTACCCATTTGACCTTTCGACGCCCCAAACAAAACCCATGTTTTTGTTTTTCGAAAACACGTGCATAAATGACTAAAAAATGCAAAGTTCGGTTTTGAGCTAACCTAGCGGGGTACAGCGCACTGGGTGAAAAATATATGCCTCTCGTCCGCCCGGTGAATGACCTCACTATCATACTCCGACATGGTGTCTGCTCTTGCTCGCCGCCTTTTTCTTCCTCTCCTCCTTCTCCACTTGCCAGCTGTCACAATGAGCCCAAGGTAAGTCCACAATTACCTTTTATCCCTTTTCACCTTTTTCCCCCCATTTTTCACCTCATGGTCTTTTTTTCCTTTTTTTACCAAAATCCCTCCAATTAATTCATACAAGCTCTCTGTTCCCGGGGCAGCCATTTGCACACCGTTTATCCGATTGACTCCATTCAAGTGTTGTTCTTCTCGTTTCTCTATGCTCTTTCCAACAATACGTACCACTCCATCCTTTCGAGAAGTTGACTGGGGCTCCCTTTTCCTCCCCCGTCCCCCTTCTCGAGGGGGCATACCCTACCATTCCCTCCTAACCCGTCATTCTAACCCTACATTTTCTTGACTGGGGAATCCTCTCCGCATTCCCTCCGTTTGGGGCAGCTCACGTGCATTCCCCCATGCTGGGGCATCTCTTTTTCTGGTCCCTTCCTTTACAGAGTCATCTGCATCCTGTTTTTCTTCGAAACCCTATTATTCTAATAGTCTTTCGAAGAGGGGCAAAATGTAGACGTCCAATTTGATCACTTCCATATGATCAAACGCGTCCCCTTATTCATCCGGTTGCTCATCCCCTCTGTCAATATTAATTAAGCCAGTTGTTTAATTAATACCCTGCATCTTGCACAAGGGTCCTAAAGTATTTAATTTAATACTTTACCCCTCTTCTTCCTCTAAATTAAATAAATATACCCTTTTATTTAATTTAGCCATATTCCCTTTGAATTAAAATTCATTTTTTAATTCCTCTTTTCTCTCATGGTCACATCCTCCAACTTTTGCAAGTTGGTCCCTTAATCCATTTTAATTACTTCATCTTCTTCTAATTAACTAGGGTTAGCATGTGCACACCCTTAATCATCATTAAGGTCACATCCTCCATAATTTCCCACTTGCTTCTAATGAGTCATTAGTCCATCTAACTGAGTACTTGCACAACCTAATCATTTGATTAGCCTAACCTAATCCTCATCCTATTTATGGCATATGTCCTTGAGTCAACCTTATTAAAGGCTTTCTCCTTTTGGGCAAGGCATCTCCCTTCCCCATGTGAATTTTTAATTCACCTTTTAATCCCCCAAGGCACCCAAAAGGAATTTTTAATTCCTTCACTTCTTCCCACATGTCCTCTATTCATTGTTTATTCTTTCTCTCATCCCCATGAGAATATTTGAGGAATTTTTAATTCCCCACTTGTCCTCTCACCCACATGGGGACAAGGACCTCCTTTATGAGGAGATCTTGTCCAATCCCAAGGTACTTTGTACCCCTCTCCATGTCATGTCCTTCTCCTTCCACCTCATGTCCACTTCACCTTTTAGGGCTATCTCACATGCCACATGTCAAGATGTGAGGGCTTGTGAGTTCTCAACTCACCTTAGCCCTACATCTTGATATTTGGTGGCTCAATCTTGACCCTCCATTTCCCCTAGGAATTATCAAAAATCCTATAAATACCCCCTCTTTTCTCTCATTTGAGGGAGATCATTTTGCTAGCCAAACTCTTGCAATTTTATTTCTCAATCTACACTTAGCCATTTTCATGTTTTCATCCATTTGCACTCATCCTCACAACATCATTTAGCTTACATCTTGTGCCATCCAAGGAGCATACACATCAAAGATCAAAGGGACAACCAAAGGATCGATTCGACGCAAGGTATAAAGTTCCATTTTGTTGCTTTCATCTTGTGTTGTTTCCAACTTAGGCTAATCTTGAGGTGTAGGTTGTTTTGGTGTTTATTTGCACTTTTTTACTTGCTGCTTGTTTTCTAACGCTCACATTCGACCTATCACAGTACTGAAGCTAAGGGTAACAATTGTATACCCTGAGTTTCCCCTTCTTCGTTCCCAGCAATCCAACACAATCTAATCCTTATACGATAAATTCATAGGTAGGAGATAGATCAAATAAGATGTTATGTAGAATTCTAAAGTCTTCTTTATTGCCATAAATTGACTTTGCAGATTCCCACTTATCATTTTCGCCCAGTGGAATTTGGTGGTGCCTTGGAGAATATCCTCTATGAAATAAAACATCCACTCCTCAAAGAGTGAGGAAGTGGGGAGGCCCATTACTCTACTTAGAAGTGTGACTAAATCATTGTCATCTTCTACAAAATCACTTATGTACAGTTTTTGGAGCACCTTGTTAGCACCGCCCCTCTTATCTTTTAACCATGTCTAATTGATTGTCTATTTGCAACCAATAAGGTCCTCTTTCCATACTTTCGAGGAAAATCCCTTTTCCACTTCCTCCATTTGGTCAAAGAGAGGAATACCAAATGTTTTTCCAATAGATTGGGGAGATAGGTCTACCAACACTCTTCCATCCCTGGTGGCTATCCTTCTATTCTGAGGGTGATAGCACTCTCGGCAAGTCATCACTAATTTTGGAGCCACTAGACCAGGAGGAAAGCATGTTGCCTTTGTGAGTCCACTTTTCTTGATTCTCAAAGCCTCTTTTGTTTTAGGGTCTACCATGACCTTCTGTCTGAACTCCTCAATGTTGGCATGCCCTAGATCAGTATCTGTAACCTTTACCCAATAAAATGTAACTTTTGAGGTGCACTCGACCTTGTGGAATTGGTACTTCATTGGTTCTTTCTCATCTTTTCCACTAGGATTCCTTGTTGGTTTCATTCCTTTGTCAATTTTCTCCATCAACTTCTATTTTGGTCCCTCAGCAGGTTCTATAAATTCTGCACACAAGAGGTGCAATAAGCATTCTGATGTATTAGAAGGGAAAACATTAGTTAAATCATGCAATCATCTCACTAAATACATCCACACACCCTTAAAAGATCATTAAATCTAACATATTTCATCATTTTGAGCTCATTGGTGAATTTTATTGAAATGCGGGTCTAGAGGTGCAGGTTTTCACCCTACAAAAGCTGTCACGGTGAAAGCCCTAAGGAACGACGTTGGGGAGGCTGACTTCTGTAAGTGGTGAACCAATAGTAAATTTCCACATGACTTGATTACTAAGAAAATTGGGCATAAAGCTATTAGGCACGTGCAAAAATTTGTGATGAAGGAACTTGAAGCTATTTTCTCATGTCGGGTCAATCTTTAAATCTCATGCGGGTGTGCAAGATGCAGAAACCATGAGGTGGAAGGTTGTTTTAGTTTTGCTGCTAGGAAGCATCCTTGGGCAAGTGTCATTCCGCAAGCAGAGTTCTGCATGGTGGAACCTGCAAGGTCCCTCTACTTGGTCAATTTTAGTCTCGAACATTTTGGCATATGCATGGAATCATTCTTAGTTGCTTGGGTTAAATGCTTGATCATTTTGCATAATTTGGTACTTAGGAGTACGAAATCCTTGGGGTGGAGATCTATTAAGTCCTGGCTGCTAAGCAATGGCTTTGGGTGAACGGTGTTCTGCAGATGGTGGTCCACACAAGTAGACCCGCCAAAGCTTTTAACTTATGTATTTTATCAATTAGGTTCTCATTGCCTTAGCAGCAGTGGTGAGTGTAGAATATGCAAGGTGGAGGGGTGGTGGAGATTTTCCTTAAGTTACATCAGGAGCGCGACTACTCTTCATGAGCAACGGTATGTAAAGTCGGACACGCAAATGATAACTTTTTCTTGAGGTCTTATCACTTGCGTTCAAAGTTTGATCACGAAAGTCATGGGTGCGGAACTCGCAAAGTGGAAGGTTGCAACGACTTCACCATTAAATGGAAACCACATGGAGATGACCTTCCAACTACAGACATTTGCAAGGGCGAACCCACCTAATCATTTTGACTTAGAAACTTTTTCATTTCAAACTCCAACGTTGGGCTTTCAGAGGTGATAGGTGAAGAGGTCGCACGACAAGGAGGCGCGATGGTCTTGTTGTTAGACAATGGTCGAATTAGGGTGGACTCCCCTCAACAGCAACCCTCATGAGTGAATCCGCAATGAAACTTATGATGGGTTATAATACTTGGGCCAAATTTGATGATGGATGGTGTGGGGACTGCATGGCGGGGCTCTGTGTCAAGTTTGTTGTTAACCAATGACTACTAACACACAAACTTTCACACACAGAAAACTGCAAGGGTGCACCCATGCAGATTCAAGGACTTAGCCACTTTTTTGATAAAGTGTTTGGCGTTGTGGCACACGAGTGGCAGAACTTTCAGGGGGAGGATCTGTGCAGAGTGAGCTGTTGAACGATAGTCGTGGGGAAATGAACTCCCACAAACGAGGTTCTGTGGACCCTTTAAATGTTTATCAGTTGTTTGGTCGAGGGTGTTAGAACTGTAAAATTTTGAAAATTTTCATGGCTTCCTATACTCATTAGTTCCCAAAAATTCCCATACCATAAGCATAAGAATCTGCTTTGCATAACATTTTGCTCATGCATTAGTTTGTTTTCATCATTTGGTCCCATAGAATTCACCTGGCCCTGAGCATTTGAATTTATAAACCATATCGGCATGAGATGATGAGGGTATCCATGATCCATAAAGCATTTCATACTAAAGTGTTTCTTTTGTAGTCTATTGGCAAGACATCGGGAATGTCATACCGATGAGTTTTCATCTAAGGATTGATATCGGGAAGAGGCAATGCACAGTCTTAGCGACAGCAAGGTCTTATCGACAAGACAACAGTTATCGAAATAAGTCATATCGAGCTCATTTTGTCTTACCGATCGAGGCATAAAGTGAAATATCGGCGAGACAGGAGCAATCAGAGTAACGTCCTGCAACATTCATTTGGTCTTAACAATAAGGCAGGATGGGTTCCATCGATGTCATCGGGGTGAGTTCGAGGAAGTATTTCTGACTCTTAATGTCGCTATAACAGGATTATATCGGTAATAGGACTTGGCAATATTCATTGTCTTGTCGACAACAAGATTCATTGGTGAGACTTGCTTCATCGGCGAGAGATAAGAGAGTAGTGTTGAATGAAGTTCCATTGGCAGGAGAAATTATTATGTCTCAGCAATCAAAAAGAAAGCTGAAGGAAACATCTCGATAAGACTTGAGTAGTCGGAGGAATGTTTGTCACCTCCTAAAGTAACAACGATACTCAAGACGGAAGACTCAGAGTGTCGGGGAGACTCAAAGCATCAGTATAACTGCAGGACTACCTAGCGATATGTGATCTGTGGTAGTCGAAGAGACTCAAGGCGTCGGTGGAATTACATGGTGTCTTTGCGAGTATCTGATGAACATTTGAAAAATCTTGAATACAACAGATCGCCAAGTTTTGAATACAAAAGGATGCGTCCTTTCGAATACTAATGTATAAATGTTCATTTTTTATTGTGAAAAAAGGGAAGTAGAAAGCGAGTAAAAAATACAATAGGATACAAAATGTTTATATTTTTTGAGACTGTGATGCATGTTTGAAACAATGGAGATTTCAATTGAATTCATTTGATGTGGTGACATTTTTCTGGTATCAATTGTTTGTTGTGTTAATTGAAAGTATTGCTAAAGTTGTCTCCAAAGTTGATGTTTTCTAATTGTTTAAACCGATATATCAAGGATATTTTTTAGTTTATTAGTGCACACTTGTTGTATTTGTATGATTGGATTAATTGGTTCTTTCAAGGAAAGATTAAGTCCTTTTAGTCAATCATAGTAATTAGGGAATCTCATTTGTATCATTAAGCAGAACTTGGTAATCGCATTCTTGCATGCTTATACCAGTTATAAACTTAAACCTATATGCCAAACAATTTGAGTTTCTACCAGAAAGAAGTTACTCATTGTATACGTCTAAAAATGGTCATGGTTAATCAAGCTTGTTAATTAATTAAATATAAATTATTTAATTAATCTTCTAAAGTCATCTACATATAAATAAATTTAATTATTTATTTATATCATTCAATTTTATAATTCTTCTACCTTAATTAAATAAATAACTTTATTTAATTATTACCATCTTCCATATTCCTCTTAATTAATTAAATAGATTTTATAATTTATTTATATTAATTATCATAAGTTTGAATTTTAAATTCAAATGATATTCCTCTAAATACCTTTTTCACATTTAATTAAATATTCTAAATATTTAGTTAAACACTTTCTAATTCTTCACTCTACATTTAATTAAATATTCTAAATATTTAATTAGAAACTTTCCTCACTCTTCACATAATTAAATATTCTAAAATATATAATTAGAAACTTTCTTCACTTCATATTTAATTAAGTATTTTATATATTTAATTAAACACTTTTCTATCATCTTCTCACACATAATTAGATATTAAATATTTAATTATGGAAACTTCTAAATTCACCATCACATGCAATTAAATAAATTTATTTATTTAATTATGAGACTTATCTCCTACTCACTTCTCAAATGGAAATTTTCCCTTAGATCTGAAAGAGAAAATTTGTGTAGAAGGAAACATTCCATTTCTCTCTCGACTTTCAAAAATATCTCACTGTTCATCTCGACAAGCTTGATTTAAACCGTTGATCACATCAGCCAATCAGAGTCTTTCGAAAACTCTATAAATACCTCTGTGAATCCAAACATTGGTTACACTTGCATATACTTACATTCACATGCACATGTTATTTTAATATTATCTAGCATTAATCAGTTTTAGCAATCATCATACTTTAGCTATCATGTTTAGTTTTGTTAATTTCATCTTAGCATAAGCATGCATTTATTTCAAATCTCATTCTCTAGGAGATCATTTTGTTGAGCCTAGCGTATAATCTAGGAGCAAGCTAGATTCAACGAAACACTGGAGATAGAGGACAATAGGACGCTTTCGAAGGAGCTACGAGTTTAAGAGTTTGTTTTTCTTTTAAATTAGTTTCCTTTGATCTAATGTTTTATTGGTGTGTTTAGTTTGTTAAAAATATTTTACACTTAAAATTGATCACACATTTTTGGCACCCACCATGGGGCCTATGCCCCTTTTTTAACATTTACTTGTAGGTTTTTTGACAGGTTTTTACTTTTTGGAATTCGGATTTCCGTTGAAAATTCCCATTTTAGCACTTTCATGGCTTTCTTTAGCACATGTAGGATTTCTAACGACATTTTTGCAGGTTTTTCGATGCATCCAAGAACTATTTCGGCACTTCCAGGGACCATCTTAGTCAATCTGTTTAGTTCATTTAATTAAAAACATTGTAAATAAAATAAAATAAAAATTTCCTTCCTAGATTAGCGCATATAGGAGTTATTTTAGCGCATATAGAATTTTCTGTAGCACTTTTCGTATCTGTTTTGGCACATTTACTGTTCATTTTAGCGCATATGCAGAATATTTTAGCGCTTACAAGTTGTAATTAAACAGAGTCTTGAGTCTAACGCCTTCCATAGACAACTTTCTCTGGTTAAAAAGAAGCAACCCTAGGATAGTCACATCTGGTTAAAAAGAAGCAACCCTAGTATAGACATGGAATTTAAAATGAAGCAATCTAGGATAGTCACCACACAATGATTTTTTTGCAGTTAGAATGAATCCCATTCTTGTTGTGAAGCAACATCTTCACATAGATTAAATCATTGTCATTTGGGTTTTAAAAAGAACATTTGTTTTCTTTGTCTGCGGCAATAGGTCTATGCTCTCCCCTTAACTGGGTGATCATAATATTAGACTTTCCTTTTCAATTTCATGCAAATTTACTGCTCTCTTACATCCTTTAGAGGGCCTGCTCTTGTGGGAAAAAGTACTCACCCAAGAGGAACAACTCAAGTGGGTTCAAGTCAAAGCCAGGCTATTCCACCCCACTATAAAATTTAAAGCAAATTTGGGGAAGCCCTCTTTTTCCGGTAGTGTGCAAGATAACCATCTCCAAAACCTTTGTTCTAAACATTGGGACGTCTCCTAAGGGAGTTTATTATTGCCACACTGAACGGAAACCCTTACTAAGAGCCTAGTGTAGTAGCCAGCCGAAGTCAGTTTCTAAACATAGTAATAATCACAGTGCAAGGGGAGGGAAGAATCTACCCCCAAGACACTCACCATATAACTGCCAAGGACCGTTTGCTCAGGGGATCTGGTATCCACTTCTGTCACTCTGAGTACGTGCCTGGAAAAGTCAAAAACACGGGTGCCCCTTCGGGGGTGACACAACTATGTGAGTTGACGCAGTTCTAAGATGTGGGTTGTTGATTATTAGGATGACCTACTTGAGTACTAAGAGTGAGTCTACCTAAATTGTCTTTCATGTGCTAAACCTGTGAAAACACTTGTTGAAATTTTTTTTTGATCATACACTTGATGTTTATTATAGGGTTTAAAAACAACTGTTTTCATAATGTTTTTTGTGTCTTCCATCACATTAACTCAGATAAAAGATCATCCAAAATGAACATGCAAAAATTCAACTAAAAACTGTTCTCAACAGTTCGGAAAATTGTTTTGGAAATTTTTTTTAGCACATCTAGGGAGTGTCTTAGCACATATAAGGTTTATTCTAGCACATTCACTGGTTAGTTTAGTGCATTTGGAGTATGTTTTAGCGCATAGGCTGAGTATTCTACAAACAGTTTTTGGGTCACTATCAAAAACATTTTTTGAAGCACATCTAAGACATATTGTAGCGCATTTGAGGTCTATTGTAGCGCATTTGATTGTTTCTCTAGCGCATATGCCTGTTTCTACAGCGCATACAGGACACAGAGTAGTGCATCTATCATTTTCCAGAATTTTCACTTTTGATAGATTTGAGTTTATAACATCCTTGGTCTGGTAGCATCTCAACATTTCTCTCATGCTTAGAGAGTGGAAATCAACCAAGTTTGTTAGGAAATCAATTTCCAATAGGATCAAGAAGCCTAAGAAACATTTAGGTTACAAGAAAACTTTGCAACGAAGAAAGTTTTTGTATAAAAGTCAAAACGTTTTGCTCCATTATCGTGAGTTTCTCCATAGGTACCAAGATTTTGCTAGGGGATTCACTAATGAGTACATTGTAGATCCTTTATATTCACGAGCCTATTTTTAGAGAAGAGCTTTATCTCAATGACACAATCACAATTAGCCTCTTGAGATTGATTATCTACCACAACCTTCTATTGAATATCCAACACATCCTAGTCAAATCCTTCAGTGAGTTTAATTAGGCTATTTGATATACTCATCATTCTTCAAAAACAAGGATCAAATCTTAAAAGTGCACCTTTCAAACAAATTTCTAATTTCTTGATTCAACTTCCCCAACAGGATTATGATATCCTTCATCATTGGAAGCCACAACCAAGAGTTAGGAACGTCCTTGATCATATCATAATATCTTCATCTTATCAAATCAAGACATCATCATTTTTGCACTTATCAAACTGTGATCCAAGTCTAGATGAACATTTCAAAATCATATGCCTATTTTTACAAGATCTCAATACAATAAACTGAAAGAGGATATTCAAGAAGAAGGTTAGAGTAGTAGTCCCCTTTATAGTGTGAGTCGAAATCCTCTTTTTAACGATGACATGGGTGAAAGAGAAGAAAATCCATTCCAAAAATACAGAGACATGAGCAAAAACCATATAGATAGTGATGATGAACGAGATGAAGAATGTCTTAGAGAGGCTGAGCAAGATCCCAAATTTCACAAAGCCTTAGAAAAGATTTTGGAGCGCAACAAAGAAAAATATTTTCTATATCTAGCTGACAAAGGAGCTAAGTTGCCTCATGACTTTGATACTAAAAACATAAAGAGTAATCCCGAGGAAACACCCTTGTCTGATATTAGTGCTTTGTCTCAACAGATTAAAGCACTACAAGGAAAAATTAAAGATCTACAACGGGAAGCCACAACAAAGACATACGCTCTTGATGACATATGTCCTTATCCTTTTGACCGATGTCTCAACATGACCCCTTTCCAAAACATTGTGAAATCCCAAAGTTTGATCATTATAATGGGAAATTGGATCCAATCGATCATATTAGGGAATTTTGAAATATGACTTTAGAGTTTGCTCATGAGGACACATACTTGATGCGTTTGTTTCCTAGAAGTCTTGGAGGCCAATCTATGGAATGGCTATAAAAAATCACACCACCTGTCAAGACATTTGAGGAGTTGATTAACGAATTCATATCACAATATTCCTACAACATCCAACATCAAATAACCATGATTGATCTTTGCAAGGCTAAACAGAAACTTGGTGAACCATTCATTACATTTCTTCAAAGATGGAGAAGATTGTTCGCTAGATACACACGTCATGTTCCTAAAAAGGAAAAAATCACCACTTTTATAAACAGCTTAGATCAAGAGATGAGCTATCATCTTAATCTTCATTGTCCTCCCTCTTTTCAAAAATTGATTGAAAATTCCATCACTATCGAAAGTGCCTAGGTCCAAAGAGGGATAATAAAACTTGATAAGGACAATCCTAGCTCTTCAAATCACCACAACGACAAATCTAAGTTTTGGACTCGCAACAAAAACGTGGTGAATGATGGTGTTGTAGATGCAAATCATGTATCGACTAAGCCATTTGTTCTTAGTGTTCCAAATGCTCCTTGCAACAATAACTATAACAATGTCAACTCGGTCACAAATCAAGGAAACAATCCTCCTCCTCTAAGGAATAATGTGAATCAAAACTTTACTCCCAATCAAGGGAATGTTAAAAATCAAGGTTACCGTGGAAACAATAACAACAAAAATGCCTTAGGCAATGCATCAAACATGAATACACAATGATCTTCATTCTTCTCTAGCAGAAGAACTTTTACTCCACTAGGTCAATCTCTAGAATCTGCCTTTAAAGAGTTGATGGAAAAGAACGTTATCACCCAACCACCTCAACAAAATTACGAACCCAATGTGAAGCCTCCATCATGGAATGATGCATACTATTGTGATTATCATTGATGCAAGGGCCATCGCATGAATAATTGTCAAGCCTTGAAGAATGTAATCCAAGACTTGATAGAAAATGACACCATTAAGGTAGAAGGACACCAACAATCGAACGAAGACCACCAAGCATTTCACAATCCTTTACCCAATTATCAAAAGGGTGAGTCTTATGGAAAAAGTGTGAATCATATCAATGATGATCATATAATCAATCATATCTACACTGACGACGAGCGGGTCAATGTTACAAAAGTCAAGGAAAAGATGAAATATAGGGAGGTTAATGCAACAACAAGGGCACAATCTAAAGTTGTCTTAAAGGGTGCTTCTTCAAAATCAACTATGCCCCTACCTCAACATCAATATGACTTAGTCAATCAAATTCGAAAAATTCCTGCTTAGATTTCCATCTTAGAACTCCTGAAGATTTCCCCAGCACATAAGGAAATTCTAGAAAAGGCCCTTGTTGAAATAATTGTATCCACTAATCTGGACGTGGATCGATTTCAAGCCATGGTGGGACACTTTTCCTCACCCACATGCCTCTCATTCTCCAAAAAAGATGACGTTTCCATAACTCATCCCCATAATTCATCATTATACTTAGAAGTCATGGCCACAAGTTTCGTGTCAGACGGGTTCTAATAGATGGAGGTGTTGGTTTGAACATATGTACCATGAAGTTGGTTAAGGCTTTAGGATTTTCTGAGGAATCCATTGATCCTAGAAGAAAGATTACTATTAAAGCCTATGATGATGAGGAAAGAGTGTCCAAGGGTTTAATCATGCTACCGATCAGAGTGGGACCTATTATCAAGAATACTTTCTATCAAGTATTAGACTATGATCTTGGATACAACATCTTGTTGGGTCATCCTTGGCTCCACAAAATGCAAGTTGTCCCATCCACATATCATCAATGTCTTAAGTTTCCCTATGATATATAGGAGATCACAATACCAGCTGATAATTCAAATACTCAAACTTGTGCCAACATCAAAGGTAGTCAAGACACTTTGGTTCCTAACAATCGAGAAGCTCCTGCTAGTACTTCTCCCAAAGTTGATACAAAAATTAGTCAGTTAACCAAAAGCTTTGAAAAGCAACTACAGTTCAAGGACAATGGAGTAGGGGAGTACTCTCTTTGTCTTGCTAATCTACCTACATCACCTCGGTCACATGGGCAACCTTCTATCACATAACAACAGATATTTGTAGCATCAACATCAACGCAACCACCAACAGGGCCAAATACAAAGTTTAATGGACGTTTTATCAAAGAAAAATTCCCCATGGAAGATCCCGAGGATAGAGAAATTCTAAGTTGGCTCTATAAAGATGAAGATGAAACAGTTCTCAATATCAAGTTACTAACTGATAAATATGGTAAGGGTTATTCAATCATGCAAAAGATGGGATATGATGGTAATGTTCCTATCGGAAAGAGAAACGAAGGAGTAGTTGAGCCTATTGATCCTCCAGGACTAGTTGCAAAAGATAAAATAGGACTAGGCTATGATACTAACTCAACAGAAACAAAATCCAAGCAGTCACATGATATTGTCCTCGCATTGCAAGAAGGTTCTGATACAAGAGAGGCATGTTTGACAACCATTCATAATTTCATGCATAATAACTCTGACACAGACTCTGGTGAATATGAATGGGACACCATCCACAATGATGAGTTATAGAGGGATAAAAAGATTGATGTGATACACAAGTATAACCCAACTCAAATCGAAGGTGAAGGTTCAGAGACCCAACCACAAGAATCTGAACTACAAGGTGACTATGATTCTAGTGATACTGAGTCAAATTTAAATGAACAAGACTATCGTGAGAACAGTACCATCATTGATCGGCCTCATACCTTGAATCCTACAGTCAACTCCATTATGACCATAACCATAGCCGATTACACACAACCCGATGACCCGCTATCTTTGATCCATCCCGATCTCATTCATTGGGATTCATCCAAACCTATTGATATACCTATTTTTCAAAGTGATGAATCTATCATAAACTTCCTTTCCGCAGATGACGCAAATGATTGTTGCACTAGCGATTTTCGGCATAGAGTCTTTAATTAGGAGAGTGTCAATTCTCCTAGCTACAAAAATAAAAATAAAAAAGAAAGATCTAATGGTGAAAACTAGAATCTGGCAGTGTTAGATCAAACAAAAGATAAAATAAAGAGCGTATCGAACGGTGAAAACATTTTTAAGGCACCAGATGATGGGAAGCTTGACACTGTCCTAGAGCACTACCATGAGCGATTGCCTATCTTGATTGAGCCTACAAAATACGTCACTCTTGAAACTTTAGAAAAACCAAGGATTTTACAGTTAGTTCCATCAATGACAGAGAAAGAAGTACCAGAGTTCATATAATTTCTAAAAGCAAATCAAGTCAACTTTGCTTGGTCTTATGCGGACATGCCAGGTCTTGATCCTAATCTTATCATGCATCACTTGTCTATCAAACCAGGGGTTAAGCCTATGAAACAAAAACTCAAAAAGATGCACCCCCATGTTGCATTATTGGTTAAGGAAGAACTGAGAAAACTCCTTGATGTGGGCTTCATAAGATCAATCGACTATGCAGAATGGATCTCCAACATTGTTCATGTATCCAAGCTAGATAAAAGTGTCAGAGTGTGCATAAATTTCAGAGATCTTAATAAAGCATGTCCTAAGGATGACTTCCCACTTCCAAACATCGACACTATAGTTGATCTGACAGCTGGCCATGCCATGTATTCATTAATGGATGGTTTTTCTAGTTACAACCAAATCAAGATTGCACTCAAAGACCAAGAGAAAATGGCTTTCACATGTCCATGGGGAACTTACTGTTGGAATGTCATGCCTTTCGGTCTAAAGAATGTTGGGGCTACTTACCAAAGAGCCATGACCACAATCTTTCATGACAGGATGCACACATTCATGGAAGATTGTGTAGATAACATATTGGAAAATTCATACACCAGAGAAGGACATCTGGAAATATTGTCCAAAATATTTGCAAGATTGGAGAAATTCAAAGTTCACCTCAATCCCAAGAAATGTGTTTTTGGGGTCACATCTGGAAAACTCTTAGGATACATAGTATCAGGGAAAGGAATTGAAGTAGATCCTTCCAAAGTACAGGCGATTATGGAAATGCCTCCACCAAGGAATATTAGTCAATTGAGATCATTACAGGGACGACTTCAGTCTATCCGCAGATTCATTGCACAACTGGCTGATAAGAGTTTACCTTTCACACATCTACTGCATAAGAATGTTCCTTTTAGATGGGATGACAAATGTGAGATGGCCTTTCAACAAATCAAGCAATACCTGATGAACCCACCAGTTCTAGTACCGCCAAATCCAGAAAAAACCTCTAATATTATATATTGCGGCAACAAAGACATCTTTAGGGGCATTATTAGCACAAGAAGACTCTATAGGAAAGGAACGTGCAATCTATTATATCATTCGAACATTAACAGGGCATGAAATCAACTACACTTTCATTGAGAAGGCTTTTTTAGTAGTGGTATTTGCTTCACAAAATTTTTGACACTACATATTAATTCATACAAGCAATCTTGTTGCAAAGATTGATCCACTCAAGTATCTGTTAAGCAAGGCTACATTGACAGGAAGGCTAGAAAAATGGGTTATGATCTTAAGTGAGTTTGATATCCATTATGTTGATCAGAAAGCAATCAAAGGACAAGTTATCGCTGATCAACTGGATGAAGCACCACTACAAATGGAACATCCCATGCACATTGAATTTCAAGATGCTGATGTCTTCACTACAGAATCAAAACAACCATGGTCTTTATATTTTGATGGTTCTTTCACTCAACAAGGATTAGGGGTGGGCATACTCTTTGTCATCCCTCAAGGAAATACCATTCCTCGGTCAAATAGGCTAATGTTTCCATGCACTAACAACATAGCCGAATGTGAAGCCTTAATCATCGAACTGAAGATCACATTGGAATGGAGGATCACTGAACTACAAGTTTATGGTGACTCACAGTTAGTCATTAATCAAATCAATGATGATTATCAAACCAAAGATGAAAAATTGTTGCCATACAAGAAAATGGTTGATGACTTCAAAAAGTACTTCGTGGACATAATTTTTATACAGATTCCAAGACTTGATAATAAAGTAGCTGACGCCATGGCCATGATCGCATCATTGCTACAACTCTTAGAAACTCAGACTCGTTATGAATTTCTGGTGGAACAATCATTTGCACCTGCTTATGACACCCCTAAAAGCCAAATCATTTTACACTTGGTGGGATCCGATTCACCTTGGTATGGCAAGATTTATGCCTACCTAGAAGATGACATCTTACCACCTGATTTATCCCATAACCAAAAGTGAAATTTTATCCACCAATCCTCTCGCTACACTCTTATCACTGACACCCTTTATCTCCATGGTCTTAATGGTACTTTACTTTGATGTCTTGAACATGATGAATCTGACAAAGCTTTACAAGAAGTTCATGGTGGCATTTGTTGTACTCATTCGAGTGGACTGACCTTATCCAAGAAATTGATTAGAATGGGTTACTACTGGCCGACTATGGAAAGGGAATCATTCACTTTTGTGAAGAAGTGCTCAAAATGTCAAATTCATGGGAATCTCATTCATGCTCCTGCACAAGAACTACAACCGTTCACACCAACCTGACCATTTTCTCAATGGGGGTTGGATCTAGTTGGCAAGATTCATCCTTCATAATCAAAAAAACACAAGTTCATCATCACAGCGATAGAGTATTTTACCAAGTGGATTGAGGAAGTACCTCTCACTAAAGTCACCGAAAAATAGATCTCATCTTTTATACTCAACTATCTTATTTGTTGGTATGACATTCCCACCTCCATCATCACAGATAATGGACGGCCATTCAAGAATCAGGATGTTGATGAACTTTGTGAGCGATTTCATATTCAACATAAATATTCAACACCTTACTATCCACAAGGGAATGGCCAAGCAGAGGCCTCAAATAAAACAATATTGAAAATTTTGAAGAAGGTTGTGAATGATGCAAGGAAAGATTGGCACATTCAACTCAATCCCGCATTATGGGCCTATAGAACTAGCATCAGAACATCGACAGGAGCCACATCATTTTCTCTTGTCTATGGAGCAGAGGCTATACTTCCTCTAGAAGTTGAGATTCCCTCACTTAGAGTACCACTGAAAGGTCTCATAATAGATGATGAATACAGAGTTTCTCGACTGCAAGAGCTAGAACTCCTTGATGAAAAGAGACAACGAGCAGTTGATCATTTGAAAGCATATCAACAAATGATGTCTCGTAGCTATAATTACAGAGTCAAGCCGCGTACCTTTCAGGTTGGTGATCTTTTTCTGAAAGAGAACCCACGCAATTAGCAAGACAAAGAGAAGAAAGGAAAGTTTGAACCGAATTGGCTGGGTCTGTATGTGGTCATAGTAGTATACGGTTCAGGAGCATACAAGCTATCAATGCCAGAAGGGGACCTGTTTGATGAACCCATTAACAACATGCACCTGAAGAAGTATTATGTCTAAAGCAGTCATCAAAAACATTAGAAAAAGTCTTGAAAAAAATATCAAAAACAGTAGAAAAAGTCCTGAAAAAAATACAAAAACATCAGAAAAAGTCTTGAAAAAAATACAAAAACATAAGAAAAAGTCCTAAAAAAATACAAAAATATCAGAAAAAGTCCTAAAAAAAAATCAAAAACAACAAAAAAAAGTCTTGAAGAAATCACAAAAATAGCAGAAAATGTCCTAAAAAAAATGGTTACCCTGGTGAAAACCAGGCAGAAAGGCATCTCGGTAGCAACAAAAAATTAAAAAAAATCAAAAAAATCGTCATAGGGTGAAAACCTGGCAATAGGTAGTCTATTGACATCAAAAATAAAAATAAAAAAATAAAAAAAATCGTCATAGGGTGAAAACCTGGCAATAGGCAGTCTATTGACAAGAAAAATGTATTATTGCTAGATGACTTCTGGATTTGATTGTGTAAGAGTTTTTTGCATCAACATTTCAGATCACACTTCGTGATCCATCATCAGGATAGTTGAGAGGTCAAGGAGAAAAATGAATATGTATTTTTCTCCTTGAGCTCTCAAGTATCCTGATGATGGATCACGGTGTGTGATCCGAAACGTTGATGCAAGAAACTCTTACACAATCAAATCTAAAATTCATCTAGCAATAATCAATATGGATTGTGGAAATGTGATATCTTTAAGAAAAATGTAATAAAAACAAATAGTGAAAATCTGGCAAACAAACGCTATTTGTAGCTCTCCATCTATTAGTTCATGTTCTGCACTTGGCTTCTCAGCCTTCATTTCATGCATCTTTCCATCATCTTAGGGCCATACCAGCATCATGTTGCCATGATTTTCCTAGAGCGATAACATCTTACCATGGCTTGATTATTATACATATTCATTTCAGCAAGTTATGTTAATATTGGGGGCAAACACTGACATACTGGGGGCAACCAACTTTCAGGTTTTATAGAAACAACTAGACAATGACATAGAATCCAATCATGCGAACAAACAATCAAATCACATGAACAACTATCCAATCATCGATCCATATCACAACAGTTTTCAGCAGGTACCATATCATGACTCATATCTAGATGATCTAAAATCTGAATAATGTTTGGCATAGCAATACTAAATTTTGAACAATGGTTGTTTAGTTTTTGATATCATCTCTCTGAAGCACACTCGATGATGTACTGAACTAGAGTGGCAAGGAAAGAGGATGCTTTTTCTTTTTCTGTTGTCTTGAGGTTAACTATCCATCTGTTGCAAATATGTCGTGAGAAATGATTTCCAAATTTTATCATTAATGACAGTTCCAAATTTGCATCAGAAGGTGGTTAGTCTTTGTCTGTTTATGCAAGAAATGCTTAGGTCATCTCATTTCAATTATACCTCGATGCTTGTGTTTACTTGCTATATCAAAAATCATGAAAGTTGTACTCAGGTCATCATTGGTGCTAATTTACCCTCTGATGCTTGTACATACTTCCAACATTTTAAAATGCTCTATGATCATTCAAGAAAGCTAACAAAAGGCTCGAAAAATAGTTGGTTTCATTTAGTTGCATTTCATCTTGCTCATTGGACATATTTCCATACTGGATTTGCATTAGAGTTTTGAAAGGCTAACAAAAACATCAATGGTTGTCATGTCTCTTTGGACTATTTGTGGAGGACATTCGAACATTTTTTTCATCATCACCTTTCATTTTCATATTATCATTTCATTATCATTATCATTTCATATCATTTGAATTCCTCATCATTTCATATCATTCATTTATCCATTCTGTATTTTCATATCACCTTCATTTTCATATTATCTATCATCTTTATATCATTAGCATCTCACTTATCATTTTCATTTTGCACATTTGCATCCCATTTATCACTTTATTTCATTTCACTTATCACTTATCATTTCATTATCGTTCATTTCATTTCATTTCACTTTTCACTTATCATTTCATTATCGTTCATTTCATTATCATTTCATTTCATTTTATCATTTCATTTCATCATCATTACAAATCATTACATTTCATCACATATCATTTATCATCTTATCATACATCTTATTATTATTAATCATTTCACTTCATATCTTTAATCATCCTATCATTTTTCATATCAATTCATATTACAAATTCATGATGCATATCATAAACACAACATTCATTTTCCATCATATTATCATTATTTACTTTCATTTGAAAATCCAAAAACAAACATTCCATACATACATTTTCGTATCATTTTCCAAACAACATTTTTCATAAAACATATCAAATATCCCATGACATATTTTCATAATCACATCATAAGTCATCCACCTACATGACATCATTAGTACGCATCATCAATCATTTTTCATCATCATCATAAACACATCATATCAAATTATCCTGCATATCATGTTAGTCATCAAATCATTCAAATGCATATCAAAATCCATAACATATAGAAATAAATGAATATCATATAATCATCTCATAAGTGCACATCACATCATCAAAAATCATCACCGTTGCATATCATCACTCCTCAAAAATAATACAAATGTCCAATGCCCAATGAAGCTAAAAATTCCAAAGAGAGATACATGAGATATGACCAAAATAACGTACATGCTCCAAAAATAATATGCATTGAGATGTGTGAATGAGTCAATAATGATACATCAAAAATATCACATGAGTCTCATGACTCTAACTACTAGAGCCCCCTAATGGAGTTGGCCTCTATGGTGGAATTCCACTGCCTCCTGCACCTCCTACCCTAAGATCTTTGTGTGGTCCTGACACACCTCGACTATGAAAAGGTCAATCACAATCTCTCTATCTATCAATGCCTCACATCATGCAATCACAACCCATATCTATCTATCAAGTGACCCATATCAGTGATCCATATCAGCGACCCATATCAGTGACCCATAATAGTGACCCATATCAGTGAACCATATCAAGTGACCCATATCAAGTGCTCTATCTAAGTGACTCATATCATGAACTCAATGCTAAATCGATCTATTTGAATATCAAATCAAGCTACTCTATCATCATTATACTATTTGTTTTCTTTTTCAAGAAAGAAAATTTATCGACAATCAAATCATTTTCTTATTTGTACTTCAGTCACGAATACAAATATGTTTGTATCACATTATCTACTATTTGGTTTCTATCACAAAAAACAAATTTATCAGAAGTCATATCAAGCATCTACTCATTGTTTTCTAAAATCAAAGTTATCAGACAATCCATCAATCATTCTACTCTTTGTCTTTCTATTTTCGGGAAGAAAAGTTATCAATTAATCATCATCCTTTCATCATTTCCATCAACAAGGGAATCATTTCAATAGGGGCATCTTTATACATCAATTATCGGGAGCTTAATCACGACATCCCTCTCATCATTTGAATTTCATCAACTCAACATTTTTTTCTCATCATCAATGATTTACCTCTCGAGGGGGCATCATCAATATGAGCATCAAAAACATATCAGGTTCAAATCAAGGGCATATCAATCACATTTTTCCAATCAGGGGCAAATTTCAAGAGCAGGAATATTTTCTTTGAAGCAATGTGTTTCACACATCACTTCAAAGAGGGGAAAAATGTATACGTCTAAAAATGGTCATGGTTAATCAAGCTTGTTAATTAATTAAATATAAATTATTTAATTAATCTTCTAAAGTCATCTACATATAAATAAATTTAATTAGTTATTTATATTGTTCACTTTTATAATTCTTCTACCTTAATTAAATAAATAACTTTATTTAATTATTACCATCTTCCATATTCCTCTTAATTAATTAAATAGATTTTATAATTTATTTATATTAATTATCATAAGTTTGAATTTTAAATTCAAATGATATTCCTCTAAATACCTTTTTCACATTTAATTAAATATTCTAAATATTTAATTAAACACTTTCTAATTCTTCACTCTACATTTAATTAAATATTCTAAAATATTTAATTAGAAACTTTCCTCACTCTTCACATAATTAAATATTCTAAAATATTTAATTAGAAACTTTCCTCACTCTTCACATAATTAAATATTCTAAAATATTTAATTAGAAACTTTCCTCACTCTTCACATAATTAAATATTCTAAAATATTTAATTAGAAACTTTCTTCACTTCATATTTAATTAAGTATTTTATATATTTAATTAAATGCTTTTCTATCATCTTCTCACACATAATTAGATATTAAATATTTAATTATGGAAACTTCTAAATTCACTTTGCCATAATAGTGGTTTACAATTCCTAAGAGGAATGAATTTTAGCTGAAATCACATATTTTTAGAAAATATAATGATTTAAGCCTTAAAAAGTTCCATTTTAAGGATTCCAATTGAAGAGGGTTTGATCAAATCACCTTAGATCAAACCCCCTTGGATAGAACCTCGCTAGTTTTAAACCATACCTATAAATGCGTCTCCTTTACACCTATCAAAATGCTGATAAAAAATCACTTTTGATTTAGCTTTTGGGGATCAAATGAATTCATTTAAAATTTATTTCAAATGATTATGGTATTCCTCAGAACAAGCTATCCAATGAATATAATTTTAATATGTTTTGGTTTTGTTATGTATTTGTTTTTTAAGTTTTATTAAGCATAGGTTTTCATCGAAAATGAATTTCTTTGTTCTTCACATGTGGAAAAATAGAATATTATCAAAAAAAAAAATGAAAAATATGAGTGCACCAGATATTGAAGTCCTTGATCCAACAAAAAAATTAAATTAAATTTTGACATATACAAAAAAGTTACGCTGCTAGCCAATTTGTTAAGGATTAAAAAAAAACTATCTAACCAAGTAAAGTTTAAGTTTAAGATATTAGAATTAAAATTAAAAAAAAGAATTAGAATTTCCTTCAAAAAATTAAATTTATATGTATTTTTTGGAACTTTTTTTGTTTTTTTAAAAATCTAAATTATTTATGGAAAAAATGCAATTTTGATTAAAAATTTTGAAAATATTATTTAATTAACTGACTCCTTGAGAATTTTTCAAATCTAAATTTCAAATTTCACTCTATTTAGGTAGTATGAATGAAAGATTAGTAAAATAATAATTCTTGTCATTTTAAAAAATTGTAAACCACTATTATGGGATCACCTCAACCATCACATGTAATTAAATAAATTTATTTAATTATGAGACTTATCTCCTACTCACTTCTCAAATGGCAACTTCCCTTAGATCTGAAAGAGAAAATTTGTGTAGAAGGAAACATTCCATTTCTCTCTCGACTTTCAAAAATCTCTCACCGTTCATCTCGACAAGCTTGATTTAAACCGTTGATCACGTCAGCCAATCAAAGTCTTTCAAAAACTCTATAAATACCTCTGTGAATCCAAACATTGGTTACACTTGCATATACTTACATTCACGTGCACACGTTATTTTAATATTATCTAGCATTAATCAGTTTTAGCAATCATCATATTTAGCAATCATCATACTTTAGCTATCATGTTTAGTTTTGTTAATTGCATCTTAGCATAAGCATGCATTTATTTCAAATCTCATTCTCTAGGAGATCATTTTGTTGAGCCTAGCGTATAATCTGAGAGCAAGCTAGATTCAACGAAACACTAGAGATAGAGGACAATAGGACGCTTTCAAAGGAGCTACGAGTTTAAGAGTTTGTTTTTCTTTTAAATTAGTTTCCTTTGATATAATGTTTTATTGGTGTGTTTAGTTTGTTAAAAATATTTTACACTTAAAATTGATCACACACTCATTTCAGATTTTCATTTGACTATGTGCACCCAATAAGGCACTAGTCTCTACCATTCTACTGTTTAATTTCATTCATTTTTACATATGAACATATTAGATTTTTTCCTTGATATTGCTTATACAATTTATACCAAAATAAAACTCATTTATCCACTCCCATTTTCCAGTGTGGGTAAATTGCTTTAGGAAATGAACAGAGGTTCAAGTCTACTTTATTCAAATAGGTACACCCACCTAGGTCTAGCAGCACCTGAAGAGTAGAAGGTTCAAATCTTTTGGCCTTGTTTGTTACCCTGAAACGTTGTGAGAATCTGGCAACCTCTCATGGTTCAAACTTATGTTTTTGAGAGCTAACAAATTGTTAACTCTACTAGGGACAAACATCAAAAAATATGGTTCTAGCCTATCCATCCATAGAGTCAATACAGTTCTAAAATCGGTCTTTAACCAAAGGTTCACAATTATTTCATTTGCACTCCCCATCTGAGTCACGCACTTAACAAATTGGTGACTCTGCTGGGGAAATTATTGCAGGATATTTGGTTGAAGATCATCATATAGAGTCATTGAAAAAAGATTCATAATTTGAGAAGTTTCAGAAAAAAGTGATTCCGCTGGGGAAAATCAAAAATAATTTCAAAAGAATCATTTTCCTACTTTTGGAAAAGTAGGTGGCGACTCTGGTAAAAACTTGATGAAGAATGGATAGACAATTTGTGTATGGAACAAAAGAATATTTTAAAAGGAAGTAGTTGATAAGAGAAATTAAAGAATTGAAAAAGCAACGGTTGCAATTGGAGAAAGAAACACTACAATTGAACCAACAATTGAGAGAATTTTGCAATAAGAATGAATACGAAAATGCAAGCAGGCATTGGATTCCTCACGTGCCTCATAAAACAATTGGGAATTTTCACAATGAAGGTAATACACTTTATTCACAACAAGATATTTATTCACCACAGTCATCAAAGCAAGTAAATGTTTATCCAGTCCCTCCTAGACAAAGGTTGGTAAGCTATCAAGACTATCAATATGATCAACACAATTCCAGCCCACATGAAGGTGTCAATCAAAACTTGCAACGAAATGCATGCCAAAATCAGCAGTTTGAGGAGGAAGAAGATGAATACATACATACTCAAAGCCAAGATTCCATTGCAAAATTAGAATGTGGAATTTACCCCTTTGATGTGTTTCTTAATATAAGGAGACATGAAGGAGAAGATAAAAGCTCTCTATACAATAGGATGATAAATATTTGTATGCAATTACCTCCTAATTGTAAGCCTACAAGACCCTTTTTGTTGCACAGTTCATAAAAGTTTGGAAACTTGAATCAGCTTATTGGCCAGAATCATCAATACAACATGCTTTTGATCGAGTGAATAAATTTATTGATTCCATGGAGAGGATAAGGTATGAGAACACTATCAATGTTGAATCCAATATTTGTACTTCTGATGAATATAGAGAAATTGATCAAACAATGCAACCAATAGGAGATGAGACATGTGTAGGTCAGAATGATTCATATGATAGCCTGCATGATGAAGATGAAGATACAAGAGATCTCTCTTGCATAATAGATTGTGAGAAGGAAAGTAGTACATGTTATGAGGGATCCAATGAATATTCAGATTGTGAAGATGAACCTGTGGATTTTGACTTACAACTGGATAATTCTTACAGTTCTTGTGGTGATCAAGAAGAAGAAGCAATGGACAATGCGGGTCCATTTGACAGTGAACAAATAACACCTCCAGCTGCAGCTAAGAACTATAGGAACACAATTGATAATAAAGAGAAGGATTTCTCTGTGTTTTCGAATCCACTCCATGATGAGGATGTATCATGCCACAATGAGGAAGAGTTTGAGGACAATCATGTGAATCATTATCTACAGCAAGGAGATATTTTCAGCTCTTATGGAGATTGAGAAGAGGGAGAAATAATGGAAGATATGGAAGAAGAAACATGTTCACTCAGCAGTGAGCAAATTTCAGATATGCTAACTCTTGAATACCAGAGATGTGCACATGAAGGTGATTCTAAAGTCCTGTGTCCAACCTACATTTGTTTTGACAGTGAAAGTTCTTTGTGCAATGATTCATATGACTCCCAAAGCATTTCTCGAAATGATGGAGAAACCTTTGAAGTTGACCAAAAATCTATATCCATTCAAGAAAAGGTATGTGATTTAGAAATTTCTAACTCATGTGGACAAGACATTTATTTGCATACCAAGGATGATAGGAGTCCAGCCTTGATTGGTTCATATATGCATGATATTGAGGATATGAATCATATTTCAGTTTCAAATGGTGATATGGAAGATGTGCAAAATGTTTCAGATTTATTTATCTCAAATAGTGTTGATATGACAGAGCATTTAGATTTGTGTGAGAAGCATTCGAATCTTGAGATGAGTGACACAAATGATCATGATTTTTTCCCTCCTCATGTACATGAAAGTTGTATTCCTTGGTTGCATTATGATTGCAAATTTCCTGTGTAGATTAATCTCAGTTATATGATGAATAAAGAATGTTTTCAGTTTTCAAATTAGCAGGGATATCATTTCATGATGCAGGACCCAAATTGGAATGGGGGAAAGAGTTGCAAGTATCTTTATGACAACAAGAGTAGCAAGGAGGATGACATGAATACTTTCAAGATAAGTTCACTGAGTTCAAATCAGAATAAAATTTATGACAAAGGAAAGTATGGGCCTTTCTTTTGGGTGGCCTTGAGCCATCATTTACCAAAATGAAGTCTGATTTTGTTGCCAAAGGAATATAGAGGATTAAGGGTTTCCAATGCATGGAAAACTCTTGACATTCCTCTCAAAATTTCTCTTCCATGCACAGTAGTCTAGGAAATAAAAAGGAATAGGAATTTCTAGTACATGGACAATCCTGACATTCCTTCTTTTTAAATAAATCTTTCCATGTACAGTAGTATAGGGTCATATTCATCTCCATTTCCATTCATTCTATCCTGCTCATTGGTCCATCACCTTGAAAGTTTGGTCTGCTCACCCAGGAATCTGGATCCTTGCAATGATCTCACAATCATTTATCTCCAAACGGAGCCACTATTCGAACTGTAAAATTTTGAAAATTTTCATGGCTTCCTATACTCATTAGTTCCAAAAAACTCCCATAGCATAAGCATAAGAATCCACTTTGCATAACACTTTTCTCATGCATTAGTTTGTTTTCATCATTTGGTCCCATAGAATTCACCTGGCCCTAAGCATTTGAATTTATAAACCATATCAACATGGGATGATGAGGGTCTCCCCAATCCATAAAGCATTTCATACTAACGTGTGTCTTTTGTAGTCTATTGGCAAGACATCAAGAATGTCATACCGATAATTTTTCATCTGAGGATTGATATCGACAAGAGGCAATGCACAGTCTCAGTGACAGCAGGGTCTTATCAGCAAGACAACAGTTATCGAAATAAGTCATATCGAGCTCATTTTTTCTTACTGATCGAGGCATAAAGTGAAATATCGGCGAGACAGGAGCAATCAGAGTAACATCCTGCAACGTTCATTTGGTCTTACCGATAAGGCAGGGTGGGTTTTGTCAATGTCATTGGGGTGAATTCGAGGAAGTCTTGTCGACTATCAATGTCTCTATAACAGGATTATATCAGTAATAGGACTTGGCGATATTCATTTTCTTGCCGACAACAAGATTCATCGGTGAGACTTGCTTCATCGGCGAGAGCTAAGAGAGTAGTGTCAAATGAAGTTCCATCGGTAGGAGAAATTATTATGTCTCGGCAATCAAAAAGAAAACTAAAGGAAACATCTCGGTAAGACTTGAGTAGTCAGAAGAATGTTTGCCGACCCCTAAAGTCACAACGATACTCAAGACTAAAGACTCAGAGTGTCGGGGAGACTCAAAGCATTGGTGTAACTGTAGGACTACCTAGCGATATGTGATCTGTGGTAGTCAGAGAGACTCAAGGCATCGATGAAATTACATGATGTCTTTGCGAGTATTTGATGAACATTCGAAAAAGCCCGAATACAACATATCGCCGAGTTTTGAATACAAAAGGATGCGTCCTTTCGAATACTGATGTATAAATGTTCATTTTCGATTGTGAAAAAAAGGGAAGCAGAAAGCGAGTAAAAAATACAATAGGATCCAAAATGTTCACATTTTTTTAGATTATGATGCATGTTTGTAACAATGGACATTTCAATTGAATTCATTTGATGTGGTGACATTTTTCTGGTATCAATTGTTTGTTGTGTTAATTGAAAGTATTGTTGAAGTTGTCTCCAAGGTTGATGTTTTCTAATTGTTTAAACTGATATATCAAGGATATTTTTCAGTTTATCAGTGCACACTTGTTGTATTTGTATGATTGGATTAATTGGTTCTTTCAAGGAAAGATTAAGTCCTTTTAGTCAATCATAGTAATTAGGGAATCTCATTTGGATCATTAAGAAGAACTTGGTAATCGCATTCTTACATGTTTATACCAGTTATAAACTTAAACCTATATGCCAAAAAATTTGAGTTTCTGCCAGAAAGAAGTTACTCATTTCAGATTTTCATTTGACTCTGTGCACCCAATAAGGCACTAGTCTCTACCATTCTACTATTTAATTTCATTCATTTTTACATATGAACATATTAGATTTTTTCCTTGATATTGCTTATACAATTTAGAACTCATTTATCCACTCCCATTTGCCAGTGTGGGTAAATTGCTTTAGGAAATGAACAGAGGTCAAGTCTGCTTTATTCAAATAGGTACACCCGCCTAGGTCTAGCAGCACTTGAAGAGTAGAAGGTTCAAATCTTTTGGCCTTGTTTGTTACCCTGAAACGTTGTGAGAATCTGACAACCTCTTGTGGTTCAAACCTGCATTTTTGAGAGCTAACAGAGGGTTTGAGGGTTTGAATGCAAGGTCTGATGTGGCAAGGGTTGTGGTTTCATATTGTTCAATGGTGAAGGAGGAATCACAGATTTGACGCTTAAGTTTTGTGCCTCAAGGGGTAGGGTTTTGATTCTTCATGGATAGAACCTAGATTCATGATTTTGAAAACCCTAACCTTAAAACCCCAGGTAACTACAAGTTCTAGAAAAAAGGATGAGCAGAGTTCATACCTGGAAATGTGCAAATGGAAAGGCAACGATCAGTCAAGTGAGTGTTTGAATGTTTAGTGCATGCAAGATAGCTTTTGCTTTCTCAAATTTGAAAATCACGAATGAAAATGATAGTCGAGCAGTAGGCTATTTATAAGTGAACCACCATTAATGCTCAATATTAATTGCAGGTACGACAGGGTTCGGTAGGTGGCTGTGCAGAAACTCACACCACCAAGGATGTCAAGCCAAAGGTCATGCAGAAAATTTTAATTTGGGAGCCACAATGCGACGTGGATGGAATGTTGTAGAGAATGGAAAAAAGGGATGAAAATCTGCCAAGGGAGACCTGCAGCTGGGGACCCACAAGCAGCGAGGGATGACGCAACTTCTGAAGGACAGAAACCCGCAAGTTATTTTCTGCAAAGGCTAGAAACCTTGTGAAACTTGGCTAGGTTCTTTTTGTAAAGATGGATTTAGAAATCTTAAGGCTCATGACAACTTAAGCTCAAAAATAGGGGTACACAAAATGAGGCAAAGGCGAATTGACCAAACAAAGGTAAAATGAAAAGAGGGGGTCCTTGGTTTGAACATGGCGTGTGTGCAATAAGTACAACATGTACCATAAAGAAGGAGATTGCATACAAGATTGTTTATTATGAAGAACATTCATAGGGTTTGTCATAACAATAGTAGATATGTTTTGTTTATTTGCAATCATGTTAAAACCATGTTGACTATCTAAAAATCCCACATGAAGCATGTAAAGAGTTCACATTTGTTGACAACCTAATGAGAAAAGACCTATAGAAAATTTAACGGACAATCATATTAACTGGATGGTCATATAGAGGGAATTTTTTAGGTCTTATGGAGGACAAGTGCAATGATGGATAGGTCCAAGACAATAAGCATAGATGCAAATATGTGTGAAAACCATGTATGATAGATCTCAGGGGCATAATAATTATGCATAGTAATCCTAAAAGATAGACATAAAGGAAATCAATATAGGTTTAAAGCTTTATTAGATTATGTATAAAGACTTACAGTCAAAAGGCTGCTATGTGCATGATGGATGAAGCTAGTCTAGAGGATAGTCATCAAGATTTTTATAGTGATAGTCATATAGTGCAAGGAAAAGAAGGTAGTTACTAGAGATAACATAATTAAGAGATATGACAATCAAAGTGTTATCAAGAGATATGATAGTCAAAAGTGTTATGACTGTGTGACCTATTGATTATCAATTGACCTTATTGAAAAAAGAGTAAATTCACATGAATAAGACTAAGGTCTTCACAATAATAACATTGAAAAATAAGCTATGGTTATTGAGGATAGTAGAATTTACATTAAAAGGAAAAGTGATAGTCATAGTGATGATATCCAATATGATAAGCATGACTACTGAACAATACACAAAGTTTCAAAAGATAGAGCAGGGTTTAGTAGGGAATGAAAGCATGGTTGAGGGTGATAGTCCATATGGATGAAAAACACCAATCCATTTAGCAAGAAAGATAGTCTTTTCTTTACAAAAAATCTAAATTATGGAAATCAATGATGTGTGGTAGGTCAAGGGAAGAGCTATAATTGAATCATGTGTTGACCATTTACAAGCCAATACTAAGTTATCTTCTAAAGAGCACACTTTGTCTGAAATTGATGATTGAGTTGTAGTTGTAATTGACACCTTTGGTGAATACAAAATTCATAATGTTGCTTCATGATGGAACTGAGACAGAGGTTCCAGTGATAGAGTTTTGATAAAGATTTTATGATAGTTGACCTTTAATAGTATCATGGAAGTAGCGGAAGGTTCATCTACATTTGCAAGGTCTCCATAAGTACCTGAAGGTGGTGGATGGGACAAAGATCACTCTCTTGTCAAACAACCAAGTATACAAATCTAAAGACAAGAAGACCATAGTCATGTGGAATCCTCATGAAGAGTTCATGACACATCATGAAGACAAGGTAAAATTTAGTTTTTGAAAATTTCCCATGCCCTCCTCGGGTATTTTATTATTTCCAAGCATTTTTCCACAAGCTCTATAAGCAATTGAAGAACAATTATAGAAAATTTCAAATATCTCGGAGGAGTTGAGTAAGTTATCCAACAAGTTGAGAGAATCTAGAGCATTTTTGACCCAATTTTGGAGCATTTACCAACATTTAGGAGTTGTTTGTGGAGCCTTAATGGTAGACAAGGTCAATGCATGAATTTTTCTTCATTCCAACACCTTTTTGGAGCACTTTTAGGTCCTATAAAGTAGGGATACCTATTTTGGATGCCCAAAGGAGGTTTGACCTAGTAAACACATGTTCCCATCATTTTGCAACTATTGAGTAGCATATAAGGCAGCCCCAAGGACAATTTTAATTTAGTTATTTTCTTTCTTAGCAATATATTTTAACTAGTTTTCAAGTTCTTTCAAGCTAGGACAACCTTGTAACTCATTTTTTAGGCATGTACAACTATTTTAAACACCTTTTCAATCAATTAATTTAAGAATTTTAGCCTTCTTTGTGGCTATTTCATTGTGTGCAATGTAATGATTGATGCAATTTCTTGTGTTGTATGTGATAATCCTTTTTGTTATGTCTCATTAACAAAACCTTTAGGTAGAAAGTGTATGAATTATTGTAGGTTGTAGGTTGTGTAAATGATGTAAACAATTCAAAGTTATGAAGAGATGGTAGATTTTCCTTTTAGTATTGTGAACATTATAACCTTCTTATGAAATATTGATGCATGGGAATATTAAATCTCTAAGATGTGTATGAACTAGCTTTATTATTGATCAACTATGTGTTCAAAAGCAATTGTTTAGGTCTCAAAAAACCATTCGGTGCATCACCTTTTAGTTTTAAGTTTCAGTTTCATGTTTCTTTCTTACCCTTTTCTCAACAAGCAACAATAGGTAGCTTAAATTAGGCATAGTTCCAAGGGAACCAAACCTCTTTGGAGGTTGATCTCCACAATTTGATCCCACACTCAAGGAGATCATCCCATGTTTCACAAGGTGGTTGAGTGATTTCATCATCTCAGCAAGGGTGCACACTTTCGTGACAACAATTTTATAATGTACAATGGTCTAAAAATACATCAATGACCATAAGATACATATAATAGAATTTGAATAGGGAGTGGTTTAGAATGATTTATATATGCATCCTAATGAGGATAGATATTGCAATAGAGTGAAAGATACAGGCCTAAATTTAGAACTAAGGTTAAATGGTTTATATATATTTAATATTAATAAAAAAGATTATAGGTTTATAATTAATACTTTAAAAAAGATTAGGAATTTATTATTTATAGTCTAATATCTTATTTGAAAGTATGCATAGAAATATTATTAAAAGGTTATAGATATAGTGTTTCAAATATATTCTAGGTATAATTAGGGAGTTCTCAAGGCAGTATCAATTCTAAACAAGATTTTAAATATAAATATGAAGACATCTATATGATAGAAGATTTTTAAAAATTCTAATGAACAAATGGAGAAACCAAATTTAGCATATGGACAAAGGTTATAAGTTAGATCTTATAGAATTAAGTCTTACGACTCAAAGGTTAGGACAATATGAAATGTCAAAATATAAAAAAATTCAATGATAGGAAGGTTTGATCGTTAGACTCTAATACTAAATGTAATGTCAATGTTCTCCAATACTTATTTAAGTAATAGCAAAGAAATTAATATAATAAATATTAGAATTAAGTGCCAATAGTGGCACAGTGCGATGGTTAAATTATTGTGTTGTTATTCTTTCCATCAAGATTCAAACCCCATTGGGGTGTAATTGTTGAAAATTTATAATGGGGATGAGGTCCCCTGTTTATGATCTCATCGGTTCATAGCTTTGAGTCAAAAGCATTTACCCCTCTCAATAAAAAATATATTAGAATTAAGATAATTTGAGTTATGTAGTGTTATAAAAATAAATGTGAATAATCAATGTAAACTATAAACATGCAACAATTAAATAATTAACATAATAAATGGAATAACACTCTCACATAGATTAATCATATTAACACCAAAATCATATAGATAGTATTCCCAATATTTTCAAATCAATGGTTATCAATACTTTTTTGAAAATCATGGAAAGGTTTGTATTTGGCACTTAGAGGAATGGTTACAGGTCCAAGATCGTCATGACAAGGAAGCACCCTTGGAGGAAATTGGTTCTTGCATAGAACCGAACCTGCCTCATGGGCCTTACGATATAAAAAACCTACCTCATAGGCCTTACAGTATTAAAAAACCTACCTCATAAACCTTATGGTGTAGCCCTAGCCAAGACACTCTCAGGTGTATGTTGTGCCCCAAGTTAAACACACATTGTTGCCCTTTCTCCAAATTCCTCAATACCACCCAAAGACCCTAACCTTCACTCCTTTGTGCCTTCTAAATTTATCTTTTTCTTTTTCTCTTCTCTCCTTGAATATTTTTCCCTTCCTTTCCAAGTCTCACATGAATTCTTATATAAGCCTTAAGGGTTGGTTTCCAAATCATCACAACCTTTCACAAAGGTTGCATTTAATAATTATTTAAATAAATAATTATTCTTCTGGAAAGTTTGAATTCATTTTTTTATACATATTCTATATTAATATCTCTTTTAACCAAAGGATCATAATATCCTTTATTTTTCAATCTCCCTTCTAATTTTAAAGGGTTATTTCATAGTTTTCTCTTCTTTTGGAGAAAATGTCACATAACAATTCTCTCCTTGTAAATTAGTTGTTGTCTTCAATAGAATGAGATGCCTCTACATCACAACTTGGAAAACACATAATCAATAATTGAAGAAACTAATATTGAATTATTCATTCTTCACAATGTTTCTATATATCCTTTTCTTCTATAGATCTCTCTCCTTTTTATTTTTATTTTAAATTAACAAGTAATTTCAACAGAAACATTTTTATAGTCAAAGTTATGACATGAATTACATACATATAAGGAATTTCTAATAAAAGAACTAATGATACTCTACATGTTAATTACATATATTTTAACTATATCAAATTTTCTCTCATGTAACTCACTATCTTTAATATATATGCTTTAATCACTTACATGAATCTTCAACAACACATTTACAAAACTATTATCATGTGTTGACATAACATTTACCTAGTGAATGAAATGCACATCCCATACTATGTAGTCACTTATCATTAAACTATATAATCTATATATACTCAAAATATATTTTAAGATGATAACCATGCATTTCGGATTACATGATTATCCTCTTTTCATATATAATACTTTATAAGCCACATGCACAAGTTATTGGGTTGATCAAGTCCAATAACAAAGTACAATAAAATAAAACATGGTATTTTTTCTAGACATCGAACAATAGTTAATTATTAACATGCATAGGGCACTTTATAGAGAAACATTAGAACTAATCTTTCATTTAATTTAACTAGAGTGGACCCACCTAGAATAAAAATTATATTAACTAGAATGCACTTGGTATCTATAGCTAGCCCATCCCTTATTATTTCATAATCTTGTTGACACATCAAAGCCCATGGTCCATGAGATGAGACTCACTCAAAATTTTCTTTCTTTATCTCTTTCTTCATGTAAGTGGGTGAATGCCATCGAAAAGTTCTACAATAGTGATCCTAAGAGACCATATATAATCCTTTTGTTGGGTTTCCTATTTTCATTCGCAAATGTAGTCCAATATTTGTCAAATTGACTATGACACCATTATCTACCAAAATGTGATTAGACTTGATATTTTTATAAATTAATTATCTCTTGTGAAGATAAGTAAATATATTTGATCTTGATGTAGCCCACATATATGGTATAACTAGATGTAACCATTTTCTCACTATGAAAAATTTGTATTTAAAATTGTTGAGCTAGTTTATCCCCTTGTAAAAAATTGGCATTTCCACATGTCTAAGGCTAAAAGAAAAATTTTAGTTCCTTATAATCTTGTATTATTTTATTCAAATATCCTAATAAATTACTAATTTTTTAAGATAAAAATTATCCTAGGACCTATGGGTAATGGGCCCACAATGTAACTTTAAACAAAATTTGATGTCAAATTATTATCTTTATCTAAAAGTATAATAACACTATTTTCTTAAAACAAACACAAAGTCAAATAAAATTAGTTGACATGATATTATCTTAATTATGAAAACAATTCCTTATATAAGATGGCATTGATCAAGATTCAAATTTACTACCACTGAAGTTGTTAACTCTTAATTAAGATCTTACTATCCATAAATCAACCCTCTAGGCTTTATGAGTCATCCCAACTATTTGACTCGTGGCAACAATATCTATTATTAGCTAATTAATTTTATAATGTCATGACTATTTATTAAATATATATAAAATTCACATTCCTTATTAAGTTTTATTATTATAATAATAATTAAATGTCATACCCATTTACTATATAAATATGTATAATGCATGTGTGTGTATAACCTCTAAGTTTTCTATTTTTGATCTAACTTTATCCCTCATCTTATAATAATATATAAGAGTATATGCTCTATAATTATAAAATAATGTCATCATAATTACTTTTGTTTACCCTCATTTATGTTAATATTGTATATTATTCATACACTTTGGTTTAATAAATTTATAAACTTATATTATTGAACACTAATCAATTTTAAATCTATGTGTTACACATTTTTTGAAGCACATACATAATACTCCATATTAATTAGGTGTTTACTATAAAATGTGTTAACCCTATCTACTCTTAAATAAATTTACTTTAATGTTTTAATTAAATTAATTCTTTGAATATTTCAACTTGATTAAAAAATAACTTATTACATGAATAACTAATATAAAGAAAATGGCCTTAATCTGATCATTCAAAAAAAAATTAGAATAGTTCTGATACATGAAAATTATAAATTTGTAACATATGCAATAACTTCCAACTTCCCCCCATAAACCTATTTAAATGTTTGTATGGAAGAATATTACATGTTCATTGAAAATTTTATGCCTTTCTAATTAAATAGAAGTACAAGCTCCACATAGGAAAATCATTGCCTAAAAGTGCCCATCGACTTATGTCCACTAACCATCTACTCTGCACTCTTTCCCAACCATTTCCTTTTAACTGCGTACTAGAACAGTCAAATATTATAGTTGCGACTATCCTAATAGAGATAGTATGCAAAGTTTGTTGCAGCATAGACAAGTGAATGAATGATTTAATGGAGTGTCAGTTGTCACAGTAGCCTTGCATATACCTTGTAGTTATTCAAGGATGGATATGTGCAAATGTTACGTAAGAATTAAAATATCTCCTACCTAATCTATGTTAATGTGATACCTTGCCACTGTACTATCTTTGTGAAGGAAAATCAGGCAATGTCTACCATTAAGGGGCTCTGAAGAACTGGACAGCTAATTCACTATTTTTCTAGCAGACCAGCATTTTGATACCTTATTAATGCCTAATTCCACTATATCCTCCAGCTTCTCTATTTCAAAGTGTACCCACTCCTAAAATTAGTCACTGAAGATTTTAAAAATCACAACTCTTATACTATACTTAATTAGAATCAGATCACTCAAAAAATACAAAACAATTAACAATGAATCCGCTCACAAAGAGAGAGTGAACAGCAAAACTGAGAATCAAATTGCGAACAGCAAAATTGAGAATCAAATTCTGTATATTCAACTGTGTAAAAAGAAACTATTACAGCATACATGTAAAGAAGTAACTAAAATATGTAAAATACGAATAGATTAAATATCGTTTTGACTGTGGATGCAATATCGACATGCAATGATCATGCTGAATATATACTAAAAGTGAAACTAATCCTATCGCTGAAAAACAGACTGCAAACAACTCGAGTTTATTATGCAATAACTGAAAAATGAAGGGGTGGAACTGGAGTTGATCCTGCATCCTTCAATCTCCCCCTAGCAACGGGGATGAGTCCGGATTCCTCAAAGCAACAAAACTGGCTGTAGATAGGGCTTTCTTAAAAATATAAGCAACAAAACTGGCAAGAAATCTACTTATCGAAGCTTTGCCAAGCCTAGTTGGTACTCTTCTTGCAATAGTGCTAAATGTTTGGAAACAGCTTCCATCTCAATAAGCTCCTGTTTTTGCCGCTTCCGATCAAGCATTTCAACTTCTGTGTCGCTCAATGTTGGCAGCTCCCTTACTGAAGATAACCCTTTAATCATTGAGAAATCAAATACCAGTGGTTCTCGCAGTGTTTGAAGAACCTTGAAGTTCTTTCTTTACCATATTCATAATCTCATATTTCAACCCATCAAGAATGTCCAGCAACTCACTCTTGAGTATGCTCAAGTTCTCTTTTACCATGTCATTAGAAACATGATGCATCACATTCTCCTCGGAATCCTTCTGTTGTCCTACATTAACCTCAGAAGAATCCTTCTCTTCCCCTACCTGTTGGCGTAGCGACTATATCCACGATGAGATCCCTCTCCACTGAAAGTACGTGCTTTTGGTGTGACGGCAAATTTTACATGGTATCAGAGCCTTGGGGGGAGATAAGACAAGCCAAAGTTGAACGAATTCCATTGTTGTTTGTTAACAAAGCTGCAGGAGGCACGATCTGTTTCTAAGGGCGGATTGATTCACTTGAGAGGCAGCCGATCAACTAGTTTGGATTCCAATATATCGTCAACCGCAAAGTTGAAATTGGAAAATCCATCCTGAATGGCAAGATTCTGCGCCAGCTCAACAGCTCCCTCACTGTAATCAGATCCAGTCAAATCTGAAAACCCTTGCTGCTTCTTCCAACCTGCTGTCCTCCACACGCAGCCATCCATTATTGGCTCGGCCTGCATAGAGGATCTTATATACAGCATAGAAGGAAGTTGGGCATGGATGTTTGACCAAGCAGCAGGAGCTAACCTCTTTACCGGTAGTCACATCCGTGGGTCTTTCTTGCGCAGGCAAAGAAGATTGATACCCACGCCCTACTAGTTTGAAGGCAGATTGGGGGGTTTGGAAACCCCAATCGGTGATCCCTGAGACACTATTCTCTTGTTTGAAGGCACAATCATTCATCTGAGGCTGTGATTCAATCTGCAGTCACGATATAGTGTTTGTTTGATCTCTGCCCTCACACCACTCCGTGCAGGTTTCTTTTTATTGCATAAGAAGGATAAGTTTTTTTTCTTATGCTGTTTGCTTTTATTAATTTGGGGATTATACATGCTTTGTAATCACGAACTGAAATAAAGTTTCAAAAGGGGTAAATATCTAATCTGAAAATGGGAATTAAAAATCATCCATCTGTCATTAGTTTGGGAAAAAGAAACTATAAGTTCTGGCGTGATGGAATCCTAAAGCACTGCCGATGGATTCATTTATTGCCACATTTGTTTGGACTTATTCCTGAACCAACTGCATGTTGGTAGAAATCTGTATGGGAAAGTAGAAATGATCATGTCTTAGGATTAATCAGTTTAAGTGTTGGGGACCACACATCATGGTCTCTATCACACATTGAGTGCCCTCGCACTCTCTGGACCAATCTATGGGAAATATATGGAGATCCCACTGAACCTCCATTCCCAGATAATCCCACTATAGACATGCTTCTCTCCCATAATAATGAGGATGATCCATTGTATGACGATGATACTGAAGAGGAACTTAATTATTGGAAGAGTCTTGATTGTCCTGATGACACAGAGACATCTCTTCTTGTTTCTCCTCTTTCTACACCTCCTATATTGGCAGCTATTCAGTCTCCTTCACCTACTATTTCAAAAGAGATTTTGGCTTCTTCGAAGGCTACTTCAGATTCTATTTTGCAGGTTCACTCTTGTCCTCTTGATCAACGAGATGTCATCCTTTCAAACATTCATCATTTGTTTGCAAAGTCTCTCCTCCTTGATCATGATGACAACATTGAGGACATACGTCTTCTCTTTGAGGACTCTTCTGTCCTTACATCATCTGTTGTTGATTCTGAGTTCTATGTTGCTTATTCGAAAGCTTCCAATGGCTTCTTGCAACAGGGCATCATACATCTTCCAGACATAGCTACTTCAGATTCGTATATTGCAGACATATCATCCTTGTTTGTAGAGTCTTATATTGCAGATCTGGAGGATTACTTTGAGGACATTCCACTCCTCTTTGTTGACAGCCAAATCAACGTTGTTGGCCCACCATCCTCATCACCTTTGCAGATTGCTCCAGATCAGTCTTCACAATATCTTGGATCACCATCAATGCTTTCTGACATGAGGACATGTGAGCAGTTTTCAGAGGAACACATCTGGATTTGGAGTCCAGTATCACACATCTTTTTGGATTGGCTTCTCCAATCACCAGTTGATCCTTTTCTTCCCAAGGGGAGAAATGTTGTTTGCAGACAGTGGATCATATTTTGTCTTCAAACGTTCATCATTGGCATGGGAGCTCTTCCATTATTGGGGGATTCATATCTTCTTCTATTATATTCTCTCTATAGTTGTGGGAGAATTTCATATGTAAATGGGTACCTAAAATGGCCTTGATGCCAGGACCCATATTTGTTGCCTCTATAGGCATTTTTCTCCTTAGTTAGGTTTAAAGGGGGGTTCTGTTCCCACAGGGTTTTCCCTCTTTTCACTTTTTTGTCTACTTAGTTAGACTTAAGGGGGGTTAAGGGGGTGTTAGCATTAGTTTTCCTCCGTAATCAACGTTTCATGCAATAAGCTAACTTAAGTAAACATGAGTGTTGTTTTTCATGCATATGCTAACTGAAGCAAACAACTCACTACGATATGCTAACTGGAACAAACACAACAGTCAGTTTGCTTTATCTGTCCCTTATCACCGTAGGAAACTGCAGTTAAGTCTGCCTTTCACCGCAATTTCCTTTTCTGCGGGTGGTTATAAAACTGTATATCTTTGCATTTGATTTAGTGTGAATAAGAATGAAATCAGATTGTGCAAATTTGTTCTTTTGTGCTTGATAAAGTTTATCTTCCTAGATCTGCAAGGAATTCTACATGGTATCAGAGCACAGGTCATCGATTCGAGTCCCTCAAGCCCTCGACCCTTCATCCGCGTAAGCTTGGCTTATCGATGTGGTACGTAGTGGGTGCAAATCCCACATGGTACGTGATTGTATCTGGCTCTATCGTGTGGTGGGTGTTGGCGTAGCGACTATATCCACAATGAGATCCCTCTCCACTGAAAGTACGTGCTTTTGGTGTGATGGCAAATTTAACACTACCTTCTCCTCGCTTCTATGTGTGCATGTGCCTCGATCATACCCCTCCCCTTCTTCTTTATCATCGCTTTCATCTTCGTCTTCCTCTTCTTCTGCCTCTTGCTCCTGTACAACGATGTCCACAACTCCATTTCTGTTCCTTTTCACCTCTTCTCTCTCTCCCCCTCGATCTGCTACAACCTTTTTCTTCTCCTCCGCTCTTGCATCACCTCCCTTACCCGCTTTCTCACTACCAATTTCCTCCTCATCTTCCCTATTTCCCCAAACTTGCTTCGACAATCTATACATAGTCTCTTCATGCGCATTCTTAAACCCAACAAAACTTTTATCCTTAATCTTATCCCTAACCCCACCAAACCTCGTCTTCAGACCCTTAACTTATTATACAGTGACTATAATCACCATCCAAATCCTTTTTAACAGCCTCATAAAAAACACCCATATTTTTGGACAAACCCTTACCTTTTTCGTAGCACGCCACAAGTCTCTTTAGAAACGCATCCTCATCTTTAACATTCCATATCGGACCGTTCTTTTTTGCAGACTTTTCAACTTCTGAAATGGCCGTCGCTTTCCCCTTCTAATCTTCCTGCGCAGGTTTCTTCGATTTCTTGGACGAAGGGTTGGTCGCTTGTTTTTCTTGGGGCTCTCTAGGGCGCTTGATTGAAGAAGAGGGTTGTGATGGGGTTGACATTTTTTATTTTATTTTATTTCTGTTGTTTGATTGATGGTGGAGTAGAGATTTTCTCAGTATCGGATGATGATTCGGCAGCGTCAGAAGAGAAATCCTCGGAAGAAGACATTTGCTGGGAAGCGAGATTTTTGTTGTAAACTGTATTCACGTTTTCATTAAACTGCTGAACTTTTTACTTTCGCCTGGCCGATCGCTGCACGGAATATTGGGGAAAGGTACCTAGCTGTCACATCAAAATTTGATTAAGACAATCATACGCCGCCCAAGTACACATTGTTTGACATTCCTTAAAAGATCAATTAATATAATGGTGCAAAAGACTGCAAAAATCTTGCCCATGAAAAGATCTTGTCACGCAATTAATATATTTTGCAGTCCCCATGTTTTCGGGAAACGTCTATCTTGGATTTCATTTACTGGTTTGGATTATTTTGATTTAATCCAGTTAGGGTCGGTTAGGGGAGAGGACTCAGTACCTAAGCATGTTCCAATAGTTGTGAGGGTTGTTGTCGCATTTTTGTCCATTAATAGAACATGTATAGACTAATACTTGAACATTAAAATATCAAGTTTTAAACATTTGTGTGGTAATAACTGAAATATGATTAATCATTTTAAAACTACTTTATATATATCATTGAATTATTAATATTTCAACAACTAACCATTAAGTAATATTAAAATAAGAATCCATTGTCATTAATTACATATTGAATATAGAACCAAATAAAATGATTTCCAAAACAACTTCAAATTACTTCTGAAAATGTAAGAGAACACATATAAATTATTATATTCCAATATGCATAAGTTTACAATATATTGTAGTCAAATCGTTACATGTTGATGTATAAGAAATAGGCTAAATTGTTCAACTTTCGGTTGCCAACATGGCATCAATAAAATAATCTATTCCTTGTCATTCATCCCATCCCTCGTAAATTCTAAGGTGTACATTCCTAGCCTACAAACTTCAACCACCTAGCCTACTGACTTCAGCCGCCTAGCTTGCAGACTTCAGCCGCCCAATTTCTTGTACCCGCAAATAAGAAATACACAGTTCTGAGGCTCACCATTCGAATGAAACCAAGCAATCAAAATGCAAAGATTTAAAATTTCCTTCATCAATCCACCCCATCACCTCTTTGTCCAATTAAAATGCAGGATTTCAAATCCATGGATCAAACAATTTTTACAAATCTGGAGGGAAGAAAACTATAAGAATAACATACGATGCAAGAAAGCCATTTACATTTTCACAACAGATAATTCAGCTTTATGCACCATATCAGACGAGACAGTCTTGCAGTTTTCAACAATTACTTCTTCTCTGCAGAATTATCAATTTTCTGCTATTTTCTGTCAAGGTATTTTATTTTTTCCTTCATTGTATTTTAACACAATTTTACAGTTCATTGCTTTTTCCTTTAATATATTTTAACACAACTTTACAGTCCACTCATTTCGTTGCAAGAACTGAACAGTTACAGGCTATGATCATATATTGTTTTTTTGAAGTTATGATTTAGCTCCTTATGTAAATAATTATGAAATGTTGTTTCAGAACTGAATAAGCATTGCAATTTAGGTTCTTACATGGTATTTACATTTTTCTTACATGGTTTATATATATTAAAACACATTTGTGTATATAAACATACACTTATATGTAATATGCTTATATATATACATAAACACACATATATATACAAATATATGTGTGTGTTTATATATATATATATATATATATATATAAACATACACACACACGTTCCTTCAATTATTTATTTTGTTTGTTAAAACGTTCTCATGACTTTTTGATAAACCAACTAAAAGTAAACATGTTTCTTAGTCATTGTCGATTTCTAGTATGGCAAGATGCATTTCATCAAGAGATAAATCTTTTCAGGTTAGACAATGACAATATTAAATCTAGATTACACAACTTCTTTGCGTGTGTATGTATGTTTATATATATTATATATGTGTGTGTGTGTGTGTTTATATATATATATGTAGTAATCTTTTTACTTACAATTTTGATTACTAAATGATTTTTTTCTCAAAATCTAGATAACAATTGTCGTGCATTATTAGTAAATCTTTCCATTTATTATGTGTTCCATTATGCTATGCAAGCACGTGGTAGGGAATTGGGAGCTTCCTGTGCATTATTAGATATTTCTATTTGTACCATGTTCCATTCTGCTATGCACCTGATTCATTCACTGCTATTTTAATTTGATTCATTCTGGAGCCTGCCCATAGATCATCAAGGTCTTAAACCATGAGCACTTGCTCTTGACTCTACTGCTTGTGCTATTAATGATATGCCATTATATTTTTCATAATTCGATACATTTTTGGAATTTGATTCACTCTGGAGCTTGCCCCCTATACAATTAGGGACTTTAACTGTGAGTTCCATTAGATCATTAAGGTATTAGACTAATTTAGATAACAATTGCCATGCATTATTAGTAAATATTTCCATTTATTCTGTGTTCCATTCTGTTGTCCAAGCACTTGGCAGAGAATTGGGAGCTTCTGTGCATTATTAGATATTTCTATTTGTACCATGTTTCATTCTACTGTGCAAGCACATGGATCAATATTGAGTAGATGATTATGAATTTTTCAGCAAGAACGAGGCATTTTCTCAGTGAACTTGATAATTGTAGCTTTGCAGAATTGAAAAGGGACATCTTTTGTGGGACAGTAGTTGGTATGGGTAGTATTCTGTTAAAATCAAAGGAGCTTCCTTTCAAGGCAATTGCTCTCATTAGCTTTAATAGACATCCACAAAGTTTCAAATGCTTAAAGAGTGTTAACGAGAACAAAATGCTTCTCATAGATTATGATAATTAAATCATTTGAACTGGGTGTAGAAATTCATCAAAAACAACATAATGTTTTGGTAACTGTGAGCTACATAGGGCAGGTTTTTGAGAGTGAAAGGTCATTTGCCTTGGATTTCTTCAATTAGCTAAAATTTACACACGTCTTCAGTGTACCCATTGCACACACAGGTGCAATTGCTAGTATATTATTACAAACAATATGAATATTCATTTTCTATACACATTTCAATTATATTATATTTAATTTGTGTTTGCATTATACTTTATAATAATTGGTTTATGTATTTCTACAATTTATTAATGTAATTACATAATGTAAATAATTTGATATTTGATAATTATATAGTAAAAAAATGTAATATATGACTAGATATTAGGAAATGAATTTTTAAATTAAATCTATATTACAATAAAAACATATACAATATTAAACTATATTATCTTTAATTCTATTAAATTTATAAATATATAATTTTGCCAATAGTTTATTTTATAGTTTTTTCTTACATTAATTATAGATTTCACAATTAACTATATTCTACATTTAATTGTATATTTTAAATTATATGTTCTTTGTTAGATTTTATATTTATTGTATTCCATATTTTTTTATTGAGGTATATATTTTATATTTTATATTTTATATTTTATTGACGGAAAGGAATTTAGATTTATAATTCAATATTTAACTTTATATTTTATATTATATACTGTATTTTGCAATTTATATTTTACATAAAAAAAAATTACATGTTAATTATTTTAAAAAAAATTATTGTCCATTTTCTCTTAAAAAAATAAATAATTTTATTATTTATATTTAACATTAAATCTTAAATTTTAATTGTCACATTTTATATTTACCTTAGCGTTTTAAATTAAGTTTATTTTTAACATTTTCTTTAAATCATATATTTAAATTAAATTTATATTTAATATTTATTATTTTAACTGAATAAAAAAATCTAAATATATAATCTAAAATAAATATGTTGAATAAAAAAAAAAAAATATATTTTAAATTTCATGTGTATTAAAAAAATTAAGTCAAATAAAAAAACTAAACATATTTTATTTATTACAATTACTTTCTTAAAATAACTTGTTTTAATAATTCTAAATTAATATATATTTATAAAAAATAAGAATAATTTAAAATTTCTAAATAAATAACTCTTAATCTATCAATCTTATTTATTAATAAAAACTAAAAAGAAACGTCCACCACACTCTTTTTATTAATACTAGGGGAAAGGACCCAGTAGTCGTGCACCCTAACTTCGTGTCTCTCAAAATCTAACTTCCCGATGTCAGATGACTCTAAAAATTTAATACAATCTTCTTCGACTAGTCGACTACTTATAACTAAGGTTTCAAGTTGTCGTGAGCAATTTTGATATCTTTACTATGTGTATCCGTAAAAAGTATCAAAAACACCATTTTTCTAACCTCCTACCCATCGTAGTGAATTACCACCCCCGATCTTCGAACACACTTGCACCAATAGTTGAACAATTTCTCATGGAAATAAATTACCTATACACTCTAATATGAATAAAAAGTAATTATAAAATACACATCCTAATATTAATAACTAAATACAAATAAACTACTTCTATTTATTAATTATCTTACAACTATAATATATTATACGTTTATTTGTATATTTTGCGTTTAGAAATTAACAGTAAACTGATGAATGAATGAATAAAATAAACGTAACCCTAACTTTTATATACCATAACTCACACCCTAATATCCTAAAACACGGGTGTTTCATTGTTGTCACCGCCAGATGCTTCAACCTCCACCAATCCTCTATGTTGCCTCCACAGCGCTTCGTGGCACCTTGCAAGATTATAGCTGCAACCATGGAAGGAACGTGTCCAGAAGTAAGGATTATGTGGTTTTTAATCACATTATTTAGCTTCTTCTTTTTTCTGTTCTCTCACTATATTTTGGGTTGTGCAGGGCACGATTCATCTTCTGGATGGGTCTTCGATTGATGACATCCAACAATTCATCTGTGCTTACCTGTTGGAGTTTGGATCTATGGAGTTGGTAAGGTCTTCTATGACCTTACTGAGGCTATGAACCGTTGTTTTTTGTTGCTCAAATTTCTCTTTGATCTTTCTGTGTATCGGCTTCAATTTTTAGCTCATGGAAATTTGTTATTTTTTGTGTACTCTGCAATTTTTTTGGCTTGCATCTGTAGAAATTTCAACTATCCATCTGAATAATATAGTTTTGGAGAGGCTTTTTACCTTTTTTTTGTTATTTTCATTTAGGGTTTTTCTTGAATTTATCATCCTCCTGTGATATTATGTTATGCTGAAAAAAAAATTAAAACTGGGTAGAAAATCTTTGCACAGAAACAAGTTGCCCATATTTAATTTAGATGTTTAATACTGGGTAGAAAATATTTGCACAGAAACAAGCTGCCCATAATTAATTTAGATGTTTTATAAAAATCTGATGTACAAGAGAGAATCGGTATGACTAATTTCTAGGGTAATTCTCGAAACTTCAAGAAAGTTCTCTATCTTATAAATAAGGATGAAGGTAAACCCTATTCTAAAAATCTGCTAACAAGACGAACGGTATATTTTCAATATGGGAAATGAACAAATGGAAATTCAACAAATCTTAGTGCCAAATGTAAAAATAGATGCACTTTTCTGCTCACAAATCTTAGTGCCAACAAATCAATATGGGAAGTACAAGATCATGACTTCTTTGCTGCTCGCTTTACCTAGTAATTCATAGTTCCACATAAGTTTTCTGCTCTAAACATCTCACAGTAGGTTTTGAAAAATTTACCATATTTTGTTTTTGGGATACACTTAATCAGTTTAAACTGGAAATTTGAACAAAATTGACTCAAATGATAGACATTGCATGGTCTGCAGAAAATGTTACATTGTCTACAAAATTGAAACAATACAAAATGATGAAACTTGTAGTCATTGCAAAGTAGTTATGGTCTGGAAAAAAGGTTATACAGTATATGGAATTTTAATACATTACAAAATTACCAGCCTGTACATATTGCAAAGTAGCCTTGGTCTGCAAAAACAGGTTACATCATCTAGAAAATTATGACATTCCAAATTGACCACCCTGTAGATATTGCAAAGTAATAGGCATGGTCTACAAAAAAGGTTACATCATCTAGAAAATAACATGCCAAAATGACCAGCCTGTGGATATTGCAAAGCAGGCATGGTTTGCAAAAAAAAGTTACATTGTCTGCAAAATTATAGCTTTTGCAAAATACAAGTTTTGCCAAATCGAACATAAGATATGCAAAATAGGCATTGCAAAATTGACTAGTTCACCATAAAGCCATTGTAGAATTGACTAGTTCACCATAAAGCCAGGGAATGGTTCCGGCTCCTCCACAGGACTATCTGTTGTAATGTTTTTTGGATTAACTAAGTCAACATGAGGTGTAATAGGAGCAAAATGACCAAACATATGCTCTTCTAAAAGGCCAGAAAATTGAAATTGTTTTACAGGGGAATGAGGGGGGCTATGGCTAGTAGATGTTTGGAAGTTGTTAAGGGCAGCATAGGCAGGGGTTAAAATGTTGTACATATCTCTCAAGGTCTGATGATGTTCAGGTAGGGGGGTTGTTGGAGTACTCTGTTGACCTGCTCTGCTTGCATCTAGTGTTGGATTCTTATCTAAACTAACTTGGAAGTTAGTAAGAGCAGCATATGCAGGGGTTAAAATTTGGTACATATCTCTTAGAGTTTGATGATGCTCAGGGAGGGGGGTTGATGGAGTACTCCTCTCCCCTAAACTGGTTGAAGGATGTGTTGAATTCGTATTCTTACCTAGCTGCCTTTGTTTCCTTTTCAACTCCCTCTCATTTTGCTTTTGTAGCCTTTCTTCCTCTCTCTTCTATTTCATTAGTTGCCTTTCAATTTTCTTCTCTTCATTCCTTTTTCTTTGTTCAATTTGATTAATTTTCTTTGCCTCCATCTGTTGTTTCTTCCTTGCTTTCTGCTGTTCAAGTTCAACTTTCCTTGCTTCTTGCTGCTCCTGCAATATTATGTAATCAGTTGCAGTAAGTATTTGAGATTGCCTGCCCAATCTGAGTGTATTATCATTAGAAGCAGTGGACCTCTTTCTAACCCTTTCAATAGGTAGCTTTAGAAACTTTTTTAAGGAGCCTTGACTACATAGAACCTCTTCATTTGTTGCAAAAGCTTTAGATTTCATTTGTGAACCTTCGTTGTATCCACCTTGATCGTCTTCAACTCCATTAGGTTCCGGATTTGTAGTATCCCACTCTGATGTATCTGCATAATAATGAATCACTTCAGACCTTGGCTGTGGAGGTGGAGAAGGCATGGATAATGAGGTTTCTTCACCTTGGAAATCAATCTGTACTCCTAACTCTTTTGCTCTTTCTTGAACCCAATCTGGTGGGTCAATTTGTGTTGGTAAGCTCATGCCATTATCCAAGTCATTTTCATATTGTGTTTGGCTGACATGAGTTGGTGAAATTATGCCTTCATCTGGGTCTATTGTTGCTGCTGACTGTTCTGTTTCCATTTGTTCCAAGCACTGTTCTACATCAGCCTCTTCATAACCAGCCAATCTTAAAATGCTTGCAATTCCTGCAAGCTCATTATCATCTTCTACAGTGAATGCCTCACTTGGTCTCATATCATTACAGAGTGCATCTCTATTTAGTGGCCAAATTCCAGTTCTTCGAAAACCTGCAATGATGTTATCAGGCACAAGGGCATGTTTGAAAGCTTTACTTGCAAGTTCTGCCAGTTCTGTTCTCCTTATTTCTAAGTGTGGATGTTTTTCCATCCACTTGGACCTCTCAAACTTGAAATATGTCTTGAATGGAGAAAAAACACTTACATCCAAAGGCTGTAATTTATGGCTGGTATGTGCAGGCAGTGTAAGAAGATCAATGCCTAGAGATTTAGCCTCTTGGATTGTAGTTAAAGCAACGTGGCTTCTGTGCCCATCAAAAATAAGGAGATGTCTGTTTGTGGGTGAAGCCCCACCTGGAACTGATCTAGCAAAATGATGCAGCCAATTCAAGAATAACTCTTTGGTCATCCAAGCATGTGGTTGTGCTGCCATGCATGCTCCTGCTTCACAATTAGCAATGTAATTTTTCAGTTGTCTTTTTGCCTTAAAAAGATAGAATCCTGGAATGCTATGACCTGCTGCATTAATACAACATAATATTGTTATCCATTCTCTACTTTTAGATAAAATATGTGGCACACTTCTACTGCCTAACTTTGCAATCACTCGCATCCCACAATTTCTGCCTGCTTGTACGCCTGTTTCATCACAATTCCATATCTTGGTTGGTCCATACTGATTAGCATTATATAACTTGTCTAAGTTATCATAGAAATCTGCCACAATGCTTGGTCGTAACATAACAGCTCTATCCCTATCTAGACCCTCTGCAGTCCTTATGGTCAATCCTGGATGACGTTTGCGGAAACCTACCCACCATGATCTGCCTGGTAAACCATCTTTGAATGGATTTGGCCTTGTTTGACAAATATGAGCCACATGCGATTTCAACTGAATAACTTCCAATCCACGACCAAGCTGAGCCAAGTCTTTGCACCAGTCAACTATTTCCAGCTCTTCTTCCATAGAAAGGATTGTTGGTGGTCCCTTTCTTTTTGTTGTTGTCAATCCTGACAGCCAATATGTTAAACTGCTTGCAGGGATTCCCCATTTTTTTGCTGCTGCTCTTACAGATAAGAAATTTTCCTCAACATCATTGATGGCATGGTCCATATCTTCTTGTGTCCACTTGCCATTATTGCACTTAGTCTTCTGTTTATGATGTTGAGATTTGTCAGCAACATCCATTATTTCTGTAACATTGTCAACAACTAGATCACAAGCTATGTTATCTTGAGGTGGGTTGGTTGAAGTGTCGCCATCATCTGAGTCAATCACTTGTAATTTCACTCCCCGTGGAAAATGGGTCCTCGGCCTTCTGACCATTCTTTTACTTTTTCTCTTCCCTGCTACCATAATGCCTGGAGATATATATAAACCATTAATCCCTCCAAAAATTACTAATAGGATCTAGATTTTGAGAAAAAAACCATTTAGTAATCAGAATTGAAAGTAAAAAGATTACTACAGATATATATATATATAAACATACACACTCACATATATATACTGAATGCTCACAATTACTAGAAAAAAAATTACCAATCTTTAATGATTTCAGTCTTCAGAGTAAATAAAAGACTGAAGTTGTAAGACTTTCATTTTAATAGAAGTATGAAATTGAGTCATAGTGCATGTTTCTTGGAGTTTACTAGTTATAATGCAACTTGAATTAGAAAAGATATGTTGAGAAATAATGATAACAATGTTGCAACAATCTACATTGCATGATATCAAAAATGACTGTTCCAATTGGGCAGTAAATTATGCATTCCAACTTATCATGCTAGATTTCTGTAAACTGGCAAGCATGGTTTGTTCGTATTCAGTGGTTCCATTAAAGATAGTAAATTTATCGAGCTTGGACTCCAATTTTACTGAGTTGGGTTGGGGAAAGCAAATGTTGCCCATCTAGGACAGAGCAAATCAAACTTATTCATCACTAAAATGCCACAGATTTAATGCTCAAAAGAGACAAGAATAGGAAAAACATAAGAATCCCAAATTCATCAATTCACATTTCCCATACCATCAACGCCAAAGATATTTTATGAAGTACACTTGATGCTCAGAATCCCCAAAAAGAATAAAACCTCCAATGCTTTCAGAAACAGAAATTTAAAGGCTCCACATACCTAGCAGTCCTCAATAAGCCATCAAACTAAACCATTGTAAAACTTTACAAAGGAATAACAAAACAACCCCATTTGTACACAACAATTAAATTAAATGAGAGGATATAAGGGAGTTATGAGCATTTGACCTTGCTAACCCAAGCAGTGATAGAGGCGAATACCAAATTCCAAAGAACATAAAACAAAAGAACTCACTGAAACCATGGCCAACGACTTTCCTCAAGATTTTGCACAAATTGTATCACGGGGGTGCGACTGATAGTATAACACCGCATTCCACAACCTTTGTCAGCATCCACTCTGCCAACGCCAACATGGGAGCTTTGGAACAGGGTACGGACTTCCATCGCAGCATAAAAGATGGAGGTACTTTTTTTTTTTGATGTTGTAATTTCAACTACCCTGTAGCTATGTGTGTAAAAAGTGGACACATAGACAAGGCACGTGAACTGTTTGACAGAATGCCTCAATGCGATCCGAGGGCCTGGAAACACTGCAGTTATGCACAAGAAAAAAAATGATTTATTGAAAAGGGCTTTTGAAAATTTCAAGTAAATAAAATTGGCAGACCTGTAAAGCCAAATCCCGCAACATTTAGTCATGTATGCAAAATGCGGAAACATAGACAAGGCACGTTAATTGTATGACAGAATGCCTCAAAGAGATGAAACATCATGGAATGCTATGATTATGGGGTAAGCGCAAAATATACTTGTTCAAAGGCTGTAGAAACTTTCACACAAATGCGATAGTCAAGTGCAACACCATATACAGTGCGCTTAGCTATTACCCTTCTCTGCCTAAGATAGTATGGGAGTTTTAGAGCAGGTCAAGAACATGTCTTCCGCAATTTGCGGGCATAAGCTGTGCCGAATGTTTTCTATGGCAGGGCTGAAGGCATCTGTTTCTTAGTTCGGTGTTCATCATGATTTTGCTGATGAGGGGCTCTGAGATTGCCCTGTGGCCGAGAATTACAAACGAAAGAGGCAGGAGAAGGGTTAAGGCAATGGCTCTTATTATAACATTTGAAAAAAATCAACAGTACTGATGACAAGAAAACAGCGACAGATAAAACAACGGATCCGATGTCGTTCTTTCAATAAATAACAACAGAATTGTTTAGAATGAAATAAAACACAACAGAGAATGATCCAGCGGCGTACAGATTCAAAAGGAAAAATCTCCGAAGGCAGATTGGCAAGTGACTTACCTCAAGATTATGTACTAATTGTGTCTCGATGTCAACGATGCCCAAGAGAGAAAATGGACAGAGTTTGCAGGAAACCCTACCAAAGCAGAAATCGCTGGCTGCTTCAATCTATTCACAAAAACAAAAGGTAGAGCATGTCTGCTTCAATCTATTCACAAAAACAAAAGGTAGAGCATGTCTGCGTGAAAGCGATTTAGGGTTTGGGGAAAAATGCATAAGGGGGCGAACAAGAGTAAATGCATCACAAAGCACAGGGCACACCAACTTACATTCGCAGTAAATGCATGAACAGGGCAGAAGGGAAAACAACAAGAAGCAATGAACGATGAAGATCTATCCTCTGGTGTTGCACCCTTTATCTTGCGATTTGAACCGTCGATAGAAGAAATGGGTTGGGAAAACTTCATTGAGGGAACACCTTTGGCGTAATTATATTTTTTCCATCAAAATTAAATCAATATTTTAATTGTAATACTTTTTAATTCAAATATAGTGCGTTCCTAGGATCCAAAGCGAGCGGAATCTCCGGCTTCCAACTGACTTATATTGGCGTGCTCTGTTGATTGCTCGATGGGAGATATAATGATTGATTATATCGCCCCCATCATTACGATAATCAACAGCTGCTTCCCCGTCTCCTCCAGCCGTTCCTACCCACCCATGCAGGGATGCCTTCGTAGAGCTGCTTCCCCTTGCCGAATAGTTGGGCATATGAATCTAGTTGCATGTGGTCAAGTTAAACAATTAATAATAAGTTTCTAAATAATGGAGTGAAATAAACTCAAACAAATCTAGATTTTTCCCTTAAAGAAATAAAGTATTATCTTATTATGAAATATTTGTACACATATTTAAAACATAAAGCAATACAAATAAAAAAAAAAGTTATTATCAAATTGATAAAAACACTCCAAATGGAAATAGAATGTTCCCATCTAATTGTCAAATCATTATTTATCTAGCTTTTATCTAGTTGTCAAATCATTAGAGAACTGTTACATTTTATAATTATTTTTTAGAACAAAGCCCAAATCTTATAAAAAGATATTAGGATGTGTATCATTGAATGCACCCATTGAAGTGTCAAAATACAACATACTGTGCCTATATTGAACCCATAACTCTCAAGTTTTCAATCAATCAAACAATCCTAATAGTAAGGTAGGCTACATATCCTCTTTTGAATTAACTAAGCTTTGCTAGTTTAATTCATAGTCCTATAATGTTGCTTTATTTTTCAGACATTTTTGGAGGGTGTAATGCAATAATCTACAGAATTTCCTTGCTAAAGGTATAACATTTGTCCAAAATGTACAACTTTACAGCATGTCAATGGTGCCATGATGGCCAAAACTTTTTTTCTTTTAAGTGAAGGATTAACATATCAAAGCTAAAATGTACCACCGTTCATCAAGTGGAAAACCCATTTGAGTCACTGGGTGTCTATCAAGTCAATTGGCAAATAATGTTTGTTGACAATATTTCGATAATCATCACAAACTGAAGCTACTCCCAACAATTATTACAACAATCAGAATTGTGCTTATCCTGATTACGCAGAAGGAATCTAAATTATGGATCCAAATTATATATCAATGACTTCATATTTGATTTAGTGATAGATATTACATGTTAACATATGAAAAATTATGATTATGAATATGACTCCGACATCCACCATAATGGCACCCAACAATTTGATGCCTGTTCAGAAATAAAGCGAGTTACAAAGGCTAACGCTTCATTTTTGGCTTTCAAGGCTCCTCATATTAAGCAATATTTTTGGTCTAACGGTGCGAAAGCGGATCTCGGTTTTTTTGGCAGTAGACAGAATCGTTGTAAGAGAAATTTGGAGGAATTTTCGATGCAGAACATTCAAAGCGATTGTGATTCCTTATCGGCCATGTTATAGATGAGGAAGCAGACGCATAGGCTCCTTCTGCAAGGACATTTCCGCTCTTGGCTCTTAATCTTCCCCCTCCTAGAGTAGATTGGCAATAGATCTGCTCAAAAGAGAAATTTCTCTGCAATAAATTGAGAATTTTTTTTTTGTTTTTGATAGAAATGATTTTTGATGCAACTTTAACCTTTAGAGGTCCAAGGTAATCGACAATGAAAGAATCAATGTATATGTAATGCTCCCATCAATATAGAAAGGCTTCTATTTTTGGGGTTCTTTTTAAATAGTAAAAAATCAGAAGGAAACATAGAGATCTATGTGAAGAACAATCAATAATTTCTATGATTTTTAATGCCATATCAAAAGGAAACAAGAGATATCTTCCTTGTTAGACCGATTTCACTTCCCTCGAGCAAAATAATTTGAGAATCTCATCACAGAATGCATCCAGATTCTTAAAAATGAAAAGAAGAAAGGGACGTTTTCTACAGCTTTTAAAAATAGGTACGTATTCTTAAGGCGGTTATTAAAATTTGTGATGAATGCATGTGAAGTTTTCGCCAGCAGTTATCTAGATTGAACTGGCATGAATTTGATAGTTAGCCGGCATGTATTCGGCAGTTAACTGGCGATAGTAAACTTGCGTGAATAATGGAAGAGTCAGTAACCGTTCGCTCCTAGGGCCTTCCGACACTGCTGTCTTGGAGGTTGTGGCATGATGCATGGTGGATGAGGGAAGCCATGCATTGGCGGGTGCATTCTCGGGGCTGTATAGCCACAGCCATGATTTCAAGCCTTTTCTTTTGTTAATGTGGGAAAAAAAATCTTGTCATGCAATTAATATATTCGTGTGAAAGAGTGTTAGGGTGGTCAACTCTGCAGACAATTTACATTTGTCAATTTTAACTAAATCAAGATCTCCCAAAAGAAATACCAATCTGATTAACAATTTCGATAACACCAACCTTTCAAGCAATTCAATATTTTCAAGTCGATTTCTTATTCCACAGAAACAATATTTACCATCTACAACTAGTTACAATCTGCAAAGTTTTAAATCCTCTGTTACTTCCTCACACGTACAAACTCCCTCATTCTTCTATATGGTGCGACCTCCATTCAGTTTTTCCTGCACACCGATGTGATTACCCTTGCCTCTTTCTCCATATTCCTCGTTCTGTAGTGCAGCCTCTACCAATTTGATCTTTCACGAAGCCTCAAAACTCACGAGCATCTATCCAACTTCCTTAGATTCTGCGCATATATTATTCTTCCTCAAGCTGCCAATTATCATGGCGCTTCCGTGCGCACAACCCCTATTCTTTAATCTGCATTCCTTTTATTTGTTTGTTTGCAATCAACACATTTATTGTCTTGTGTTTCTTTCTCATAAGCAATTTTATTTTCTTTTGTCCATTTCTTGAAATCTCTAGCATAGCCTCTTTTTCAAGTTCTTATCTCTCTTGCAATCACCTACCTCCTACCATACCTTGTGGCGTTGGTTTTTCAATGGCTTTTATTTTTTTATTAATTTGTCTTTTCATTTACAACACTCCCTCTTCTTCCTATGCGCAGCCTCTTAATTTCTCCATTATTAAAATCTCGCCTGCAGTTCAGATTCACTGTTCCCATTTTATGTACCCGATTTTCGTTTCCACCGTTTGACAGGATTACACCGTTTGAACGCTGGGTTTTAATTTTAGTCCCACATTCGTTCCTTACAAAGAATAGGATCAATGCAACTCTTTATATTAAGAACCCTGTTTACAGATTTGAGTGAGCTCACGGACAAAATAATGGAAGATAGTTATGTTGCACAACGTGTCAATTAATTATTTTATATTTAATAATATTAAAATGTTATATTTATTTTAATTTATTTTAATTTATTAACTATAAAATGTTGTATTTATTTTAATTTATTTGTATATATAAAATAATTATTATTTAATTAAAATATTGTGTATTTTAAAAATTAATATTAGTTGTTAATATTTATGTTGTATTTATTTTAATTTATTTGTATATATAAAATAATAATTATTTAATTAAAATTTTGTGTATTTTAAAAATTAATATTAGTTGTTAATATTTATAAATTTAATGTTTTCTAATGATTATAACTTACATTTAGTAATATATATTTAATGACATATAATTTAAATTTAATATTTTTTAATGAATATTACTTATATTTAATAAAATATATATTTAATGATGTTATTTTATTTAGTTATTTATTATGATTTATTATTTTAATATGAAGGAATTAATATTAAAATTAAATAAATTAAATGTGATGTTTACTTTAAAATTCAATGATACAAATATATTATAGGAGATATAGATGTTATTTAAAGTGTTAAGAGGTTTAAGGCTAGATTTTATAAATGCTTTAAAATATACAAATAAAATGTTTTGTTCTTTGGTTTAGATATGTGTCTACAAAATAGAACTAGTTTACAAGCCTAAACCTATAATTACAACAATCAACTAGCAAAAAAAAAAATTATTGGAATTCACTCACTTTTATTTTCTAACATTTACATCTCAATAAAGATAATAGAGATACAAGCCTAAACAATTGATTCTTGAGGATTATAGAAAAAAAACAAGGTGAACAAATAAAAGTGTCCATTAATTTACAAGATAATACAAATACTAATATCCAAGATAAGCAAACTAAATAACAAGTCAATAAGAATCAAGGTCCAATTCAACAATAATAAGTTGGTGATAATCAACAAGATATTCCATGTGCCTTTACATTCATACTTCCAACTCCACAAAAGAAAGAAAAAGATGATAAAATCGTAGGTCAAGAAAAAGAGCAAGTGAGTAAAGAAGTATCTTAGCTAGATATTTATTTTATATGGCCACAATGACAACAACAAATGGTACTCTTTTTCATAAGTGTCTATTTTGTTAGAATTAAATATATAATATATAGGTAATCAATAGTAAAGATTACATCCTAAGATCTTTCTAGCATCATATCAATTATTCATACACCTAGAGCTAGAAAGAAGCAAAGGGTTTATCTACATTAACAAGGAAAGGTACAAGTTCTAGGATAGATGAAATAGTTAATCCTATTGTTGAAAAAATTGATAGACCTAAGAGATGAAGAATACCATATGACTATAATAAATCTTAGACCACATTAGAGAACAAAAAATTTCAAGAATTCCAAATAATCACCTCTAGTATTGTGTCAAGAATGAAGAAGGTTGAAAAGACCAAAAATAAATTAAAGGATCAAGTTGCAAAAGTCCAAGCATATATCAAGTAACTAGTTCATTCCTTACAAATAGTAGGTAGGTCTAATAATCCTATAATCATCATCTCTTATGTAGAGGCATCATCTTTAGAGAAAATGAAATGTGTTGATAAATTAACAAAGGATTAAAATAATGAGATGAGTGATAAAGGATGTAAAATGACAGTTGAAGCTACAAATTCTTGCATAAATTCAATCATTTGAACAAAAAATATTAATTACTAAGGATTTGCAAGAGGAATAAGAGATAAATTATCAAAATCTTTCTCACTTGACTATCATTATAGATTTAAATGCTCAAGTGTTGATTAAGGAGAAAGTTTTAAATTAGGAAACTTTTAAATAGTCTAAAATATAGATAGAAATCATCAATTTTAGAAATGACTTGATTGTAAAATATATGTAAATGCTCAAAAAAATCTCATTTTGAATTTATGGACATGGGGAAGAAATAAAGGGAAAGCCTACAATTGAAGGCATTTCTAATGTAAAAGAAAAATTCTTAATTTTTTTAGAGTTCAAGCATTCTACTTTACCCTATTTTGTTTTAAAGTTCACATTTTACAAGATACTATTCAAAATAGGCATTAAGCCTTGAAATTTGTGTCATTTTCATGTATTTTTATAAGTTGTTAAATTTTATTCCTTTAATATGAATACAATCAACAGCTTGAGAGGGACTATTAATAACAAACCGAGATATAGGATGAAGAACATCATTCTTAGCCTCTTTAGAATCCCCAAATGAAAATAAGATAGAACATCAATGCCATCCACAAGAATGTTAGAACTAAGATTCTTCCAAACAACCTTCAAAATAGAAGTATCCACATGGTGCTCAAAACAAAGAGCAATATTCAAATATTATGATCATCAATACCAATAATCACATCTTTCTACTAGTGTCAACTATCATTATCAAAGGATAACTAATTAAAGATACCTTATGTGTGAGGTTTGAGGTTACTAAGAGCTTTGGAGTCATCATCAATAAACTTTGTTATGTCTTTCCTATTTTTATGCAACTATAACCCCACATTATTGACCACCATAGTAAATTTAACTTTCTTGAAAGGCTAGTGAGCAAATGATTCTTGTCTTGAGAAACATGATTATTACTAGCAATCCATAAAAACTATAGAATCTCAATAGAAAATTTGTCAAAGGAATTATTTAAATGTGGAGAACTAACTATTTTCCCAAATAAAATATCAAACAAATTGACTTCTTATTTGCACTTCTATTCCAAAAAGGATGAAAGAAATTTTAGAAAATATTAGCTCAAGGACACTAAAAGAATACACCAAACATGTCCATAGACTAAACAAGATTTAAAATCCTTACTTAAAATGACGATGCACACACTTATTTTTTTAATAAAAAACATCCACTTAAGAAAAATGCTTATTAGGCTCAATGTTACTAAACCATAGAATAAGCTCTTTTATATCACATGGGTATATTAGAATTAATTTAAAAGGTCTCTTAAGGATTAAAGGTTTTGTTACTAAAATATTGTTCGTATACTTGATAGATTTACAAGAACTAGCTTTAGATGAACACACCCTAGTAAAAGCAAGAAGGTAACTCTTACCATTCACTGACCAACACAATGAACAAAATCTTCAATATTTATTTTTTTCTCTAATTGAAGACTTCCTAACCATTTAAAAGTCCTTAATAAATCACCAAGCCTTAAATAGTAGATCCACAAGACTTAATATCAAACTTACTAAATATAATTTCTTCATAATAGAGACTAGATCAATTTTAATTTTGCTTAGGGATAAGCTTTAAAAACCCACTTAATATAAAAGAAACAACATAAAAAATAATTTTTTTTAAATCCCAAGATTGCATAAAGTTTTCTATTTCCCTTATTATGTAACCAAAAAATATTATAAGCTTATTTAACTAGCTAACCTTAAAAGTGCCCAACAAACATAAAGAGAAATATATTATTTAAAAAGATAAAAGAATTTACACAATTAAAATTGGCTCTAGCCAAAGAAAAAGAACACAATTTTAAAATACATAAACTAATTCCACTTGTTTAAGAGGGATTAAGTGAAAAAAGGACCTTAAAATATCCTACAATCACATTAATACTAAAGCAACTCCAGACTTTTTCATTTTTTTAATTGCAACCTTAAATTCAAAAGTCAAACAATAAATATAAATATGAAATGCCTTTTATAAATATAAAGTGCAACCTTTATGTTAAGTAACGAATTATAATAAATTAATATATAAATTAAGTCCCCATATTTATTTTAAAGCATTTGATGGATGTCATTCATTACATGCTTTTTCAATTTTGCATGCTTTTGGTGGAATTGTTATTGGGAGGAGAATATAATGGTGAATTGTATGTTTTAAGTAAATCTATATCATTGTAGTATTTAAAAATATTTAAATAATCTCTTTGTTGATATATTGTTTACTTTGGCATGCACCATCATATAAGTTCACATGTACATCAATATGTGAGAAAAATTTAATGATATTTTGACACACTTTGACTAGATTGTCCTTTGTGTAATAACAAGTCTACAAGTGGCAAATGCTTGTGTGGATTTATCTCATGGAATTACCCCATCTTGGATAAGATCTACTAGTACAAACTTGACCCTTATTATCCATACTTGTAATTTTGAACACAACACTTTTAAAATTCAAAATTTAAATCTTGACAACACCCTCCCATTAGTCATTGTGAGCTTACCTAGTGCATGTTTGTGTTGATTTGCATGCTACAGTTTATTTAAATACATTCACACAACCATTTAAGATTATTAAAGATTATTAGGAGATTTATCAAAAGAGAACTTTCATTGGGAGTAATGTAATAGCACTTTATCATAACATATATCATCATGCCTTTAATCATTATTTGTAAGTCATGGAATTGGTTTAGTTAGGGGTCTAATTGGGGAGAGAAGAACCCTTGCAATTTAGCACATTCCTTAAAAGTATTATTAAACATCATCAATCTATATTGAGGTTCATATATTAGAAGATCAAGGCAACTGGATTCTAAGCATCATTTTTTTGCTAGTTATTGTAGATAGGCTTCCTTTTTGCACACTAGTTCAATTTCAAACATGTATATGAACCAACGATTTTTTTTGAGACATTTCCTTATCATCTAAGGATCTATACGAGATAACACAAGCCTCACAATTTAGTAGATTTCATAATGGTTTTTCTAAACATTGTCAATCCATATTGAGGTGTAAATGTTAGAAGATAAAATGTGAATGAATTCCAAGAATTAATTTTTTGCTAGTTGATTCTTGCAATTATATGTTTAGGTTTGTACACCAATTCTATTTTGTAGACATATATCTAAACCAAAACAAAAAAAATAATTCACATAGTTTAAGACATACAAAATCAAACCCTAAACCTCTACAACACTTTAAACAATGAACATCTATATGACCCATAACATATTTATATCATGAATTTTATCATTGAATTTTAATATAAGCATTATATTCCTTTTATATATCTTAAAGATTTATAACTAAATACAAAAACATTATTAATATATTAGTAATATTCCTAAATACAATAGCATTGTTAAATATAAGTACTATTCATTAAAATATAATGAATATAAATAGTATGTTATTGAATAAGTATCATTAAATATACATAGTATGTTATTAACTATGTATTTTAGTTAACATAATTAATTATTACCAAATATTAAATATAAATATTAATTTTTAAAATAAAAATAGTTTAATTAAATATTTATTACTTAATTTAAATAAAAATCAAATAAAAAATATATGACATTTCTATTTTTTATTAGTTTTATCTGTGAGCTTACTCTTTGTTGTAAACTAGATATAAAGAGTTGCACTGATCCTATTCTTTGTAAGGAATGAATGTGGGACTAAAATTAAAACCCAACGTTCAAATGACACAATCCTTTCAAACTGTGGAAACAAAAATCGCAAACTAGTACGGAAATGGAACATCAAATATGAACTGCATGCGAGATTTGAAAAGCTCGGGTTAAGGGAAATGGAAAAGCATGGGTTAAGAGGGCCCCACATGGACCTGGCCACCTAAGTAGTCAACTGCTTAGAGTGTGTTGGTTAAGCCGGCCCCACCTTTTCATCTTCCATGACTTGCCTTGGTCAATTCGTTTTGTCTTTGCACATACCTTTGGCCTTCAAATAATTTTTTTGTTTTCATTTAAACATGTTTGTCCTTCTACTTGGATTACCATATATTAATTTTCGGGCTGCATCAAATAATCAACATAAAAATTTGAAATTAAAATACCACATTTTGTCAATTGAAAATGACAATGTTGATTCACTCAACCTCTCAAGCCACAAACCTAGAATAAAGTCATTTTTCCAAAACTAAACAACTAAAATTCTTTTTGTGTGATGTCGAGGGATGCTCTTGTATCAATTTATTGTGGACATATTTTCTAATACAATTTTCTCTCTCAGTCCAGATAGGGCCTAATTTTGTAATCATTTTTTTGTACAGATTAATTCTATTAACTAACATTGATATTGCCATTAAGAGCTTCACATGTGAGGTCAAGCAATTGCAAAAAAAATCAAGAATTGACAACTCTGCCACCTTTCTCATAACTATCTTTAATTCATAATCTTTGTATATGATGTTAGGAATTTAAGGTTTACATTTTTAAATTTTTTTTATGCTTTTCTATTATGTAAACTTAAAGGGGGGTTGTAGGAAATCAAAGTTTACATTTAATGAATTAGTTAATAGTTAGTTGTTAGTGTTAGAGAGTTATTCTCATAAGGGAATTTGGAGTGGTTATTCATGGGAAAATAATGGCTTTAAAAAGCCAATGTATTGGATGTATTGTGACACTCAAATGATGATAGTGAAATTCCTCTTTAATTTTGTTTACAATGTAAATATTTTGCTTTTCTATTTTTATTGCTCTACATTGGTATTGGAGCAAAAATGGTGACGGGCTATGAAGGAGGTTGCACAAGAGGCATATAAATTGGAATGGCGTTGAAAATTTGGTAATGGTATTGAATATGTTGTTGAATATTGTGTTGAATTATTTGTTATGTTATCTATTTTAGGTGTTGAAATTAAAAAAAGAAAAAGAAAAAATGGAAAGAGGCGTTGAGATGAAATAAATGTAACTTTTGATTGTTGGATGTTGAATGTTTGTTGGCCACCACCATTTGTTGAGCTTGTGCATTTGTTGACCATTGAAATCTGCAGTTTGAAGAAGCATTAAATATACAATAGAAGTGTGTTAAGTTCTTTTGATCATTTTGAAGGGTGCAACTTTTGGTAGATGCATCTATACTTGAAGGAGAGTTGAAGGATGTTAATTTTTTGATGCATGAAAGGTGTAGATTTGAAAATTTTCATCAATTTTTTAATTTGCAAATGGAACAAATGACATTTCCTATTCCTAGACGTGTGGAGGGGTGTCCAAAATTAGGAGTATTCACATTTTTGTATTTGTTGCATTGAAACCATTTGTTGTTGATGTTATAAATTTCTTATGTCTATAGAAAGCATTGAAAGTTGTTGCATCCATTTTAAAAATAAAGAATCTACAATTTTCTCCAACCTTAAGCAATAATTTGTTGAGTGTGTGGAATGAGAATGCACTATACATAGTTACATATAAGGTGCAAGAGAACACATTTTATGTTGCAAATGATTTGAGTGAGGGCATTAGAGGATCTATACAGCTTCAGGATAAAAGGAAAATTTTGTTGTGATATTAAAAATCATAAATAAAATGTGTTGGATTAAATATGGCATGGCAATACAAATAATGAGATTTAAAGATATTTTCTAAATAAAATTTTATTATAGCTTGGTGCGGTTTGGTTCATTGGTATTTGAAGTGAAAGGATTTTGTTGATTGGAAATATTTATGGTAAGAGATTAATTTGTAAAGGGAGGTATAAGGATTGGTCGCCCCAAATACATTAAAGTTTTTTTGTAATGGATGCATTATCAATTGAACTAGCATCCTTATGTATGCACGCTTTTATACATTTACTAGTGATACATTCAAAGACATTAATGACTGAGATCTAAAGGGGTTGTATCAGAGGTTGGAGGAAATGGAGGTAGGAGGACATCTATCATCTCAAGCTAGCTTCTCGCTTGGAGATGATTCCTTGCATGATAAGCATTTGTTTCATCTCTAGTCATTTTAGGAGCAAGAAGGAGCATGGAGTGTATTGTTGGTCTGTGGGTAGTTGAATTCACAAACTTGGTGAGTTTTTATTAGTTTTTGTATAATTGAATCCACAAACCATTTATGGATAATTAAGTTTGTCTATATCTATAGTTTTGTAGATGTGTATTTGTGGATAATTGAGTAAGTATCGATCCACAAATGGAGGAGTGTTTTTGTGGATAATGGTGTGAGTCTTGATTCAGAGATGGTGATTTTCTTGTGAATAGTGGACTGCATCTCAATTCACAGGTAAATGTTGGATAATCAGAATATTTACCCTAACATGAGGAGTTTGGGTTGATACTGATGCAAAGTTGGATAATCAAGACATTTTCCTACAGAGGATTTTGGGTTGATATTGATGCAGGGTTGGCTAATTAGACCATTTTCCTAGACAAAGAAGTTTAGGTTGATGTTGATACAATATTCTGGTTTTCTCTTTTAATGTAAACCTTAAGAAGGGGATATGTTAGGAATTTAAGGTTTACACTTTTAAATTTTGTTTTAAATTCTTTTCTATTATGTAAAATTTAAGGGCTCGGGTTGTTAGGAAATTAAAGTTTACATTTAATAAATTAGTTCTAGTAGTTAGTTGTTAGTTTTAGGGAGTTATTCTCGTAAGGGAATTTGGAGTGGTATTCACGGGAAAATAATGGCTTTGAAAAGCCATTATATTGGATTTATTGTGACACTCAAATGATTATAGTGAATTTCCTCTTTAATTGTGTTTACAATGTAAATCTTTTGCTCTTCTATTTTTATTGCTCTACAATGAAGTCCATCTTCCTTTGATCCATTACTAGTAGTTCAGAGCTAAAATTTAAATTAACAACAAGAATATGAGAATATTAATTTGTATTCTACTTTGTGTGTGCTTTAGACACGGCTACAATTGTGATGAGAGAAACTTGTGTTGTAGAGAAGGGCAAGTAGGAGCCAAACTCTTTGGTTATGGAAACTAATGTAGATTAGTTAAAGATGAGTTAGAGGAATTATTATAATATTGTCCTAAATTTTTAATTTTTAGTATACAAGGGAATACCTAAGTAGAGGGAATGGAAAGTAATGTAGATGAGTTAGAGGAATATTTACCATCTAGAAGCCTTAAAATGGGTCATAAAATGAAAATTTATGTTTTGCAATTTGTCATTTAGGAAACCTTATCTTTTGCAATTCATTGATCACACTCCTATAGAATGAAAAATTTTCCGCCAAGCCAAACACAATTGTAATTGGTTGAAAATTAGTGAAATAAGTGACTTCATGCTTTTTGAGTGAATAAAGCATGAGATATTTTTATTAATAATCATGAATAAAGTTGAAAAAAATTTGCAGGGATTTTCCATAAATTCATAATTCTTTTGGGATTTTTTTTTTAGCAAACTTGTCAATTCATGATTAACCATGATTTTTTTATTTATTTTTATATAATATTGATATAGATTTACAATAGTAAATATTGGTGATATACTTAAATTATCTAATAAACTTGCTTTATATGTATTCTCTAATCAAACATTAAGACAAGTTTTCAAAGATCAAATTTCTTACTCTTCAAATTTTTATAATTTCAAAGATCAAACATTAAGGCAATCATGAAGGCAGTTGTTGTTGGATGCCCATTATTCTTCATACAAAATGTTTGGGACTTTTCTTACAACAATGAAAATGAGGTTATTGATCATGTTCCAAGGATTATCCTACTGCTAGCACCTTCCTCTCCTCACTTTTGGATGGAATCCAATGTGAGTGCTCTTTAAGGTTCAGGTTTACCCTCTAATATCATATTTGAATTAAAATAATATTGAAGTCATGATGGCATGAATAAAAATACAAAAGCATTTTCTTTTGAAGTAATGCTTTTTTCTTTAAATAATATATTAGGCATTGTTAGAGGATGTGGATGACAAAAATTGAGTGTTAATATTAATCTTGGGGCATTCTACATGTTAGGAATGCCTACAAATTCTACCCTTCTATTCTCAACAAAATATGAGGTACACAAGTTGCTTGCCATGGTTTCAATGAGTTCTTAATTTTCTCTGTACACCACGAGATATTTTTTGTTATGTTTTATTTCATTATAAAATAATTGTGTCGTTATCTTTAAATGAAGGCATTGATTCTGTGATTTTCAGATATAATATTATTGTAACACTCAATATTAATTTTTCACATAGAGATATTTTAAACTATGAAATGAATTTTATGTGCATTGGGTTGTTTTAAATTTTATTTTCCTTACTCTTTAAATTATTTATGTGAAATGCTACAATGATTGTGAGAGTTATTTTAATATGAAATGAAAAGATTTTAAAAAATATAAAAATAAATTGGAATGGTGTTGAAAATTTGGTAACGGTATTGAATATGTTGTTGAATTATTTTTTGTGTTGAGTATCTATTTTAGGCATTGAAATTAAAAAAAAATGAAAAAAATGGAAAGAGGTGTTGAGATGAAATAAATGTAACTTTTGATTGTTGGCTATTGAATGTTTGTTGGCCACCACCATTTTTTTGGGCTTGTGCATTTGTTGACCATTGAAATTTTCAGTTTGAAGAAACATTAAATCTACAATAGAAGTGTGTTAAGTTCTTTTAATCATTTTGAAGGGTGTAGCTTTTGGTAGATGCATCTGTACTTGAAGGAGAGTTGAAGGATGCTAATTTTTTGATGCATGAAAGGTGTAGATTTGAAAATTATCATCAATTTTTTAATTTACAAATGGAACAAATGACATTGCCTATTCATGGACGTGTGGAGGGGTGTCCAAAATTAGGATAATTCACATTTTTTTATTTGTTGCATTCAAACCATTTGTTGTTGTTGTTGTAAATGTCTTATGCCTCTAGAAAGCATTGAAATTTGTTGCATCCATTTTTAAAATAAAGCATCTACAATTTTCTCCAAGCTTAAGCAACAATTTGCTGAGTGTGTGGAATGAGAATGCACTATACATAGTTACATATAAGGTGCAAGAGAAGAAATTTGATGTTGCAAAAGATTTAATTAAGGAATTCGATTATTTATATGTTGGGGCATCATTTTCATCCAAAAAAATTGAATGGTAGTGTGGATTTCTTAGGAAAGAGGAATTAGTCATGGCAACCTAAATAGAATGGATTTGAAAGTGATTTGATTTTTTGTGGATTGTGGCAACATTGAAGGATCTATGCAGCTTCAGGATAAAAGGTAAATTTTGTTGTGATCTTTGAAATCATAAATAAAATGTGTTGGATTAAATATGGTATGGCAATACAAATAATGATACTTAAAGATATTTTCTAAATAAAAGTTTATATATCTTGGTGTGGTTTGGTTCATTGGTATTTGAAGTGAAAGGATTTTGTTGATTGGTTTTATTTGTGGTAAGAGATTAATTTGTAAAGGGAGGTATAAGGATTGGTCATCCCAAATACATTAAATTGTATTGTAATGGATGCATTATCGATTGAATTGACATCCTTATGTATGCACACTTTTATGCATTTACTAGTGATGCATTCAGAGATGTTAATTACTAAGATCTAAAGGGACCATCATATCGAAGGTTGGAGGAAATAGAGGTAGGAGGACATCTATCATCTCAAGCTAGCTTCTTGCTTGGAGATGATTCCTTGCATGATAAGAATTTGTTTCATCTCCAGTCCTTTCAAGAGCAAGATGGGGCATGCAATGTATTGTTGGTCTGTGGGTAGTTAAATTCACAAACTTGGTGAGTTGTTATCAGTTTGTGTATAGTTGAATCCACAAAACATTTATGGATAATTGATTTTGTCTCTATCCATAGTTTTGTAGATGTGTATTTGTGGATAATTAAGTATCGATCCACAAATAGAGGAGTGTTGTTGTGGATAATGGAGTGAGTCTCAATTCACAGATGGTTGGTGATTTTCTTGTGAATAGTGGAGTGTCTCTCGATTCATAGGTAAACATTGGATAATCAAAATATTTACCCATACATGAGGAGTTTGGGTTGATACTGATGCAAAGTTGGACAATCAAGGAATTTTCCTACAAAGGAGTTTGGGTTGATGTTGATGCAAGGTTGGCTAATCAAACCAATTTCCTAGACAAGGAAGTTTAGGTTGATGTTGATACAATATTTTGGTTTTCTCTTTTAATATAAACCTTAAGAGGGGGATATGTTAGGAATTTAAGGTTTACACTTTTAAATTTTGTTTTTTCTTTTCTATTATGTAAAATTTAAGGGGGGTTGTTAGGAAATTAAAGTCTACATTTAATAAATTAGTTAGTAGTTAGTTGTTAGTTTTAGGGAGTTATTCTTGTAAGGGAATTTGGAGTGGTTATTCATGAGAAAATAATGGCTTTAAAAATCTAATATATTGGATGTATTGTGACTCTCAAATGATTATAGTGAATTTCCTCTTTAATTTTGTTTACAATGTAAATATTTTGCTCTTCTATTTTTATTGCTCTACAATGAATTTCATCTTCCTTTGATCCATTACTAGCAGTTCAGAGCTAAAATTTAAATTGACAATAAGAAGATGAGAATATTAATTTGTATTCTACTTTGTGGGCACTTTAGACACAACTGCAATTGTGATGAGAGAAACTTGTGTTGTAAAGAAGGGCGTGTATGAGCCAAAATTATTCCTGGTTATTTTTTTTATTATTTAAAAGAAACCTAAAATATGATGGTCTTTTTGGTTATGAAAATTAATGTAGATTAGTTAAAGATGAGTTAGAGGAATTATTACAATATTGTCCTATTTTTTTAATTTTTAGTATACAAGGGAATACCTAGGTAGAGGGATTGGAAATTAGTAATGTAGATGAGTTAGAGGAATATTGACCATCTAGAAGCCTTAAAATAGGTCATAAAATGAAAATTTATCTTTTGCAATTTGTCATTTAGGAAACTTTATCTTTTGTAATCCATTGATCACACTCCTATAGAATGAAAATATGTCTGCCAAGCCAAACACAATTGTAATTGGTTGAAAAATAGTGAAATAAGTGACTTCATGCTTTTTGAGTGAATAAATCATGAGATATTTTAATTAATAATCATGAATAAAGTTGAAAAAACTTTTGCATGGATTTTTCATAAATTCATAATTCATTTGGGATTTGTTTTTAGCAAACTTGTCAATTCATGATTAACCATGATTTTTTAATTTATGTGTATATAATATTGATATAGATTTACAATCGTAAATATTGGTGATGTACTTAAATTATCTAATAAACCTGCTTCATATGTATTCTCTAATAAAACATTAAGACAATTTTTTAAAGATCAAATTTCTTACTCTTCAATTTTTTATAATTTCAAAGATCAAGCATTAAGGCAATCACGAAGGACGTTGTTGTTGGATGCCCATTATTCTTCATACAAAATGTTTGGGGCTTTTCTTACAACAATGAAAATGAGGTTATTGATCATGTTGCAAGGATGATCTTACTGCTAGCAACTTCCTCTCCTCACTTTTGGATGGAATCCAATGTGAGTGCTCTATTAGGATTAGGTTTACCCTCTAATATCATATTTGAATTAAAATAATATTCAAGTAATGTTAGCATAAATAAAAATACAAAAGCATTTTCTTTTGAAGTTATGCCTTTTTTTTTAAATAATATATTAGGAATTGTTAGAGGATGTGGATGACAAAAATTGAGTGTTAATATTATTCCTGGGGCATTCTACATGCTAGGAATGCCTATAAATTCTACCCATCTATTCTCAGCAAAATCTTGAGGTATGCAAGTTGCTTGCCATGGTTTCAATAAGTTTTTAATTTTCTCTGTACACTACAAGATATTTTTTTGTGGTGTTTTATTTCATTATAAAACAATTTTGTCATTGTCTTTAGATGAAGGAATTGATTCTGTGATTTTCATATATAGTATTATTTTAACACTCAATATTAATTTTTCACATGGAGATATTTTGAACTATGAAATGAATTTTATGCGCATTCAATTATTTTAAATTATATTTTCCGTTCTTGAAGTTATTTTTGTGAAATGCTACAATGATTGTGAGATATATTTTAATATGAAATGAATAGATTTTAAAAAATATAAAAATAAAGAAGTCAAATTTAAAGATATTTTAATATCGTAGTATTGCCCTAAGAGTTTCCCTGAAATATGTTCCCAACCATCAAAACACTTATGACAATCATAAACTGAAACTTTTGTTTGAACTATGTAAGTGCTAAAATCTCAAAAATTTGCATTTGTTGTTATTGTTAATAATTTATCAAACAAGGAAAATTAACGAGTTTATTTATGAAAAATATTTGAGATTCTATATTATTGATAAACGTAGTGTTCAATTAATCTAAATTCAAGTATAATATTTCCAAAGCTATATCTACATATATTTAAAAAAACACACTAAAAGCATCATCTTAGATGAGATAAACCAATTCAGAGTAATAAATAGATTTGCATACCTTTCGAATAAGTGTATTCATTTTTTTTTAATTTTCTGTAAACCAATAAAATATGGAACACAATTTTTATATTTTAGTAAAAAGGTTTGATTCTTGGATCCATCCAACTCTTCTAGGATGTTAGTTTTATTCCTTTTCAAAACTTCATTGTAGGCAATGGGATGTTTTGGGCACCTAATAGCATAAAATTACCAAAGTTCAATATCAAAATTACCTTTCAAAATTTTTGCCTACAAAATTTAGGGCTTTAGTTGTATTCACAGTCATTGACAACCCTGAAATTTGAGTTTCAATGTTTCCTTCGATTAGAATTCTGATGACTTTTATTACTTCTTCCAATGTTAAGCTTCAACTATGGCAATGTCCACAAGTTTCAATGTCCTTGCAAACTCTTATTATGAAAATAAAAGTTAGTTCAAGTTCAAATAATATGATATATCATCATGATGGCATTGGCATATAAGGTTACTAAAACAAAAAGTTTTATCTTTTAGAGGACTTCGTATGCTAAAATGTTATACATTGTTGTAAGTTGCCTTCTTTGTGGGAGAGCAGTCGATTGACAACATACATTTTTTTATAGATATTAGAGAGTTTAGCATGTAAAATAGATTATTATAAAAAATAATTATAATATATAAGTTGAATTTAAATTTAAATATTGATTTTATTTTATCATTTTAAAATAAAATGATGATTTACCATTTATATATATGTATATTATTGTGATGAAAAGATTTGTAAGTTGGAGCTCTTAAAAATAAGAGATCTTAAGTTTAAGTCATGATAAAATATTTTATTTTATTATATTAATAATGAAAATTTAATTTGTTACATAATTATTTTCTAGAAAGAATATCACTCTTAAATTAAGACATCACTACTAATTTTTTTAATAATTGATCTTGATAGTAGTTTAAGCATACCCTTTCCCTTATATAACTTTTTGAAACCCTTTCAAGTTTTAATATTCTTTCTTAATTTAGATATATATAAATATTTTTTTAATAATATTGCTCATTTATATTTAACATTTTTATGATATATACTTTTCTATTATATCGAATTAGAAGGTGACTTCATACTAATTGATCTTTAACAACGAGATAACAATCAAAACTCGAAGAATTTTCTTGATAGAAGTCTCCCCAAATGATTGTCTTCTCCATTTGTTGGTTCCATTGGGATTAAAAAATCCCAAATCAAATGTGTCATTATTTGAAGTTATAGTTTGATTTAATGTTTTAAATTTAATAGTATCAAAATTAGGCTCAACAGAACTTCATCCTTTCGCTTGCCATTAACAACTTCACAAGTGGGGTCAAGCAATTGCAAAACAACAACAAAAAATGATTTAGTTGGAACATTGAGTACAACATGCTAGGATTCATATGATTGCCTCTCATTGAAACTCTTCGCCACCTTCACAATCTCTGTATACACATCAGAAGCAATTGAGAGCTAAAATTAAAAATTGAAGAAGAATAATTAATTTGATCAAAATGAAGAGGATAATATTAATTTGCATCGTATTCGCATTCTACTTTGAGTGAGCTTCAGTTGTGGCTATAAATGTGAGAAACATAATTGGTGTTCTAGACAAGGGCAGGTAGGAGCCAAAATTATTCTTTGTTAATTACTTTTAACCTCACTACATATGAGCCAAAATTGTTGATGTTGGGTAGGAGCTTGTTAAGTCCCTACCATATATGAAAAGAGAAACAAAACATAATACCCCTCCTAAAAAAAACCTATCTAATGCATATTTAAAATATCATTTAAAATTTAAAAATATTTTTTAATAATATCAAATATCATTATATGTATCTAAATAATAATTTATAATAATATAATTTTAAGTAATTAATAGTAATTTTATTTTATTTTTTATAAACATTAATTTAGTATTTTATTATTTAAAAAGAAATCTAAAATATGATTTATTTTTAGTTATGGAAAATAATGAAAATGAGTTAAGAAGAATTCTCATGATATTGCTCTAAATTTTCAACTTTTAATGTGCAAAGGAATGGGAAGAGGATTTGTATGATGTCTAAGTAAAAAATAGAAATGAGTAGAGTTGAACGAGTGATAGAGGGATTTTGTTTGGCTTAAAGAAAATTTGATGCAAAGTAGGGAGGAAAACTTCAAACAAACACAATTCAAACTGTTTTGAACAATCTTTCAATCACCAAAACCCTAACTTGACCTTATTTCTCAATTCTTTCATATTCCTCTTGTAGCATGGAAAATAATGTTTTCTAGCCATATCTACCAAAATGCATTGAAGACCCAAAAACCAATTACCATTTAAAACACCCATTAAGCTCTACTTTAACATATCCAGTTTGTTCATAACTTTTTTTTGGAACACACCCTCCAAAAAGGGACTGCTACGCTAGACAATGGCTCAATTAGCCCTGTTTTACAAAGCATCACCCCACCAAACTCTCTTCCAATATTAAATATCCATTTCAAGACCTCTAACATATTACAAATATCCAAAAAAACCAACTTTTAACAATTGGAACTCACACAAATCCACCAAATCACTAAACCCTTGACTTTGGCCTATTTAGGTTTGCATAATGAGGGTTTATTGGAACTATGCACTCCAGGCCCTATCTTACATTATCAACTCCTGAGACACATCAAAATAAGTCTTCCCAAGCTTATTTCATCCACTAGAAAAGGTTCCCACCATTCTTTCTACCAAAACCTACTTCAAAGCATCACTTTTCACCAAAAACATGAAAAATTAAAACTAGGGCATCACTCCAAATTTAGCAAACCACCTTCCCTGCTCTTGGAAACTACATATCACAACATCCTACCTATAATTATGCCATTACACCAAGTTTTCACAAGCTTCACCAGGTGGAATGGCCTAAATTTCCATTTTTAAACTATCAAACCCTCAAATAGGGTTCTACAAACCAATTTCAGGATTGCTTATAAAATGCACCAAACTCTATAAAAACTAATCAAATCAAATCCAAAATGAAGCCATCTCAGGCCTCCATCAAATTCAAAATCTTTTATATCATTATTTCACATTACAGACTCGTACAGAAGTCTGCAACAACAATTTACCAGAAATTTTGCAAAGAAAATAGAGTTTTTATTATTACTTTCACTTCAAAACCACTTTAGCACCTTGCATAAAATTGTGTGAGGCATTTTAAAACCTTTACACACCAAAACTAATTGACTTAACTGATTCAAACAACCATTTAGACTCCCTGACCGTTGGTCTTCCACATTTTGCATTTTTTTTTTCCAATTTTGCACATGACAACTTTTCAAGAATTTTGCAACTTTTAAACAAAATGACTCCAAACCAACAAAATACACTCAATACATTAAAATATGGTCTATTATGACCTTGTTTCATGATAAATGACTCAAAAACACTAAAAAAAAAATACAGGACCTTATTTACATGAACTAACATGGTGCCCCTACACCATACACCCGGACTGAAAAGAACTCAAATCCCTTGAGAATTTAATTTGCAGCTTTTCCACGCCATCTCTTTGATCTCCAATAGCCTTTACATCTGGTACTCCTTTCCAATGAGTTAAATATTGGAAAAATGCATTGTCTCTTCCCCTTGACCAGTGCTTCCCTTGAAGTTGTTGTCCTTCACTTGATGAATTTCGTTTGATTGCTCTTTCGTCAGGAAATGTTGTTAAAACTGTCCATGTACCTGCTATCAAACTTATTTCACTTTTGACTTGACTTGCCTTCCTTTCCACCCCTTTTATCTACTTAACTTTGCTCCTTCTTCCTTGGAGTTTTTCTTTATTTTCTTCATCATTGTTTTTCATTACTAGCATCTCTTCCATTTGTTGATCAAACCTTGAATGGCTACTCTGCTCTAGAACCTTTGTTCTATCAGATTTACAACCCTTTGTATTAACAAAAGTTGACTATCCACTAACCACTTTTGCATTCAATAGAAAAATCACTATTCTTATCATAATCTCATCATGCCTTTCTAACCAATATTGAGTCTTCACAAGTAATTCATCCTTGAACTTCTATTCATCTATTTTTGACATCAACACATCATCTTTTCTTCCATCTACTGTCCCAAGCCTTGGAGTGGCTGCAAATTTCATTTTCTCTTCTTCCTCAAGCTTTACAAACTCCTTCTTTCCTAGCATTATCACTTTTGTTTCCTTACCTTGTGCTTTATCATTTTCTACCAATCGAGTTAATATGAAAGTATTTCTATCCTTCTCAATTTGATAAGTATTATGTCTACCATCATAAATTGCATGCCTATCAAACTACCATGGTCTTCCAAGCAACAAATGGAAACAATCCATAGGCAACACATCACAAAAAATCTTGTCCTTATATCCACCAATGTTAAACTCAACCAATGCTTGCTCATTAACCAAAATAGATTGATCATCATTCAACCAAGACACTATATACGGGGCTTCATGAGGTATCTTTTCTAATTTCAGTTTATCAACCATTTCATTAGACACCATGTTATCAGTACTCCTTGAATCTACTGCAACTTTGCATACCTTTCCATTGCATTTGCAAGTTGTCCTAAATAGTGTTCTCCTCTATGTTGATTCTTTCTCCTTGGATGTTTTGAGTAGAGTTCTTCTCACCATCAAAATTTTCCCAAACTTCTAGAGCAACAAGCTAATTAGGAGAGTTTACACTTTCACATTCATCCTCTTACTCCAATTAAACTCTTTTATCACCACCACTTGAAGTAGAACCTTGTTTCTCTAGACACTTCCATGCCTGATGACCAAACTGATTGCAATGATGACATCTCCCTGAAAATGTACTTGAACTTATACCTCCACCAAATCTTCCTCTGCAGTCTTTGAAACCATCTCTTTGATTAGCCACTCGGTCTTTGTTTTTGCTTGCATCTTCTTGTTCTTCATAGGACTACCTTGACCCTCTTCCTTTATTGGTAATGCCTTTTCCTCTTCCTTGTCTTTCTTGCCTTCTTTTTATCCTTTCCTCTGCCTTGACAGCCAACTGAAAACATTCTTCAACTATCCTAGGTGTTGTGAGACCAATTTCATCTTGAATGGTGAGCCTATGCCCATTTAGATACCTTGCAACCTTTTGTACTTCATCTTCAGTATGTCCTACTCTAATACTTAGTCAATGGAACTCCCCAGTATATGCCATGACATCTAACTCCTTTTGTCTTAAATTTTGTAGCATCCTAAAGATCTGAATTGCATAATTTGCAGGTAGAAATTGTGCCTTCACCTTAGCTACCATTTTGTCCCATGAACTTATCTTTGCTTTTCCCTTATTTACTCTTTCTTCTTGAACATAGTTCCACCATGTTAGGGAAGGTCCCTTCAACTTGGTTTTTGCAAATTTCACCTTCTTATTGTCTTCTATTTCTTCAAATTCAAATAAATTATCCAGAGCATCTATCCAACCCAACACTTCTTCACTGTCCATCTTTCCACCGTACATAGGCACTTCAACTTTCACCTTTGGAGTATTATCCCCCTTGACAACATTTAGCATCCTGACCATTCTCATCTCTTCAGGGTCCAAGTCCTCATCATCATGGACTCCTACTGGAGGGTTCTCACTCTCACTCTCACCCTCATCCTCTTTGTCACTTTGGTCACCACTGGCCATATCTCTTCTTTGGTTCTTCTTCGAAGCTGCAATTATGGAAAGGGAAGCTTCATGAGACTCGTTGTATAGTCTCAACTCCTTTGCATATTGTTCCTTTAGTTCTTCAACTTCTTTGGCCATTGGATTGCGCTTTGGAGGCATCTTGTCCTTTAATCTGCAACTCTTTACTTCTTCAAACTTCAACCTTTCATCTTCAAGAGATCTAACACCGATTCTCTGATACCAATTGATGCAGAACAGGGAGGAAAACTTCAAAACAACACAATTAAAACTATTTTGAACAATCTTTCAATCACAAAAGCCCTAACTTGACCTTATTTCTCAATTCTTTCATATTCCTCTTGTAGCATGGCAAATAGTGTTTTTTGGCCATATCTACCAAAATATGTTGAAGACCTACAAACCAATTACCATTTCAAACACCCGGGCGGGTGCATGAAGTTGGGTATCAATTTTCTGGCCACTTTTGAATTTTTTTTTTAAAATGCGCTCACGTTATAATGTGAGCGCGTTATTTCACATTAAAAACAAAGAAAAAAGTGAAATTATTTTCCTTGGAATACCAACCCAAAGGCTTGGAGGGCATTCCCAACAAGGCCAGATGTGTTTTTGCAAATTCTACAAATTTTCACATAATCGGGTATGTGCTCACCACCAAGATTGCATCTAGTTCAATATTGACAAAATCGAAAACATGGGTAATGTTAGGTTCTCTCTTAGCTATCCAATGATGTAATTTTTTTCACTTTTCGACAATGTTAAGCCTTTCATCCATAATTTTTTTGTTTGTATGTCTTTTTTTTGCCAAAAAGCAGTGTTTATTGTCTTTTTTGTTATAAATTAACCATTCATCAAAATTTCAAATAAATTACATTTTTAGAAACTAGACTCCATTCTACAAATTTAAAAAAAGAAAAAAATCAATTATTTTCAAAAATTTGTAGGTGGAGCATGGTAAAAATTCTACTTTTCAGGAAGTGCCCACTTAGAAAATTAGTAAAAATCAAATATTCATTAAAAAATTAGAAAAATTGTGCACCAACTAGATGCTATTAGCTAACTTCTGATCGTAGCGATTTAAAAAATACTACAAAAAAGTTCACCGTGCTCAGGTTGTACAAGAGTTGCCATGTTATGTTTTTCTGACAAAAACAACACCAATTTCTGTACATCCCTCTTTTGAACCCCTTAATCTCAACCATTTTCAAAATAAATTAGTAGTTTAGAAAGTAGACTTGAAGAACTTCGATCCTTCTTTTTGTTGCATCTCAAAATTTTGAGTGTAACTATCCTCAATTTCACGTCCAAGGTCAGCATTTCCTGATTTCAGAAAAAAAGTGGCCACTTAAGCCCCCTTTTTGGGAACCATCTTGGTGCACTTACCCACCCATTAAGATCTACTTTAACATATCCAATTTTTTCATACCTTTGTTTTGGAACACACCCTCCAAAAATGGACTGATGTGCTGGATAGTGGCTTAATTAGCCTTTTTTTACAAAGCATCACCCCACCAAACTCTCTTCCAATCTTAAATCTCCATTTCAGGACCTCTAATAGATTACAAATAGCCAACAAAACCAACTTTTAACAATTTTAACTCACACAAATCCACCAAATCACTAAACCCTTGACTTTGGCCTATTTAGGCTTACACAATGAGGGTGTATTGGAACTATGCACTCCATGCCCTATTTTACCTTATCAAATCCTTAGACACATCAAACTAAGTTTGACCAAGCTTATTTCATCCACTAGAAAAGGTTCCCACCATTCTTTCTACCAAAACCTACTTCAAAGCATCACTTTTCACTAAAATCATGAAAATTTTGAACAAGGGCATCACTCCAAATTTAGCAAACCGCCTTCCCTACTCTTGGAAACTACATAGAACAACATACTACCTCTAATTATGCCATTCCACCAAGTTTTCACAAGTTTTACCGAGTGGAATGGCTTAAATCTCCATTTTTAAACTATCAAACCCTCAAACAGGGTTCTACAGACCAGTTTCAGAAGATTGCTTATAAAATGCACCAAACTCTATAAAAACCAATCAAACCAAATCCAAAATGAAGCTATCTCAAGCCTCCATCGAATTCAAAATATTTTAGATCATTATTGCACAAAACAGACCCATACAGAAGTCTGCAACAATAATTTACTAGAAATTTTGCAAATAAAATAGAGTTTTTATTATTGCTTTCACTTCAAAACCACTTTAGAACCTTACCTCGAATTGTGTGATTCCTTTAAAAACCATTACATACCAAACTAACTGACTCAAACTATTCAAACAACCATTTAGACTCCCTGACCATTGGTCTTCCACATTTTGCATTTTTTTTCCAATTTTGCACATAACTTTTCAAGAATTTTGCAACTTTTAAACAAAATGACTCCAAACCAACCAAATAAACTCACTACACTAAAATATGGTCTATTATGACCTTATTTCATGACAAATGACTCAAACACCCTAAAAACCAAACACAATACCTTATTTACATGAACTAACATGGTGCCCATGCACCAATTCCACTCATACATGTGTAGACAATATTAAACCTTCACATAACTACCAAACAAACAATCATGACTAGCAGATCAACCCTTTCCTATCCTATATCTCTCCCTATCTCCCCCCTTCAACTCCCTCCACCTATCCCTCTTTCTATCTATTTATTTCCGTCCATCTTTATCTCTCTCCCTCTAACACCATCTTATCTCCCTCTACCTATCTTTATCTACTTGTCCCTCCCTCTCTATATATCCCTCTCTTCCTTTGCCACTTCCTCTCTATTTTTATCTCTCTATTTTTCCCTCTACCATTCTCTATCTATCTAAATATCCCTCTATCCCTCTATCCCTCCCTCTCTCCCTCGCTCTATCAATATCTCCCTCTTTTCTTCTCTATCTCTTTGTGGTAGTGGAAATTGCATTTCAAACTTGTTATACTAATATTAGAAGATAAATAAATCAAGTGGGAAGGTAAACACCTCTAAAAATATTCCACTTCTCCTATCGTAGTTCTAAAATTTGATTATCACTCTTCTACAGCCTTTAGGGAAAGTCGACATGCATCATCCACTAATTGGATTGCTAACATATTTAATTCTTGTTGGATTGATCATTTCAAAATAGCGATATGACTAGAGATATCTTCTAGGTTATCTTCATGATGACTAACACTAATAAACAACTTTCCTTTTTGTATAATCTTTCACACTTAAATCTTTCTATCTAAAAATTTGTAAACTCGTCACCATATCTTATTCATAATTTATAAGAGTAAATTTATATTTCAATTTTCTTACAATTGTAGTGTAGGATAATGCATACCCTTTCATTTTCACTCTTTTTTGGGCTCACCTTGCTTTATTTATCCCTATTTATGTCTTAATTGGTCCTATTTTGCATCCACAATCCTAATAAATTATATATTTTTATGGCTAAACCCGACAAACATCAAAGGATAAATGATAACTTAATGGTTTTGGCCATGTCCTTGATTTTTGGACTGGGACTAAAACGCCACCTAGGGTGTCTTTGTCCTCCAAACGTCTTGGGACCCTAATTTTTAAGGCCCCTTTTTGGAGTCTGTGCCCCAATTTTCAAGTCTCGGGACTAAGACGCCACCTAGGGCATCTTAGTCCCTCTCAAGTTATTTTCATGATTTAATTTCAAATCGGATTTAGCCTCCTTTAATTAATGAATTCATATGTCGGATTGGTGTGGTGTAATTTCAGAATATTGAGAATGGATAAGTATAAATACAAGGTCCTTTCACTCATTTTCACCTAAGACTTTTGCGAGAGCATTCAAGAGCAATTCATCAAGCATTTGGAGCCATCATCAAGATTCAAGCATCATGTCAAAGGTATTCTTGCATCATGTGTGTTTTTGAGCTAACATTTGTGATGTAGGGTTTTGATTCAAGCAAGCAATTCAAGTCAAGATCTATCAAGCATTCATTTGATTCAAGATCTGCATTCAAGCTAGCCACTTCACACAAGTTTGTAGATCTCATAACAAGGGTTTGGTGAGTTGAAAAATATCACTTTGTTCATTCATAATTTCCCTCCATTATTTTATTTCATTCCAAGATGTAATTACCAACAAGGGGTTTGACCAAGGAAAACCCCCATTTACTAACAATTTCAACAAGTTTTTCTTCTCTTGTGTGTTTTTGTTTGCATATTTAGGTTGACTTGAAGATCATTTGAAGTGCAAAGTTACAAATTTGTATTACAAAGTTGTCATCTTCACGAAAAGTCACTTACAGGCCAGATCTAGAAGTTTCAAGACCTGAGATTTAAGAAGAAGAAGTTGAAGACATCAATCCCTAGGATCATCTTCTCAAATTGTAGAAATTTAGAGTGGGGCTAAGAAGACAGTAAGGGCGTCTTAGTCCTCCTGGAGGTATTTTTTAGAGATTCTTTCAGATCAGGTTTCGACATCTGAAGATTTCGTGTTTGCCCCGAAAAATAGTATTGGGACTAAGAAGATAGTAAGGGTGTCTTAGTCCTCCCTAATATTTTGACAACATTTTTGCATTTCTAGAATCCTTATTGCATTTCCATATTTCCCAAGTACATAAATCCTAACTTGTTGTCATTTAATTTTGTCATTTGCACTCATTATTTGGCTTGCATTACTAGGTTTTGTGAGTTGAATATCAAGTTGTCTTTTCCAAGGTTTTGCTTGGTGGTGAACCCTTCAAAACCTAAGGAATCTTCCTAGGTCTCCCTTGTTGAGAATTGTCTCACCTTTGTGTTGATAGTTAATCCAATTTGGATCCTAGGTTACCTTGAATGAACCATCCCCCACTAAAGGAAAATATGGGATTAGGGACCCCTTTCTTGTATTGTGAGTCCCTTTTCCACCCCATTAATTTCATACGGTTCAAAAATTCTTTTACATTGTAAGGTGTTTTGCTTACCTTGCCTATGTTTATCCAATTATGTTTCATTCCATTAAATTTGAGCATGACCTTTGAGCTTTGGCTTTGAAAATAAAACTCATTTGGTCAAAAATATCCTCATGTTCAAGTTATTCTTGAAAAATATTAATATGTTCAATCATGAAATTTGGCTTTGAAAACAAGACTTTTATTGGGTCAAAAGTATCCTCATATTCAAGCTATTCTTCAAGAACATTAATCTATTCGATCAAATCTACCCAGATAAAATTGTAATAATAACTATGTAAATACATTATAATTTTTTCATAAAGTATATTAGGAGTATAAATACTTTCTTTATTCTGCGGTCTTAAATACTTTTCATTATTATTATCTCAACATTTTACCTACTATTTTGATATCCTCCAAATATTCTTCTTGTCTTTTATTGTAAATGAAAACATCTTCCAAGGATTCAACAATAAAATTTCGCTCATCTGCTTATGCAAGGAACAACTTAATGTCATTAAGTGAATTTAAATAAGTTTTGAATTACACGAAGGAATATCTTAATATCATTAAGTGAATTTAAATAAGATTTTAATTACACAAAGGAACAACTTAATATAATTAAGTGAATTTAAAGAAGAGTTGACTTACATGTAGATACCATATAATCAAGAGTTTTATCTTATGTAGACCCTTTCAAAACCTATATAAATGTAAAGGTGAGGGAGATTCATGTTCTTGTATCAAGGCATGGAGAACATCATTGATGATGTCTTCACTTATGATGCCTTACTAAATAAGAAATTCCCAAAGAATTTAGAGGCATTTCATTTGAATAAATTAATAAGGACTTTGACATGAATGCAATATACTATCATTTTAGATGTCATTTAGTTTTCTTGAAAATTAAAATTTCATTCATTATACAACAAAAATTTTACCAACATATTTTTTACACAATCTATTAATATCATAAAACTACTATGTACATTTTTGGATCCAAAAGGAATAATCATCTATTGATACAAATCCTCTTTCTTTTTAAATGTAGTCTTCCACTCATTTGCTACTTTGATTTTGATTCAATGATATGATATCCACTTTTCTAATCTATATTATTGAAATGTTTTACACAACATAAATAATTGACAATATCATCCATCCTCATTAAAGGAAGTGTACACTTGATAATATTGTTTCTAACTCTACAATTAATGATACTAGAATTGGTGGTAGCACACATTCTTTATTTTCCTCATTTCTTTGGGGATAAATCAATTTGTCTTGGAACATTGTGGTCTATTGATTTGTATTAGGAAGGGGGGTCCACTCAACCATTATGTATAGATGTATGCACACATGTATATATATACATATACATACATACATACATACATATATATATGTACACACACATATACATATATATACATATATATGTACGTAAGTATTCGTATATATCTATATATACATATGAATATTGTATGTGTGTATGTTTACATGAGGTGCGATTACCATCTTGTTGAATGGATTTGATGCAATCTTGAAATAATGCAAGCTTATGATATGCATTATGAAGGAGAATGAGTAGCTTGAGCAATGGTTGACCATTATTTATAGATCTATTTATGTAGGTATTTATGTATATATACATACAAATACATATGTACATGTCTATATATATATATTTACATATGTGTGTCTATGTTTATATATATACATATACAAATAAACATGTATACATACATATAACATATTTATATATGTATGTATGTATATATGTGTATCTATGTAAAAATATATGTATGTATGTTTATATATGTATAGTTGAAGATGTAACTCAATAATTATTTGATGCTTAATCAATAGGTTGAGAGGGGATTGTAGTGGGTGAGTAAAGCAAAAAAATTACAAAGTGAAACACTCAAAATAGTAGGTGGGTGGGACGAGATACCATTGTTGATCTCTTTCTCGACATATTTATATAGGTATGTATGTATGTATATATGTGTATGTGTACAATTATATGTATGTATAGTTGAAGAAGTAGCTCAACACTTGTCTGATGTTTAATCAATAAGTTGAGAGAGGATTGTAGTGGGTGAGTGGAGTGACAAAATTACAAAGTGAACCACTTGGAATAGTGGGTGGGTTGGAGGATATACCATTTTTTATCTCTTTCTTGATATGCATCTAGTATCTAGACCATTCTAAGATGATAAGAGAGCCCTCACATAGCGATTGGGTGTCTTGGGAAGAGTGGTGCATTAGGAGTGAACCATCCCAACGACCCAAGAGCTAGATGGAGGCTCTTGTAGAATCCCTTACTAGTTCTTGGCATGAACAAGTTTTTAGTGACTACTAGTGTCGATCCCTTTCTTGAGATGTGTTCAATATTGAGATTGTTTCAAGACAATGAGAGAACCTCCACATAACAATCGATTGTCCTAGGTGGAGTGGGGAATTTGGAGTGGACCTACTCAAGTGACTCAAGAGATTGATGGAGGGTCTTGAGAAACTCCTTCATATATATATATATATATATATGTTATGTGTGTGTATCTGTATATGTTTGTGCATATGTTTATGTATGCAACATATATACATATAGACATGTATGTACACATATTTATACACATACACACATATATGTATAGATAATATATGTGTAGTTAATATATATGCATATATGTACATCTAAGTATTATATATTATCTATAGGTATATACATTTATATAATATATATGTATACATGTAGATGTATATAATTATATACATATATGTATGCATGTATGTATATATATATATGTATGCATGTATGTATGTATGTGTATGCATATGTTTATATATACATACTTATATATATGCATATGTTTATATATATATAGTGTCAAAAAATGTCATCCGCTACATTTTCACACTTTTTTTATTCCTCCTGGTTAAATTGGACTTAATGTTGCCTTGATTTAATGTGTTTAACACATTCACATTAGGTCTTGGGCCCTTGTAAACTAAATGAACCTTATTTGTGCCTTATTTAGATTTTTGTAAAGTGTTGCACCACACTTTCACACTAATCTAGGGTTTTCATTAATTAATTGGGCTTCTTTATGCTTTAATTGGCCTTATTTTGCATCCACAAGCCTTAATTAATGCATCTTTATGAGGATAATCTTGACATAAATAAAAATACAATCATAATTCATGTCTTTTTGGATTGTATGGCCCATATTTAGTGATCTAGGACTCATACACCATCTTGGGCGTATGAGTCCCACCTAAGTTTCGGGGACCCGATCCTAATTTCACATGAATCTAAGCATTTCTTGAAAAATGTGTCCCATAGCCTAGAATAATGGGACTCATACGCCACTTCTGGCGTATGAGTCCTATGTGGCTTAAAATTAAATTAAATTCAAATTATTGGTAGGATTTTATTCTCCTAGATCTAATGTCAGCTTGTAGTGTTGTAATTTCAGGAAATTTGGCATAAACAAGTACAAATACAAGGTTATTCCACTCATTTTCACCTAAGACTTTCATGAGAGCATTCCTAATAGAAAATTGGAGTTTACAAGAGCATTCAAGAGAATTCAAGAGTTTTTTATCAACTATTTTGGAGCATTATTCAAGTATCAAGTATCATGTCAAAGTCATCATGCATCATGTTTGTTTTTGAGCTAACCATTGTGATGTAGGGTTTTATGATTCAAGCAAGTATTCAATTCAAAATATACCACATTCAAGTAAGAGTCAAGATCTTCATCCATTGGAGCCATTTCATACATGTTTGCAACACTTTATTGCTAGGTTTTGGTGAGTTACAACATTACATTTTGTTCATTCAACATTCCTCCTTTCCATTTGATTTTATTACAAGGTTTGAATACCAAAATGGGGTTTTACCAAGGAAAACCCCTTTCCACTAACAAAACAACATTTTTTCCCGCTATTTAATGTGTGATTTTCTAATCTAGGTTGAAGACATATTGAAGACCAATATTGGAAAGAAGTTGTCAAGTTCCAAAATTGTCCAAGTTGTCACCTTATTTAGGAGATCATTGGAAAACATCTACAGAGAAAAATTTGGAAATTGAGACTCAGAAATCAAGTTAAGAAGATTAATAAGAGATTGAAGAGAAAATTCAGGTCCTGATTCTCTAGAAAATCCAAGCAGGACTGATACGCCACTTCTGGCATATGAGTCCCAGTACAGTGAAGTTCACAAATTTTAGGTGCTTCAAACTTATCTTTGCCAATTTTTGTTCTTTCCTAGAAACCTAAATTTGGGACTAAATCACCAAGATTGGCGTATGAGTCCAAGTGGACATTAAATTCAACATTTCAAGTCTTCAATCAAGTGGCTATAGGTTTCTAGGTGCACCTCTATGATCTATCAACTTTCTATTCTATTTTGCATCCATTTCTAGGTCATTCACTCGATTTTTGCATATCATTAGGTTTTGTCATTATATTTTGCATATTACTTGTCTTTCCAAGCCCTAGCTTGGTGGTGAACCCCTATTTAGTCTCTAATCAGGCCCTAGGACAACCCTATTGCAAGATCTATTTCCCCTACTTCATCCTTGGATTGAGATCTCTACGGTTTCCTTGAATGAGAGTGTAGAAGATTGTTTTTCAATGTACTAAACTGTAGTCAACAACAATTTTTTCAACCTTTCATTTTGGTGAACCTGCATCTAGAACATCTTAATTTTTATTTAGAGTGCATCATTATCCTAGATTTAGCTTGTATTAACATTGCATTAGGGTTTGCATTAGTTAATTGACATCTAGGGTTTCTAATTCTTGCATTAGTGAAAGTGCATATAGGTTGCATTTTTGCATCTTGCATCATTGAATTTCATCTAAAATCTGCATTTGCACTTAGATTAGACATCATACAAACTAGAAAGCATAGCAATCACTTAAAATTTTCCGACATTTGTGTAAAAACCCTAAACTAGGAATCATACGCCCCTTTGGGCGACTTAGTCCTAGTACAAGATATTTTTCCTAATTTTTGGGTATATTGTGGTGACTATTATTTAGAATTTAGACCTTTAAAAAACCATGATTGGGACTCATATGCCCCTCTGGGTGATTTTTTCCCGTTTCATATTTTAAACTACATTTTACAACATTAAATTCTACGTTTATGTGTTTCAATTTGATGTTGTTAGTTTTTTGCTTCAATTTGTAGTGTTTTTCTTTCATCCATTTCATTGCATATACCTTCATTTGGTTCATCACGTACATTGCATACTCTCTGAAAGGTGGAAAATTGTTTGCTTCTTCTAGGGTTTAGGACCTAGAATGATAATCTTCACTAACTTTCACTCAAGAACAAACCCTTGAGATCTCAATGCAAAGGAGAGAGATCTTGCAAGAGGGTTTTTCTAGGAGTTGCATGCAAACTAATAAGGGGTTCACCACCAAGTAAGAACTTGGAAAGATAAATGAAATGCAAGATGTTGCAACACTAAACCCTAATTCAATGGAATGACCTAGAAAATTACTTATAAATGCAAATAAAATAGAACAAGAAAGCAGTAAGATGAATGGTGTGCACCTAGAAATATGGGAATGATTGATTGAAGCTCTAAAATGATAGAAATTTTGACTTTTTGACCAACTGGGACTCATTCGCCAACCTAGGTGAATCAGTCCTAGATTCGGATTTCTACACAAGGATCTATTTTGGGAAAAAGGGTATCTAAATCTGTAAGTAGTTTTGGAAAACGCCTACAGTGGGACTCATTCGCCACCTTGGGAAAATCAGTCTCATTTCACTTTTTCAACAATTTAAAGTTATAATCTACACTTCAACACCTGCTCTTTCCTTTGAAATTGAATTTTGGATCCAAATCTACAAAAAGACACGCAAAACAAAATACAAACTTGATTTGCTTATGGGGGGTTTTCCTCGGTCAAACCCATAGTTTGGTAATTAAACCTCAATAGAAATATTGAAACATGCATGTAAATAGGAATGTAAACCCTAGCCTTAAATGCATCTAAGACTAGGAAATCTGAAACGTAATGCAATCCTATTCTAATGTGTAAGAATATGATGCATGAATGGAAACATGAAGATGGATGACTCACTTTGAGATATCCCTAATCACCCAAATGAGCCCTAATGATGATTGTACCTTCCTTAGGCTAAATTTAGAGTGATAATGGAGGATGGAATCACTTATGAAACAAGTCTTTAGGCTTTCCTTGATGGCTAGTTGCATCTCCCCAACCTAGAATCCATCATGATTCACCATATACAACCATGATCAACCTTTGAAAATGCTATATGTTGAATGAAAGTGAGATTGAAGACCTACAAAAACACTTTAATGTTGCTCCAAGGCTTCAAATTTTCTTTCTTTTGAAACTTGAATGCTCTTGTGAAAGAATGCTTGAAGACTTTGAATGCTTGGATCTTGAAAATGCTCTTGAAAATGATTTCTTAGACTACTTAGATGATAAAAATGACTTAGAAACTTACTTATATATGCATTAATACCTAATTTAACATTATTTATATCTCAAAGGCTGACATCCACCAAAAATTTGAATTAAAAAGGTGATTTTCCCGCTCAAAACATAACTTTTTCTTAATTTAGTGTTGTAAAGAGTATTTATTTACAATTTCACATTAAATTTAAGAGGCTTGTAAACTAAAGTGGACTTAATCTAGTGTTGTAATGTGTTTTAATCATTCACATGGGATTTAGGGCCCTTCTAAGCTAAATAGACCTAATTTTTCCTTAATTTAATGTTGAAAAGCATATTTATTTACACTTTCAAATTGAATTTTGGGACATATTGCATTTATGACCTTTATGTCATCATAAATAGGCCCCTATGATCCCATATTGTGCATCCCAATGCATATTTTAATTAAAAACCCAAAAAGATCAACATATAAGCTTAATTTCTTGACTCCCCGACATCTTAGCTGGCAAAATAGCCCTTGTGGGACCCATTCACCACTCTAGGTGAATGAGTCCCATCCAGGTGGGACTCATTTTCCCAACTTGGTGAATGAGTCCCTTTTGGCCTATTTTCAAGGTTTGAGCAAGAAAAACTAGGTTTCAAGTTCAAATTTCTCCTATGTCGGCCTTGTAGATCAAATTAATAGTCATTTGAGTGGATTTCCTATATAAATGAGCTCTCAAATCATTATTTCATCAAGCCTACATTTTATCAAGTCAAGAAAGCAAGAGTTAAGCATCCCAAGACTTTACAAGATCATCGAGATAGCATTCAAGATCATTTCTAAGGCATTCAAGGGCAGAATTCTTCATCAATTGTTGTAGAAATTCAACATCCATCATCATGTCAAGCATATCAAGCATCAAGCATGTTACTAAGCTAGTGTTGTGATGTAGCGTTGAAGATCTAAGATCAAGCATTGTTCCACACCTATTGTCAAAGATCAATATCTACTTCCTTCATGGCCATTTCATGTTGAGTTGCAGATTTACAAGAAATCATCCACAAGGCATCATTCAAGGTATCATTGTCCATGATTCATGTTCTTTGTTCCATGCTTCATGCCTTCATTCCATTGTTTAATCATTTGGTTTAATTACCTAAAAGGGGTTTGACCAAGGAAAACCCCTATTCTCTAAAAATCAACAAGTTTTTCTCTCTCTTTGTGTGAATGCAGATCTAGGTGCTTTGAATAATTGAAGATCGTTGAAGATTAGGTTACAAGCTTGTTGGATATGTATCCCCATTTGCAAGGTCATAATCTTCACTAAAAGGTCATTTATAGCCCCGAAATTTGAGTTTCAAATCCAAGAACTCAGAGGAGCAGATTGAGAAAATTGAGAAGAGCAGATTCAAACTTTGAATTTCCAAAAAATCCAAACTGGACTCATTCACCACAAGTGGTGAATGAGTCCCACTGCAGGTATTTTTCAGAGATCTTTGCAGATTTGGATACCCATTTTCCTGAAACTTTCTCCTATGTAGAAATCTAGAAATGAGACTAATTCACCCAGAATGGTGAATGAGTCCCAATAGGCCAAAATTTCAAGATTTCAAAATTTCCATTCTCCATTCAAAACTCTACAAGTTTCCAAGTGCACACATTCTAGTTTGCAATTTTTTTTTTTGTTTTACATACTTTTATAGGTCATTGCATCAAATTAGGGTCTAGTGTTGCATCTTACACATTAGTCTTTCCAAGTTCTTACTTGGTGGTGAACCCCCCTATACTCTAAAATCATATCCTAGGATACTTTATTGTCAGATCTCTCCCTCCTTATTGGGTTGAAACGTATAAGGTGTCCTTGAGTGTAGCAAGTGTGAAATAGGAACCCTATCCTTGTACTCTATTTCTCCAAGGTTGGGAGTACTATTTCCATGACTACATTTTGGTGAACCTACATTTAGAATACCTTCTTTTCTAATTTGGAGTCCATCATCATCCTAGATCTATCTTGCATTAAGGTTTGCATTATTTATTTGGTATCTAGGTTTCTAAAATTGCATATTGGTTGCATTTTTGTATCTCAAATCATTGCATATCATCTAAAAACTACATTTGCATTTAGGATACACATCATACAAACTAAAAAGCATAAAAATTAATTCAAAATTTTTGAAAATTTTGAAAAAAATGCCTACTGGGACTCATTCGCCACCTTGGGCGAATTAGTCCTAGTGCACCCCTAAATCTGCCATTTATCACACTGAAAACCTTGTTTTTGCACTTTTGTTTGCTTCCATTAATTATCTGTTTAAGTTGGTTGAGTTTCTATTACATGCATTTCACTAAATCTAGCTTAATTTAGTCCATTTTATGCATTGCTTGATTCAAAATTTGCATTTATAATATTTCACTTTCAATTTTTTTTGCATAGTCTAATTAGCAAATTACCTTATTTCAAATCTGAAAATTGCATTTCACTTTAGGTCATAGAATTGCACTTTATTTTCTTTTCCATAATAGCATGTTTTCTTTCAAGAGATGTGGCTTTGATATGGTTAAAAATGGATTGCATAAGTACAACATCCCATCTTATGAGTTCAATTTAGATTACAACAATGAGGTCATTAAGAAACATGTTAGTTATCCTTCTACTATCTTTCATAATTATGAGAACATCCTAGAGAAAGTGGATCAAATCATTGACACAATCCTTAATATTACATTGCCCATTGGTGAGGATGGTAGTGTGGAAAATCATAACAATCATACTTTGTCTTCTCTCAATGCTTCTCCTCTTAGTGACAAAGGTATCTTGGTGAAAGAAGATATAAGCATTGAGAGTCTTGATTGTCCCTCTCCCCCACCCCCCTTTGGAATATATTAGAAAACAAGAAGATGATATCATAGTAACATTTATAAACATCACATTACCTAGTCTCCATTCATCCCTTGCTTGTGAGAATTTTTTAGTGAAAAAGGATGATATCATAGATAGCCATGACAATCAAAATTTTCCTTCCCCTAATATCCCTCCTCGATGCGAAGAGGATAGATTGGTGTTAAAAGATGTACCTATTGAGAGTCATAAGAATCTTGTTCGTCCCTTCCATAATGCTCCTACCATTTGGAAAGATCTATTTGGTAAGCACAAAAATCATAGTTTTCCTTCTCCTGATGCCTCCCTTACTTGTGAAGAAGCTACTTTACAAAATATAGCCATGGAATGTGATGAAAATCTTACAAGCTCTCCTACTAGGGTAGATAATATGGCAGAAGAGAATGAGACCTTATAGAAAAAGGACAATCAAATAGAGCCTTCTCCTAATATCCCCACTATCGATAAACAAGAAAATACAACCATTGAAAACTCCCTTGCATGTGATGAAGTCATTTTAGAAGAACCAACCTCTTAATGTCATGAACATCTAGTTTTTCGCTCTCCTAAAAGATCTCCTCCTAGGGAGGATATCATGGTGCAACAAAAGGAAAACATTGAAAATAATGATATTATGCCCTTAGATAAAGATAATGAATTACTATTAGACTCTCCTTCACTAAGGGATGTTAATATCATTCAACCTCAACTCATCCTTTACCCCCTTTCACACAAATTGCACACTTAGAAGAAACCCAAATTCATCCTCTACCCACATAAATATAATGTGTCGTAGTAGCCAATTCATAATACCGTTGCTCATACATATAACAGTAGAAATAATCCACAACCAAGAACCCTCCCATTAACTCAACCTATCTTACCAAGTCCCCCTCGTTTTCCTTCACAAAGTGGAAAGGAGTATGATCTTGTGGAACAAATTAAGAACACTCCTACTAAGATATCCTTATGGGACCTTATTCAAGCATCCCAATTACTACCACAACATGATTCAAAATGCCTTACAAAAATATCCTATCCCTTCTAATGTGCAACCGAATGACATAGCAGCCATGATTCAAGGACTGAATGCTAACATTGTTTTCCACCAAAGTGAGCTCCCTCCTTTGGAAGTGCAAAAAAAAAAAGGAAGCTTTCATAATAATATCTCAATACAAAAGAAAAGGGATAAAGAGAACCCTTGTGGATAATGGCTCCGCCCTTAATGTGTGTAGTGTGACCCTTTTGGATAGGCTTGGTGTCGATAAATCAAACATTCAACTTGATTATTTATCTATTAAGGGATTTGACAATGTAGGAAAACAAACGATTGGTGTGATCACTTTACCTATTAGAACTAAAAATGCCACATTAGAAACACAGATCCATGTTATGCCTCATGATCTTTCATATAATCTCCTTCTAGGCAGGCCATGGATTCATGCAATGAATGGGGTGCCTTCTACTCTTCATTGTAAAATGAAATACATCTAAAACAACAAAGTGTACACACTCGAAGCAAACCCTAACCCAAACAATTGTTTAAACATTGAGAAAAACAAGGAGAATCCTTTAGCAACATTGAAACCAACTACACAAGTAGAACACATGCAACAAAAGGACAAAGAAAAACACATTGAGGAAGTCACAAATCTATTAGAAGATGATTGGGGTTCCTTAGACTTTGAACAAACATTCATGGGAGAATACAAGATCATAAAAAAAGAGTCTGAAAAGGGAAAAGAAAAAAGCAGTAATGTCAACATAAAATTTGGAAGACCCTTCAAAAGAATCCACCTCCACTACTCTAGAAAAAAAGACAACAAACTACACAAAAACCTTTGATGAAGCTGATTACGAACAACCAATAGATCCAAAAGCAATAAAAAAGCTTTATGGAAAAGGTTATGAACTTATGAAACAAAATTGGGTATAGCCGAAAAGGATGCGGTGCTAGAGAACAAGGTATTCATAGCCCTATAGATCCTAACACACAGGAAATGACTCATGGTCTTGGCTATTGTCCCTTGATAGAAATAAACAAACCTTCACTTGATGCCAACACTGTTACAAAACATCCTTCTAATTTGACTTTAATAGTAGTGCATCTTGAAATGATAGACACTAGTGGTCTTGATTGTTATCCATTGAAAGAAATAGAGAAGTCCTCACTTAACATTAATGTCATCAAGCAAAACACTTATGATTCAAATTTGATATATTTTACACTCTCCTATAAAGGAGAGTACAAAATCTCACAATCTAAAGAGTCTTGTGTAGGTATGACAACTAATACTAAGAAAGAGATGTCTTTGTCACAAAATAATAAAACACCCTCTACTTTTTATCAAGAAGGTATCTTTTCGAGACTCCTCCAAGAACACGAAAGAAATTTTACTACAAAAATTCATTTTACACCTATCATAGAATTCATGGTCATTCTACTAATGAATGTAAGGCTTTAAGTAACATAATTCAACATCTTAAAGATCATGATTCTCTTCCTTGTGTTGAAGTGCCTAGTTCCTCTAGTTGATACTTATCTTCATCCTATTTAGCTCATCATTATCCTACACTATGTGGGGGAAAGGGGTTAGCCTCCTTCTCGTATGTCACTTGTTGTCTCTTTTGGCTAGTTGATCACCTTTCATGTATATATAAGAGCAAGCTTGGGATGTGGATGACATGCCTTAAGTTGACTCGCATCTGACACAATCATTCATGATGTAGTTCGATTCAAAAACATATGACTTGGCATAGGGCTTTCCGAATAAGATCTCATGTCTTCTTCCACTTTAAAGCAATTTCTCATAGTAATGGTGTTAGCAACCACTTTAAAGTGGGGGCATACATCGACTCGTCATGTTTCATTGTGTGATTTCTTTCTTCTTGCGATGCATCCTTTTCTTGGTGGTGTCATTGTGCTTGATTTCCTTCAAGAGCATGATATTTCTTTGACTTGTCCTCTCTTGGAGACATTAGATACAATGTTCGCTAAGAAGAGACCTTGCATGAACTAAGCAAAATCCATTTGAACAAACCTTACACTATTTTGCATTTAAAATGTCTATGAGTTTCAAGCATACAAAGTTTTGCTTGTCTCATGAAGCTCGAAAATCATTTTTTGTGTGGTGCATTATCAAAGTTATCAGGAGGTATCACTTTCATATAGTTTGAGCGAGAAGCCCAACCAAGGAATGACTTCCCCATAGCCACTCATGTGTGTGTGTGTGAGTGCATACCAGCCATGAGTGTATGTGTCTCACCTTCTTGGACTTCTCACCCAACAGAAAGCCTAAAGTTTTGTTGCCTCAAAGTGAGTATGCATTTCTTTTTGGAAAAGAAACCTAGATCTGATCCACATCATGTTGGAAAAACGGTCGAAGCTTGATCCACCTTTTTTATTTTTTCTTCTAGTTATTGGAATTGTATGTTCATGTATCTTATTTTGTTGCACCTTGTGTGTGTCCTTTTGTGCTTATGTAAGTTTGGCTTAGGACCTTGGATCCTAGGGTTTGACAATCTCCTCAATCTTTGCTATCCTAAACCATATAAATCGGTACACTTGGACCCCTCTTTAATGTCTACTTTAGTATTATTTTGAAACAAGTGCATTCTCTCACTAAAGTGGGGGCTAAATGTAGTCACTGAAAAAGCACACCTTTTCATTTCTTAATGATAAATTGGACTTGATATCACCTTGATCTAGTGTTGTGAGGTGCTTTACACAACCACATTGGTCTTGGGAACTTTTGAAGCTAAATTAGCTTAATTTTTTCTTAATTTAGTGTTGTAAAGAGTATTTATCTACAATTTCAAATTAAATTTAAGAGGCTTGTAAACTAAAGTGGACTTAATCTAGTGTTGTAATGTTGTAATGTGTTTTACACATTCACATGGGATTTAGGGCCCTTCTAAGCTAAATAGATCTAGTTTTTCCTTAATTTAATGTTGAAAAGTATATTTATTTACACTTTCACATTGAATTTTGGGCCTTACTGCATTTATGACCTTTATATCATCATTAATAGGCCCCTATGATCCCATATTGTGCATCCCAAGGCATATTTTAATCAAAAACCTGACAAGATCAACATATAAGCTTAATTTATTGACTCCCCAACATCTTAGCTGGCAAAATAGCCCATGTGGAACCCATTTGCCACTTTGGGAAAATGAGTCCCATCCAAGTGGGACTCTTCACCCAACTTGGCAAATGAGTCCCATTTGGCCTATTTTCAAGGTTTGAGTGGGAAAAACTAGGTTTTAAGTTCAAATTTCTCCTATGTCATCCTTGGGGATCAAATTAATGGTCATTTGAGTGGATTGCCTATATAAATGAGCACTTAAATTAGTATTTCATCAAGCCTACATTTTATCAAGTCAAGCAAACAAGAGTTAAGCATTCCAAGACTTTACAAGATCATCAACATAACATTCAAGATCATTTCTACGGAATTCAAGGGTAGAATTCTTCATCAATTGTTGCAACAATTCAAGATCCATCATCATGTCAAGCATATCAAGCATCAAGAATGTTATTTATCTAGTGTTGTGATGTAGCATTGAAGATCCAAGATCAAGCATTGTTCCACACCTATTGTCAAAGATCAAGATCTACATCCTTCATGGCAATTTCATGTTGAGTTGCAGATTTACAAGAAATTATTCACAAGGCATCATTCAAGGTATCATTGTCCATGATTCATTTTCTTTGTTCCATGCTTCATTCCTTCATTTCATTTTTTAATCATTTGGTTTGATTACCTAAAAGGGGTTCGACCAAGGAAAACCCCTATTCTTTAAAAATCAACAATTTTTTCTCTCTCTTTCTGTGAATGTAGATCTAGGTGCTTTGAATACTTGAAGATCATTGAAGATTAGGTTACAGAATTGTTGGGTTTGTCTCCCCATTTGCAAAGTCATAATCTTCACTAAAAGGTCATTTATAGCCCCGAAATTTGAGTTTCGGATCCAAGAACTCTGAGGAGAAAATTGAGCAGGCTGAGAAAAGCATATTCAAACTTTGAATTTCCAGAAAATCCAAACTAGACTCATTCGCCACAAGTTGTGAATGAGTCCCACTGCAGGTATTTTTCGGAGATCTTTACAGATTTGGATACCTATTTTCCTGAAAATTTCTCCTATGTAGAAATCTAGAAATGAGACTAATTCGCCCAGAATGGCGAATGAGTCCCAATAGGCCAAAATTTCAAGATTTCAAAATTTCCAGTCTACATTCAAGACTCTACAAGTTTCTAGGTGCACACATTCTATTTTGCAACTTTTTGTTTTGTTTTACATACTTTTATAGGTCATTGCATCAAATTAGGGTTTAGTGTTGCATCTTACATTGCATTAGTCTTTCCAAGTTCTTACTTGGTGGTGAACTCATCTTATAATATGAAATCATATCCTAGGATACCTTATTGCCAGATCTCTCTCTCCATTCTTTATTGGGTTGAGATCTCTAAGGTGTCCTTGAGTGTAGCAAGTGTGGAATAGGAACCCTATCCTTGTACTCTATTCCTCCAAGGTGGGGAGTACTATTTTTGTGACTACAGTAACAAGATGAAAGCAAAAAGCTAGAAGGTACATACCAAGCCACCGATGCCTGCAGGTCATCGAAACTCTCGTACCAGGTCTGAACGATGCAGGGCTCCTTGAATCTTCAACATTGCTCCTCAACAACCAACAGAATGAGAAAACCAGAGACAAGATTTAACTATAGGATCAAAACATAAATGAGGCAATTAGAACTCTAATTACCTATATTAACCCTCAAAAAACCCTAATTCCACCTAGGAAACCCTAATTTTTACTTAGAGAACCTTCCTATGTTCACATCAGGACTTCTCGGGAACATCAAAACAATCAACGTGGGAACTATAGATCTCATTTTTCACTTTCAACACATCGTAACTGAAACAAAACAGTGTCGTGAGCTTGACCTCAAAACTAACTTTTTCAGCCAACCTCTCGAGGGGGCAACACAAAGTCCTACCATCATTCCATTGAACACCAAGGCACAGTGGGGAACAATTTTTTTTTCAAAAACTTGATCTTAAAAACATAATCTTTGAAACAAAGAAATCAATACTTTGTATCAAAGAGGGGCAAAATGTAGACAAGTAAAATTGACCTAACACCTATCACACACCCTAAACAACATCGAACAACATCAAACAACATCACACAACATCAAACAACATCCTGCAACATCCCGCAACATCCCACAACATCTTGCAACATCCCCACAACATCCTACAACATCCCGTAGCATTCCCGCAATCCTATAACATCTCACAACATTCCCGCAACATCCTGTAACATCACGCATCAACATCATTATCATCAAACAACACTACATTTCACATCAACTACATCTGAAACCCTAATTTCCCTTGTTAATTGAATAATACAACATTATTTAATTAATTCACATTTTCATCATTCTTGAAAAATTGATTAAATTCCATTTATTTAATAAATTCCTAAAAACCCTAATTCAACTATTTAATTGAGTAAAATGACATTATTTGATTAATTCACATTTCATCATTTTGACCAATTAAATAAATAACATTTATTTAACGAAGTCCTAATCTAATCTTATTTCATTCTAATTAGTCAAACAATGCCAATTATTTGATTATGTCACTAAATCACTTTATTCCCCTAAATTTAATTGAATTATTAAATCATAATAATTTAATTACGAAACTTTCCCTCAAAAAATTGAATATTTAAATCAAACTATTCAAATCATTTATCAAAAATCAAATCAAACTAATGCAACTTTGTTTGTAAAAGTCAAACTTGATTTGCACGTTCAACTCCAAAAAGGAATTAATTAATTAAATCAATTAATTCATATTCCTCACCCACTTTCTGATTGAGAAAATTATGATTTATGACTTAGCAATCTAATTTGTTGACTAATGAATCTATTTCCTGACTGACCAATCTAATTTACTAACTAATCAATCTATTTCCTTACTAAGCCATCTAAATCCTGACTAATCAATCTAAACCCTGACTAGCCAATCTATTCCTCAATCACACAAATTGTGCAATCTACTTTGCACAATCTACTCATGTCTAAATCCTCTCAACACCTTTTGATCGTCGTTCTTGAATCAACATTGTTTAATCTTGATCATTCATTCAAAATCTCATTTTCTATATAACAAACCTCTTTCCTCACAAAAAAGGATTCAAGAATCAAGATACCTTATGCAACGAAGTACTGTCTAGATCACCATTGATAGAGCTTCAACCTTTCTTCGATCAACCAACACGCATCATTCATCAAATCTTTGCACACGAACTATGTAGGCTTTGTAGTGATTCAAACAATCCAACATTAGGGAAACACACTATGATATGGGATGGTAAAACCTTTCTTTTGTTTGCATTCAGTTTGGTAATCATATGATTCTTAATTTTTTTCCAATAGCTTAGTTTCATTTCATATGTGTAGGATTAGATCTTAGATTTGTGTGTTTGATCTCAACTTAGATTCTAATTTCAAGCACATTTATCTTGTTTGCATGTATGTTTTTCCCCCTCACACACTTAGAATAAGAAGTAATGATGTTAAAGAATTTAGCCTCTTTGGCCCACCAAAAATACTTGATAATTAAACTAAAATAATTGGGAAAATATTAGAACAAACAAAAACAACAATTCCATCAAATTATAAAAGACTGGAATTGGAAGAATGTCCCTCTTTTAATCACTGCACATCTTAATAATAGTAAGGTCAAACATGCGATGGTAAATCTAGGTGCTGACCTAAACATTATTCCTGCAACAACTTGGGAGAGGTTGAGTAAATGTAAGCTAATAGAAACACCAATAAATATTAGTTTGGCATATGGATTTGGCATGGAGAATTTAGGAACATGAAAGAATGTGGAAATAAACATCAAAGTACTTAAATAAATTGTTGGTTTGAGGTTGTTGAGATGAATGAACCATAAATACCACTTTTAGAGCATTGTTAGGATTAAGATGGTTTGTCAATTCTAATAAGATTTTAGACTCAAGAAAGGAAGGGATATCTCTGGTGGATGACAATAAGATAGTCAATATTCCACTTGGAGAAAGGGAAGACAAAATTTATGTAGAAGAAATTAAACAAGAAAGAGAGGGGGAAGATCCAAGAAATCTCTATTTCATCTCAATACTGCTTACTATAGAAGAAGTAGACCCCAATAGCTTCAAAGAAATTGAACTTGATCGTTAGAATGACAGTGTTGATAATGCATAAGTTCTAGATGCATGAATGTAAGGAGAATAGGAATTAACTTCCTAAAAGGTATATGGGTTCTAGAGAGCATTTATGGTACATAGGAAGCTCTCCATAAACTAGTTCAAACATAAGAAAGACACTGTAAATGAATTAAACTAACATATAAACACTAATCAAACATCACATGGACAATATCCAAATATAAAAATTCAAAGGACTCAGTACACCAGAAACTAGTAACCTGTAGAAAACAAGTCTACCTTAGGTATAAATATAGGACCAAAAAAGAAATAATACATAGAAGGACCTTGAATCATGATAAGATAATTACAACTTTCACATTCATATTTCACTATCCACAAATTCTAGGTATGCTCAAGTTTGAACGTCAAAGCCCTTGACCTAACCCTAAAATGATAAAACAAAGGATTGGAAAAGAATATTCTACAACTAGACTAATGTAAGAACACCCAGGTGTATTTGTAATCCTACATCACGTAAAAAATTATTAATTTAGTTTGTTTTCTCTTTGTTTTTTGTTGTTTTTGGTCCATCATGTTGGCGTGTGTAGGTAAAGCATTTGATGAAATTGTTATTACTTTCAATTTGTTATTTGGTGCTCTTGATATGAGTACATGTAAACACTTATGTCATGCCCTAAAATTTACAATAGCGCAAAAACACAACTAACACTTTTTTTTTTGTACTTTACACATGTTATAAGCCTTATCATGTTTCTCATGATAACTAATCTACAAGCATCACGAGACAATGCTCATGCAATGTCTACGACACGTCACCTGAGAGTAGGGAGTGGGTAGATGAACGAATGGGTGTGTGGAGTTCCTCACACAGACCTTCAAGTGACAAAGAGAAAGATCCTAGTATTAATAAGTACTAAAAGAGAACATCAATTTTTTAATACTAGGGATGAATGCGATCGATGTTAACTCTGTTGGCACAAGATGACCTCATCCCATAAATTTTTCTAATTCAATTCATGAGTAAAATATTATTTCCATATATTACTAATCTTCATACTATTTGACCATGTATAAGGTTAAGATCGTCCTTGATACCACAACTAGTTCTAATGCAACTATCAACATCTTTTTCTTTTGAACCAAGTGAACTAATATAATTCTCAACATTAATATTATGGAATATATATATATATATATATATAATGATAGAGAGTTCTATAATTCCTATAGCCAATTCTAGTCCCGTAATGAATTTTCTCATTAACCACATCACTACTTGACATTAGCATTATTACTACTCTTATCTATTACTACTAATTCTATTATCGATACCCTTAATATTTCTAACATGGTTATGACATTAATGTTCCTCTAATTGCCAATTATATGAGTTCATTTATCCCTATATATATATGAAATAATTATCTTCTTTATACACATATATTCCATTTATCTTATAAGATAATTTAAAAATTATAGTAATAATGATTATCTCTTTTCCAATTATATATATATAATTATATAATTAATTAATTTTACAAGAAAAGAATATTGTTTTCTTTTTTAAAAGGAATGGTAAACTTAACCTTTACTTTTATACATACCCTTATTTTATTTTTTAAATGTAATACGTTTTTGATATTAAAAGCAGCAAAATCAAGGGTGTTGTCCCATTAAAACAAGGCAACCATGACCATTCACAATAGATTAACACTAACATCACAGTGACAATAGGTCTAGAAACCAGACCATCACCCTAAGCAGAACATATCAAAAACATCACAAAAAACACAAAACCGATCTAGAGCTACTAGCAGAGTCCATCATGATAGCATGATATAAAGTCATAGACCACTGAGGGTCATACCAATTATGGACGAAATTAAAAATATCAATAAAGTCTTTTAAAAAATAAAACATGATCAAAGGCTGAAACAACCCACCCCAGTCAAAAAACATAAACCCACTAAAAACTAAAACTATTTCCCACTGCATGGCTTAACAAGTGTAATAGTAGCCCAATCCTCAGAGAGGAACTTAAGCAGTTCCTTGTTGAAAGGGTCTTCCTCCACATTTTTCGCAGCCTTCTCCTTCTGCAGTAGACAAAGAGTAGTGGCAGACCTGTGCATGATCTTCAAGGCAAACTGAGTGACCTCCTGCATTCTTTTCTCCATGCTCTCAATTTTGTTTTTCATATTGGAAATATCCTCCCAGGCATCATCCTGTTTGCTATGGCCTTCCTCCATTGGAGCCTTACCCTTCGCGATGTTAGAAGTGCAAGGCTTAACCTCCTTGATTTTAATGTTGGAAGGGCTCCTTTTAAGGCTTTCAGAAACATGGAAGGAGCTGCTAGCAGAACCCGAGAAAGCCTCCTCACCCACATCCTTCTCCTCCTTACTCCTACTCACACTCTCATCCCTATTGTCGGAATCTAAAATCTCTTTGAACCTTTTCCCTTTTTCTTTCTTGGTAACTAGTCTATTAGACTGGTGAGGAGTATTAGCCTCCTCAGTGATCTCATTATCTGAGTCAATGTGGTGGCAATGCATTTTTTCTCCTTACTTTCCACCACGGGACCCAACGAGAGGGAGGTGTCATGCGGTGAAACTTTCAAGGGTGGGTTTTTAATGCATTGCTTCTTACTTGGGCCAGGGGTATCCATGATACTAGCCGATGGGGGGGTAGAGGAAACTGGGGTTTCTTCAATAGAGGTAGGATAGGAGACATCAACAATAGTGATGGGGTGAGGAGGGAAAAGGGCTGAATGAAAATGGTAAAGCCTAGAAATGAGACCCTGATGAAGAATGGTGAAATTTTTACTCGCATTCATGGCTTTAGTGGCATCGAGCACAATAATCTCAAGGGAGTGCATGAGAAAAAATGGGAAGGAAATATTGTGTGGTTCCTAAGGTGGTTGAGGAAATTGAAAGGATAATAGTAATAAACGCCATACCTTCCTTCCAGGGTAAAATATTTCATCACCATCATGCACACTTTGTCCCATGGCTCAGGAAGCACTTCATAATCAAATCCTCCACGCATCTTGATAGGTTTTTCATCACCCTAGAAGAAAAGATTGAGGTTGGTCTGGTCCGCGACTTTGGTGGTTTTCTTCCACGTATTCCCATCTAGAGTGAGACCCGTAGCTTTGGAAATGACCTCCTCACTGATATCAAAAGAAATGCTCCCAATTTTAACCCTTCTATCCTTCCAGGAGGTGACAAATTGTCTGGAAAGATTCTCATCATGGCTAGTCATACATTCCATAAACTGGGAGATGCCATCTTCCCTACATATATGCCAATACTGCTGGAGAAAACATCAACACACTAGAATACACTGAAGGAATGAGAGTAGGCACAACAAAAGAATAACCAGCAGCTGCCATCTCATATAAGTGCATAGCATTAGGGTCATCCTTGACTGTGACTACTTTATCATTGCAAGTGAACTTAATAGATTTATGCAAGGTAAATGGGACTACACCCATAGCATGAATCCACAGTCTACCAAGAAGAAGGTTACATGGAAACTTTTCTGCCATGACATATACAAGGGTAGGAATAGTAATGGGTCCCAATCTCAAAGGCAAGACTATCGTGCCTAGGGATCGTCAACCGACATTATCGAACCCACAGAGGACAAGAGAAGAAGTATTAAGAGAGGATGGGTCAATATTAATTTTAGGCAGTAGATCAATACTACATACATTGAGTGTCGAACCAACATCAATGAGAGTGAATCTAATGCCTATATTATTAATATTGACTATAATCATTAGAGGACCCGCTTGCTATTGTACTTCCGGGTGCGGGAGCTCTTGCAGATAGAACATAATATTCGGCGAACCCGTGCGAATATATGCCATCAATGTATCAGCATCTATTGGCCTAGTGGAAGAAGGCAAAAGGATCTTTTGCAAGGCTTCCTGAAACATACCTTGATAAACTAGAGTAGACCGAAGCAAGTCCCATAGTGAGATCTTATCCGAACTATTTGAGGTTGTTCAACAAGATTGCAATCACTAGGTGCTTTAGTCGTAGGTTTAGGAGCTTGAGGAAGTCTTGGTTGTTTATTCATATTGTTTTCATAAGTATATGCTACCGCTTCATCATTCACAAATGCATCATCTCTAGAAGAGAGTGCATTGGAATGAGTAGAAGGTAGAGTAATATTAAGAAAGGTGTCATTGATTTCATCTTCTTGCAAAAAGATACCCTCTGAAGTAAGAGAAATATCATGAGAAGGATCAAAGATACCAAGTGACATGGAAAATCCAAGTCACCATCACATGCATTAAGAATATCACTAACATTTTAAACAAAGTTAGATACAAAATTAATAAAAGAAGTTATTAAATCCATTACAATTTTTTTGGTATTTTCTATGTTCTAGTAAACCATGTTTTCGAAGGTCTCTAGAGCAGAATTTGGGGTCGGAACTTGTGTTGGTCCCTAAAATTCGACCCCGTCAAGAAGGGGTAAATAAATTCCTAGTTTTTAGAAGAACACCTTTCTTCATGTCGGGTTCACCAAAATGTGATGTAGGGGGATTCACTACTCATGAGTTCTCTTCACTCAAAGATCCTCACGAGGTGAACTGCCCTATATCACCTCAATGGAATAGCAGCAAAAGTTTCAGATTTTGAAAGAGAAGGTCACAGAGATTTTATGGACAAACTGATGGACTCTCAGCCAAAGGACATCAACGCAGAAAGCAGATGATAGCGCGGTGCGCTGGCATCTCATATGGACCAGAGAGTGAGTTTATCTCAGAAAATGACTAAGTGACTACTTCTATCCTAATTACTGAGAATTTTCAGAACGTAATAAATTAATAGAATGCAATACAACCACGATAAGATGAAGTAAAAATGATAAAGATAAGAAGGAGATGAAGCCTCCACCAAAAAAATGTCTTCAAAACTTGCACACAAGAGTGAGAGAGATATTGTTGGGGTTGTATAGGGGCCTGCCTCAGTCAAACCCCGTTTTGGTGTTCCCACCTCCACAGACAACTAGATAGATAGAAGTGAAGTAAGGAGCACTAAAGCACTACAAAAAAGTGTTATGCTACTCAACCAAGTAATAGAGGAGAGGAGTGAAAGATTACCACCTCCACCAAGTGCACTCAAGGCTGCATGAGGGGAGAAAATGAGAGGAACTCAAGCCTCTGTTGCAATGGAGTTTGTTCCACACTTGCTCTACTGATGTGATGGAGTGTTGATGTTGCTGCTATGAAGTGTAAAGTGTTTGCAAAAATGCTTAGAGCTGCCAAGAGTGAGCTCAATGCTTGAAAGAATATTGTGGGTGAAGTCCAAAAGTGGTGAAGAGATCTTCCAACCTTTCATCCAACCTCCAAATGCAAGTCCAAGGATTGAATATGAACGAATGAGGAAGAAAACGGTCATATTCGGGCCAGTCGGCCAAGGAGGGCATTGCAAATTGACCCCCAATGGGAAGTGTAACGCCTTTGTAGGCTCCAAACGTGAGAATCTATTAGGGACGTAAGCGTTCCGCGTGGACATCTACGCACCGCACAGACTTCCTCGAAAGAAACGCCTCCACCGACACTCAAAATAGGTGCCAAGTGTGATGCAAGCAGCAGGCTTAGGTGGAATTAAGCCTCTGAAGTTGGTTTTCTAAAGTGGACAAAGGAAAAAAGGGGATTTGTGCCTAGGGTGCAAATTCGCTCTTATACAATAAGAAGGGAAGAATTGGCTACACCTGGCAGCCTATCTTTTCAAAATTCATTGATTGTTTCAAACATAACAACTAGCTTCAAGAGGATGGGTATTTATCCCTTTGATCAAAATTCTTTGGAGAACAACATGAGGGTTAGTGAGACTTTTCAGTTTGTTGCCCTTGAGGAAGCATCAGCTGCTGAAAACATTCTAAGCCTATCCAACAATGGTTTGGTAGTGAATGAGGGTGAGTATTGATGGAACAACAAAATTTGGAGATCAGAAAAATGTGATGCATGGTTCGTATGTTATGCAATTACCCTTATTCATTTTCAATTGACTCAATTAGATGGATGGTTAGTTTTTTCTTCAATTACTCTCAAACTTACATGTATGAATTTTTTGTTTTAGATTGCAATCAACCACTTCAAGCAGCAAAATGTGGAAGCCACGAAAGTCTACCACAAACTTCAAGTTTTTCAAACAACCAATCACCACCAACAACAGTATTGGGACAAAAAAATACTATGGGATACATCTCTCTTTCCCTACCAACTCCACCTGAGGAGCCCTCCTGACTGTTAGATGGTGTTGCTAATCTTGGTATTGATCTACATGTAGAGGAATACCAAAGTCTTACAATGCCATCTCCATCACATAGCATGGGTCAAAATACGTTAGTTCATTTCTTTGTTGATTGGGGAGACAATGATAGTGACTATTTAGGAGATGGATTGGATGCTACAACTATTGAGGTGCCAGAAACAAATAATGAGCATTTGGTTGAGCCATTGGGAGGCTAACCAACTTCACGCATCTCACAATTCTTGAAGCTACCAATTCATGTAGTGAGAGAAAATTCTAATAAGGTAGCTGACTAAGGGATCAAATTGCAAAGAGAATCCCAACTCCTAACTACTGATGACTACATGGCCTTGCTAACTAAACAAGAGGATAAGAAGAAGGAACTCACAAAACTGAAATTGAGGAAGAAGGAACAACTTGAAGAGTGCAGGATAGAAAATATTGCAGCATTGGAGGTGAAGGCCATTATAAGAATTGAAAAGGAAAATCAATGAGTAGTAGCAAAGGTTGAAAAAGAGGTACAAAAGAAGTAGTACAAAAAAGGGGAGCAACAAAGGATAAAAGAGGAAGCTGCAAAAAGGGAAAAGGATTTGGAGAAGGCACAAACAAATGCTACAAAGGAGAGGCGACTCAACAACCCTCTAAATCCCTTGCCTAACTACCATAGGATCTTCATAGAATTTGTGTCTATTCAATTCCCCCAATATTGTCAATCACCTACCCAAACTATCAGCCAACCATTTCAAAGTTGGAGTCCTCATTCACAGTCTTATCCACTCTTACCTAGCCCAAGCATTACCCAACCATTTTAGAGTTGGATTCCTCATTCAGAGTCCTATCAGCCCTCACCTACCCCAAGCATAACCCAACCAGTTCAATCTTGGATTCCTTCTCTGCCATAGGCCACATACAACTCACAAGATAACTTGGCATCAAATTTTAGCTAAGTTCCTACCTTTTTCGATTGATTAGAATGTTTTGTTGCAAATTTTTTGTTGTGAAGGTTTTGATGGATTCGAAACTATGTTTGAACTATTTTTTCTAAATGTCTGTAACTTGAAACAATAGTATGATTTGAATGCAAACAACGTATTCTATCATGTTATTATCACTAACTATTTGAGTTATTGTAATTGAAGAACCAACAAGGCTATAGGAAACTTATGTATCTATCTATCTATACAATAGTTAGTTGTATACACACTCACACACACAGAACTATAGGAAACATATGTATTTATACATCTAATTAGGTTGAATGACAATGAAAAAGGATATAGGAAACTTATGTATCTATCTATCTCTACAATAATTAGTTGTATATATATATATATATTTACATATATACACAACTATATGAAACATATGTATCTATACATCTAATTAAGTTTAAGGAAAAAAAAAAAAGGCTATAGGAAACATACGTATCTATCTAACTATGCACATATATGTACCATAATGTTGTATCAAAAAACATAGGTTATATTTGAAACATACTATTGTTTGAAGATATATATACATTTCATAATGTTGTTTCAAAAAGTGTTATACTGTATGAATTTATATTTTAGTATGTTATTTGAGAAATGGTTATAACATAAGTAGGAGTCAACCATTATCATAGTTAGTTGTAAGGGAGAGGGGCCAATAATTATAGTCACTGTAATTGAAGAAAAAACAAAGCATACATCTAATTAGGTTGAATGTACATATGCATATATACATATACATATACATATACATATATGTGAAGCCCAATTATTAATAAGCATTACAACATTGTTTTTTTATTTACATTTGAAAGGTCTTTTTGTTGAGTCATAGAATTAACACGGTAAATTAAATTATTATTGTTTTAGGTATGTAGACATATGGAACTTTAGTATTTTTGCAGGTCACATAGTTTGTTAATCGTGGAAGACATCATATCATAAGTGACAAGGCCTAACATTTTTGAATTGACATATTTACTTTAAATAATTGTAACCTTAGTAATCTGGTATGCAGAATCAACGATGAATATTATCCATTCATTGTTATATACTAATAACATTAATATTATCATTGTGTATATGCAATTTATTAATATTCATGAATCACATATGCAAGGAAATATAAAAAATGAATACCATCTATCCATTATTTCATATGTGTGATATAAATATTATCATTTTATATTTATTTATGTAAGGCATACCGGGAGGGCATCCATTATCTGAATTATGCATCAATGCATCCAACCACTTATCTTTTTCTCTAATATGCTTAGGCATTGTGTGACTGTGGAAAGCTTGCTATTCACCACGCTCCAATGTGGATCATTGGGCCTCTTTCCATAGTAATAATATAGATATGGAATGAGCATTATTTATACTATTATAGATCATCTACTATCAACAATAAGTTCCAATTGCAATTGTAATTATGAGCATACACACTATAAAATTTGTATCAAATTTCCAGCAATATAAGGTGCAAATTCATTCAAGGAAAAAATGTAAAATCCTTTAATTGAGCTTAATTTTCATTTCATGAAGCTTGAGGATGTTTAGGAAAGAATGGACATTAAGTTGCAAGACTACAAAACACAAATGTGAGTTATATTTATTTTCAGTTACCTACCCTACCTAGTGAATGAGCTATCAACCACAAGCTATTAGGTGAAGCCAATAGAATAAGGTTGTAAGTCAGCTTTATGTAGAGAAATTAATTGTGAGTATACAAAAAGGGTGCTAAGAAGTAAGTAGTGGGAAGTTAACATGTGAGAGAGGAGAAAATCATAAGGTTTCCATAGGGTTGATCATGACTACTTACTCTCTCTACAAAGCAAGATCAAATACATATTTTTATAACTCCAATAGATAACATAGAAAGAGGATTGTCCAATCCTATATAAAGATTTGTGATGGGTTATTATTGGCTATGGTCATTAGTGTCGGTAGTATTGGTTATATTCAATGCATTTTCATCTATTCAATGCATGTTCTTCTTACCTACGCAAAAAAAGAGGGTAGAGTTTTCCTATAGGGATCGAGACCGTAAAAGCATGATTGCGAGGGAGCCACAAAAGGGATTGGTGGAAGAGGTACATAGGTTTTTCTCATTTTCGAAGCCAAATTAATAACTCAATGAATTCCAACATAGGACAAGAGGGAGTAAAAAAAAAATGGAGCTTGTCTATGGAGGGGGTAGTGTGGTTGAGACCACAATACTTTCCATTCCTACTTACTTTGAATTTTCTATCAAAAAGAGGAGGAAAAAGGATTTGTGTGTCTGTTGGATAGAATTGGAGGGAGGTACCCAGGAGAATCTGTTCTAGGAGAAATGAGTGATGTACCTGCCAAAAAAAAATGTAGTTGCCTCTGATATGGGAAAGGGGTTAGTAAATTTTGTGGCAATGAGAAGTTATCCTTCATGGCTGCCAAGGAGAGAAGTCCATTGACATAAATATTTGCTTGGAGATTAGGGTAAATTTTATTATTCGAGTATCCTAATCCATCCAAGGAAAGGGCTACCAGGAGTGTTGGCAGCAAGACACAATTTGTGCAAAATTTGGAGGTAAGTCGCTTGCCAAGATTTCAAATGGTTTTATTCCGAGACATTGTCTCTTTAGCCATTTTTGGTGTCTTATTGCACTACATTTTTATGTTATGGCTGTCACATTTATTCTTAGTTAATATGCGCCTTCTTAGTCAAAGTTATGGAGAGTTTTTATTGTCTTATTGAGTGTAAATATTACATCCTAGAGAGAATTTATTCCATAGGAAAGATTAAGGCATCAAAGGCCATGGGTTTTTAGCATTGAAACTAGTAGATACCCCTTGCATGATAATTGGAAGCCTCTATAACAAACCCATTTTGTGCATATACTACAATTATTGGAGTCCCTGAGGCATACTATCTAACAATTCATGTCCCTGAGGCATACTATCAAACAATTCATGTGCCCTATCTATGTTTTTGCATTTTTGTATGCATGTCTACTAGGCGCTTCTAACATCAACATTTGACAACAAATTGCTTTTAGTTACACTTTTTTGGATGTCCTCACCCTATACCGATGCCTTTACTTTAGCGTATACTAGGAGGATGTTTCCAAAGGTTATGGAGTTTGGCGTTATGCCTATCAAATTCAATTGTTTATAAGTGTTATCAATTTTTCACCATAGGTCAAATAGACAGAGTTGATTAATTCAAGTTCATTTTAAGGTGGAAAAGTTTTAGCTCATTTTTGCATTTGCTTAGATCATTGCATGTATTGGAATTTAAAAGAGTTGTTCAGTTTAAGTGTACAATGTGTTTTAGTTTTCCATTCATGATTTACAACATAAAAGATTGCATGAGATGTAAAGAATAATACTTTAATTCTGTATTGAGTTATTCATTCCATAATATTTCATACATTTTTGCAAGAGAGAAGTACAAAATTGAACAAGATTGCACAAAAATGTTGTTTTATATTCATTGGGATATAAACAAAAATCAAGTGTCCCACACAAGCTGTGGGAATAGCTGAGTCAACATAACACAAGAGATGCACTATACTACTTAAGATAAAAGAAAGAAAGGAACACATATGGGGAAACATAGCCATCATTTCCTGGAGTGTCTTCAAGTTTTATTTGTTGTTGTTTCTCCCTCCTTGCTCCCATTCTCCAATTGAACCTGTAGACGATTGGGAAAGGTTCGTTAGAGCTCAGGTTATGCATCCTCCTACATGATCTATCAATAGTAATATAGAAAATTTCTTGTGGTGCATTGAATCATTTGAGGAAAGATCAGAAGTGTGCAAGAGAATACAAAGGAGAAAACATCACAAGAACATTGAACTTATTTTTTTAAAATCTAACATTGTTTGTTTCTTGTGCGGGTATAGGAAAAGTCATGTTACTAATATGCTTTGAAGACTTAAAATCATGTGGTGTAAAATTTGGCTCCCACAAGGGTTGACCTCGACATGCTGCCCCTTGACTGCAAGTGGGGATTTGATAAAATAGATACATTCATAGTGTCAAGATGGAACATCCAATTGAAGGAGAAGCTCATAAAGTAATGCAAGAGAAATGGATTCATCACCCATACATGACCATCAAATTCAAGATGCAAAAGTGGAAATGATAATCACATATGAGCAAGGAATCATTCTCAAAATGCTCAAATTATGCAGAAAAAAAATTAAATGCACTATCTTTCATCATATATTTGTGTTTGCATACAAATGTGTCATGTTCAAAGTGTTGTTGCAACATTATGTCACTACCATATTTCATTAACATGATGTTCACATGGATGGGGCAGCAAGTTATCCATCGTCGTAGAATGATAGTGAATAGGAATACACAATGCTAGTCTACAAATCAAGAGTGGCAACTAAAGCAAATAAAGAAGCTTCAAAACATCATCATCAAAGTGTCACTTATTTCAAAATCTTCTATGAACTAAGGATTCCAAGAAAAATAAAGATGCATGAAGAGTATAGATAAGAACCTTGTTTCCATAAATAAATGAAAGTACAAGTGGTTGCAAGTGAAACATGAAATCCAAAGTATGAAGGAAAAGAAACATTATTAAATATGGACACACTACAAAAAGGGTTTGAGTAGAATGGAACATGGAACAACACCAGTAAGGTAAATGAACTACAAAATTCAAATCTTGTTCCAGCATGTTGGTGCTACAGTTACAGAAGAGAATCTCATTGCATGGTTCTATGTTCTCAATAAGGAATAAGATTGTGGTAAAAGTGAAGACTTGAAGTGCATTTTCTAAACATTCAAGTGCTTGGAGTGAATGAAAACAAACAAAAATGACCTACAGATGCATCATGATGGTCGAATGTAAACTTTGCAAGAAGTTATCAAACAGAATAGAGGCATCACCATGTAATACATTTGGGGAAAAGTAGAGAGTTTTATGTATGTGCTTTATAAAGCAAGGGAGTACGAATACTATGGAAACCATGTTAAATAATGAATAATAAAATGCATAAAGAGTATGAAGAAACCATAAACAACTAAAGAAGTAACAAATGAGAATTGAGTTTCATTGTGATGCAAGGAAAATATGTTGAGTTACATTTGAACACATGTGAATGGAGATAAAATAGCTCAAGCTCTTTTCAGTAAAAGAATGCAAACAAGGGTTGTAATCAACATTGGAAGCTCCATGGTGCTTGAAGGCTTTCAAATGGTGTCAAGATGACAAATAGGAGTCAAGTAATAAATGGCCAGTGTGTGCATTGTAATGAAGAAAACTAATTATAAAGAAGTTGCATTGTTTTATTTTCTTTTGAAAGGAAATGGTGGAATTGCAAGAGTTACACAAAAATAGTAATGATAGCTACAAAATCTTTTATTTTGCTTGAATTTAAACATGTTGAAGTAGAGTTTTTGCATTATGAGAATAAACAAATGAAGCTACAATGATATGCACATAAAAAATGAAACCATTTTTTCTTTTCAAAACAATGAGAAAATGTTAAAATAAAGCTAGGGTTTCGAAGTAAAGTGAAACAACATTGATTTTATCATGAGAACCCAAATGAGTTTCAACCCTCGGCCTTGCTTAGAATGGTTTTCATTCTGGTTTTCATTCAGAAAATAGAACAATGTTGCAAATTTACACATTCAGTAAATGAACAAGGGGTTTGTGATACATTGAAACCCCAATTGGTGCTCTCATGGCCGCGGCCTAGAGAGGCATTTTTCTTCACAAAAGCTCAAACCCACTTGGGGTTTTGTTATTAAATTTCAAATGCAAAGGATAGTGGCAAGTTCAAGCTTGTGAAAGTGTCAAGAACCCTCAAAAAATACATGCAACCTGGTGTATGGCCATTGAAGGGTTTCAAACCTAGAGAACAAATACAAAATGAAAAGAATCTTTTTCTCCAAGATTTTCATCAATTTTTACATCATGGTTCGAACCCATAATCCATCATTTTTTGTAGAAAAAAAAAGAAACACACAATGTAGGGTAATGACCAGTGAAAGAGAACACACATAAAGAAGAAACTACAATATTTTGTTCATAGAATGCTCAAATCGAGCTCATTTGAAATAATATACACAAGATTGAAAGCATAAAGATTACCCAAGTACTGAGTAGAGAAAATCATTCAAATCCCAAGATCCAAGTCTTCAAAAAGATCAAATCAAACCCTCCATGGTAGCTCAAATTGAAGGAGAAATCAATAAAGAGACAAGGCATGGAAAATAAGTCAGGAAAATTACAGAGGCCGCGGCCTGGAGGCTGCAAAAACCCGTCAAAATGAAATCAAAGTGCCAAAAAATGACAAAGAATGAATTACCATCGAGTTGCAGAGTGATGTTGACTCAAAGCATGGAGAAATCGACTCAAAAAATGTAGAGAAATGCTCAAACCCTAGTTTCCCATGGCATCCAAATGCAGAGCTCAATTCTTCTAATTTTCCCAAGTGAAAATGATGAGCAAAATTAGGGATAGGGGTTGGTTTTGACCTTAGGGTTCCTAAAGTGCCCTAATTCGAATGTGATTTTATCACATTCCTTAAAAAAATCAAAAGCTTTATTAATGCCTTTTCCCAAATGTTGCCTAGGTCAAGCCATGCCTTAGGCATTTTTCTTTATTTTTAAAGAAAATCAAACAAACCCATACCTTGCTTATGGTCGGTCTTGGGTGACGAGTAATCTTGATTTAAAAACGTGACATGATGAGGTGTAGTGAGGTATCCCACCATGGTCTCAAATTGGGTGACATCAATGTCCTTAGGGACAGATGACTCTTGCAGAGTTTTATCTAGTATAGCCTTATGCGTGAGAGAAATGCGAAGCAACTCAAGTATAGAAATCTGTGCAGGGGTTTTTCTTAACTGATCGATAAGGTTAAACTGAATCTTAGGTTACCACTGCTTTGTGGATGAGCCAGGTTGTGATGGCTTAGGTGATGGACCAGCTATGGTGATCTTAGGTTGCCTAGTAGGAGGTGGACCAACTATGGTAATCTTGTCGCTTCAAGTAGTGGCGTTGCATTGAGGTGCTCTTTTGACTATGATGGTATTGATGTATTCATCATCAGTTCAGACATTGTTATCAAGAGGTCCACCTAAATAGTCATACTTGGCACAGGCATAATTGGCTTGATTATTGTTTGTCTTAGGACCTGATGTGGAAGCATTGTTAAAACCATGGTCTTGCAGTGGGTTCTTATGGATGGTATGGTTAGCATTTAATGGAAATTGTGGGCCATCTAGTTCAATTATTTGACTTTCAATAAGGTCTTGCACAATATTTCTGAGTTGTTGACAAGATGATGTCTTATGTCCTTTAGCCTAGTGGTACTCACAAAATGCATTATCATCCCATCATGATGGTTTAAATTTCCCTGGGTCATATGGTTTAGGTTCTTCAAGTGTGATGAGACCGTTTTGGAGGAGCTTCTTAAGGACATCCTCAATTGGTTCTCCCAAAGAAGAGTATGTTCATCTTTTTGGGAATTGTCTTGTCTGATGATATTGTCCTTGACTTTGATTGTTTTGAACATTTTGATTGTTTGGGGTGTTATTGGTGGGGGGTGTCAGTATCTTCTATGGTTTGTTTTGCGGTTGAACCCCTTTTAGAGCTAATACAGGACCCATAGTGTTTACAACCTTGGCATCGACAACACTGTCATTGTAACGTGTTTATTTTTTACCCAGTACTTGTTTTTTTTCAGCGGGAGGATTTGCGTTTGCATTTTTGGGACCATATTTTAGCTCTCCTTTTGCAATAAGAGCTTTCTCGATCTAGGCACCCTTTTTGACTAGGTCTATGAAAGTTGTGCAACAATGCACTTGCAATCCATATTTTAAGGGGCCAAGAAGTGTTTGAATGAACATGCCAACCTTTTCCTTTTTGGGTATGTCGATGTGATAACGACTAGCTAGACTTCTCCATTTTTGGAAGAATGGGATGAAAGTTTCACCAGCATCCTCTTGCGTGGAAGTACATAGGCTAGTAATAGAGGTGTCCATATCAATGCTATACACGTAATTTTTTATGAATTTGTGTTTAAGTCTGTCCCATGTTTGGATATCCTTTTGAGTGGAGAACCATTCAGGGGCAGGACCTACAAGACTTTTAGAAAAGAGTCTCATCAAGTATGTTTGTTCATAAGCGATGTCCATACAGTTGGTCGCAAATTCTTGGACATGTTTGATAGGGTTTGTCTTTCCTCTATATTTTGTGAAATTTGGTGACACATATCCCAGAGGAAATGGCGACATGTATAAGTTTGTGTCAAAGGGATATACGGATAACTCATATAACACTTGCGATTTCTTGTCAAATATTTGCATGTTTTCTATGGCCTTTTCTAAACCTATTAGTTTAGCTTGGAAGGCATTGATTATAGGATTATTTGTGGCACCATACATTGGATTGATTGGTACACCATGGGTCCCCATTTGTTGTGAGTGGATGTTGGTGTTTTGTTGAGGGATGTGTTATTGTGACATGTATGATGTGTTTTGGTTTTTGTGTTGTTGGTACTGAAAGTTTGGATTGGGGACATGTTGTTGAGTGTGAATATGGGATGAATATGTCATAATGTGTCCCCCAGTCATTTGGTTCAAGATTTGGGGAATATGGTGACCATGAGTATTTTGGTGTTCGATGGATGTCGTAGGTTGTGTGTTTTGGTTACCTTGTCCAAATTGTTGTGATTGTAAAAGGGGAATGTTTGTATTTTGTCCTTGGGAGGGGTTGAATTGTATTGACGTGTTAACATTTGGATGTGGTCCTTGAATAAAGACACGTCATTATTTCCTCCCAAAGGATTAAGTGAGGTAGCAATGAGAGGATTTCATGAGGATGTACTCATGGTACTAGATGCAGTCATAAATGGGGGATTTGAATGACTTGATGATGCCCCCATGGCAGTAACCGAAGTGGAAAACAAAAGATTGGAATAACTTTCCCACATTTTTGAGGATCCAAAGGTGGATCCAGCTGATTGTGGTGATATTGTGGGCATTGTTGGAAATGTGACAGATTGTTTTCCTCCAATGGTAGTTGCGTTGATTGCATTGGATCTGTTTTGGATATTGGAGGTAGTACCCATGGTAGTTGTGATGTTTTGCGAGGTGGCATCAAAAAAGGTATTGTTTTTTGTTGTGTGGGGGTTGACCGTTATTGGACACATTGTTTGTATTGTCGACAATATGGCCAGGAGATGTCGGTCTCAAAGTATTAATGTTGAACCCACGGGGTAATTTAGCTCCTTGACTTAACAATATGGCCAAATATCTATCTCTATCATATAAGACTATTTGTTCTACGAAAAAGGCCACCTTTGGATCTTGTGCTGCTACCTCTAGGTTTTCCTCAAGTATTTGTCCATATTTATCCTTTTGTAAGAATGGTTCAAAGGGGTCGTTTGATGAGGATGGCATGGTTATGAGAGGTTGGGTATTCGTGTTGTTAAATGGGTCGTCAAAAGTCTAATTTGGGTCATAAGTGTGATTGGTAACATTGGAATTAGAATTTTGTCCATGGTTTTCCATTTGTCTTCTCCTTCTTTGGAGTCTGGTTTCCACCATAAAAGGGAATTGCTCAAATGAGGGTGTTGAGAATGACAGCTAAATGCAATGGTGATGCTAGCTTGTGTTTTTGGATTTTTTCAATAATAAGGGATGACAATGCAAGACTATATATTTTTGGATTTTTGATTAAGGATTGAGATGATTAATGCAATGTCTAGGTGCAAAATCACGACTAGGATGGATGATATTTAATGCAAATCCTAAGTGCAAAATAAGGACTAAGTTGGACAATATTTGGAGAAAGGTGTGTCTAACCACTCTAAACTTGACTTATGTCTCAATTTTGGTTATCGAAAGGACTTGCTAAGGGGGACTTAGTGACAAGGTCAAAATGACGAGTGAGCCTTCCTAACTATTGAGTTGGAGGTTCTCACAAAAGGACAATGACCAAAAAGAGGAGTAATGACCAAGTCCCAAGATAACCTAGTTTTAAAAACAATTGTTTTACAAAGTTTGGTGAGTTAGCCTAATCCAAAATTTGCCAAGATGAAACCTAAGGACAAGTTTATGCTAGAAATGATGATTATGATGCCTAGAAAATGCAACTAAAATTTGGAAATTTAAACCTATGGTGAAAATGTGAGCTAATGAATGCAAATGGTAGACGTTTTGAGCAATTTCAATTCTGGTTTCTGATAGATACTTTTGAAAAAGGTGTTTAGATAGTAGGATAAGATGTCTGGACTTGAATTCTAGTCTGAAACAGGGTTTACTTTGTTGCCAGGAAAATGCGTCATTTGAGGTTGCAAATGCGTTAGTCATTCAAGGTGGTAAATGTGATGCAGCTTCACAAATGCAGCTTTGCAGATTGCAATTGCGGCTTAGTTTAGCAAATGCGGATTTTTAGATTGCAAATGCGGCGCAAGACAGACGAATTTAGTGTTTGGAGCAGAAAATGCATTTTAGCAGAGCAGATACGTTGCAGAGACTGTCAAAAGTCGTGCAACAGAGCGAATGTGGTTTAACAAATGTAGTGCATAAGTTAAAAAGTCAACTTTTCAAATGTTTTGGTCAAAAACCAAAATTGTTTAAATTTTGACTGTTTGTTTCTAGATGTTCGAATGTTTGTTTGTTTTGTTTCAGTATCAACAAACACTTGGAAAATAGGATATTTTGAATTGTAATCAAACACAAAAGAGAACAAGTACAATCCTATGGTTAAGCCAGGACAATATCCGCTAGATTCCATGTGGGTTTCCCCAACCGCATATCAGTAGCGTGTGAATTCAGAAGCTTGGCTGCAAGGGATCCCCCTTACAATGCACTCTCTTCTCAGGCCAACCTAGCTTCCAACCCCCATGAAACTCCCATGGCAGATTGATCACCTCTGCTATAGACTGTGAAGATGTGGATTCCTTTACACCGACCAGTGTTGCACTAGCAAATAGAAGGTTTTTGGCTACTAAACAATGATGTTTAATTCGAGACCCCCTTTCGAGTGGCCATACATGGGGCACAAGATTAATCTCTGATTAGGAGGCACTCTAGCCTAAAGAGGTTAAGCTCAACAGGGTTTTGGGGAGCACTAATTGGTCTATATGACACATTCGCACTCGTAATCTTAGGTTTTCCCTTAAGATTCACATTTATATACCAGTCGGGGGTAGCTTTGCCTTAGCTCCATTACCGATTTGAGTCACCTAGAGGTGATGAAATCCCCTGGCAGGCCCAATTTCTAGAGGCAATAACCATTTCTCTTACACCCAGGATCACATGACTATGCAAGGGGAGAGGATACTATTATTATTGCATCAGGGTTACATAGAAAAAAAGTGGGTACGATTTTCTGATCACCTAGTTTGCACAAAGTGGGAGCATATTCGCCTACCACTTTCAAACACAGTCAGATAGTATTGAAAGCATGTTCATTTTAAGTGCACCAAAAGAAATGTTTTTTATTCTAAAAAGAACAAGCACAATGTTTTTGGAATGAATCTTAGACACTCGAACCTGCAAAAGCACAAGTTAGGAGTTTTAACAAATAGTCTTGGACCCACAAAATGTGACCGCCACATGCTGCAAACAAAGATTAGTAACATGAAAATACCTACATTAGGTAGAAACTGAAAGAAAACCAGAATGCCAAAACGAAAAGAACAGAAAATAGAAAAACCTGAATGCATACATGGAAAGAAAATTTACCATGAAAATGCATCACAGCAGAGCGAATGCGTCACTTTGTGCAGCAAATATGGCTCGCCCTATGTTCTGGTTTAACAGACAGATGCGGTCCAGGAAAATAGATGCATCATTTGAATTCTCAAATGTAGCTCGGTCTATCAAATGCGACGTTTCACATTGCGATTGCAGTACAACAAAGAAATTGTGACGTTTTGGCTTTCGAATGCATCATGACGCAGTGGATGCAGCTCAGGAAAACTCAAATGTGTCGTTTCGTACCTGTACCTGCAAAAATGACAAAAAATAGAAAATCGTACGGAAACAAAAAATAAAGGAGTCAAGTTCACCAATGTATCAATGGGTTATTTTCAGATAGGTTAGCAGATCAAATTAATAATATTAAAACCCAATGAATCTATGAAATACAATGAAAGAAAGTAATAAAAATGATTATACCAGATAATGTGTGAAGCCTTCATGATTCATTTCCATAGCACCTTCTAGCTTGCAGTGTATGATTGATGCCCTCAGATTTATGTGAGCAAATGATGGTGACCATGCCCTATGCAAGTTTTGAAGGATTTGAATGACAAATAATGACTATGCCTGTGATTATGAAAAATGACTATAATGCCTATGAATAAGTAATCAAATTAAACAAACTAAATGCATGTAAAATCTAAGCATAAACATGTCAGAATAATGAAGTGGTCCTAAGAATGTGAGCAAATTGGCATTTTATAGAAAATGCAATTTTGGATGGATGAACGAGATTAAAAGCTGACGGAAGCCTAAAATCAGAGGTTGAGATTTAATGTGACAATCCATAATCAGGGTTAGGGTAAAAAAAATTAAATGAGTGGTCGAGATGCCATTTGAGAAAATAAAATTGGCGATCGAGAATAAATGTGATAATTATCTAAAAAGATAAAGATTTTCGAAAATCAAGAAGATAAAGACTGTTTGATTTGTAAGATTCAAAAAATCAAGAGGATAAAGGCTGAACTGAAAAAGTAAATTTGGAAAATCAAGAATTTGCTCAATTACTTGATTTTTGGAAGAATATCATCTTTTTGAATTAAATTAATTCAAAATATGGATTTTGTGTGACAGTAAATAATCGATTTTCAGATTATTTACTAAAATGAAGTGATAGTTAATAATGTGATCATTTTAAATAATTAAACATAATTATTTAATTTAGAGGATTATGACTGATAATTAAATAAATTAATAAATTCATTTAATTATGAGAATTAGTGACATTAAATAAATAAATAAAATTCATTTATTTAATAATCAAGAAGACAAATGAATAAAGGTAATTAAATAAATTAAGAAATTTATTTAGTTGTAAGAAGATAATAGGGCCTTAGTGACATACTGAATAAATAAATATAATTTATTTATTTAATAATCATGAAGAATACAAGAGACATGAATTAATTAAATAATAATGAATTATTTAATTAATAGTAGAAAGTGGACCAAGAACATAATTAAATGTCATAATTATGCTAGGACGAAAGTGGTAAAATAGAGCTTGTAGGCCTAGGTCATTTTTAAGTGTCTACACCCTATATTAGTAAGTAGGAAATCTATAGGGCATAGCTTGATTTTATACAAGGATGCTCATGAAAGGAATTTTCAAGTGATAGTGAGTGAGTTGTTTGAGATTGTAGTTGATGGTGCAATATCTAGTCTTAAAGGCAATTAGCAAAGCATTAAATGTGGAAGAAAATCAAATTGTACACAACAAACAATTCACAATGTTATCTTGCATAATGTCTTAAGTTTGAAGACAAAAATCTCATTGTATCTTGATGAAAGTAGTGACCTTAATGGTCAATCACTAGAAACCATGATTTTAAAACATGCTCTTGTTCTTATGGAGGCAACATTTTAAGCAAGGTGGTGAGTGGTGGTTTGGAACAATGACAGGTACGAAGGACTTGCTTTATATGCATACTATGTAGTCTAGCTTAAGACAACTATATTAGAAGAGATTGAAGGTGGATTATGGAACTCAAGGGTTACCATGATAAATATTAAAGCAAAGAGTGAGATCTATTTAAAAGCCACTATCATGAAGATATTAAAGATTTCAAATGCAAAACCCTAGCAGCTGGAGTGATGAAAACAGTGCAAAAGAGGACAATGTGCTAGGGAAGATTTAGGAGATCTCCACATTATCTAAACACAGGAAAATACATCATTTATTTATTTTTTTAAATTAAAAGAAATTATTCTAAACCCTATATAGGACACATTGATACTTCAAAAGCATATGATTTATTTTTTAAAATTAAAAGAAGTCATTATAAACCCTATATAGGATACATTGATACTTTAAAAGCATCTGAAGGAATTTGAGATTATGCAAGCATATGTCAATTAAATACCTGGATTACAAACAATGGCGCGAACATTGTAACCCTTGTTGATCAGAGCAGGAATGAGATAAACAACAATGAATCATATGCCTCCTATCACACACATATCCTTACCATTCTCTTTCATTCTTTACTGAAACACTTCTCCATTTTGGTGGGCTACACCTGAAAATAAGGTTTCAACAAAGGTTTTATTGTATGTTTATTAAAATGAAAACTCCATTTTGGCGGGCTATGCCTGAAAATAAGATTTCAACAAAAAATTTAGAGTATGTTTATTAGAGTTTTAGAGTATTTTGGCTGGCTATATTCAAATGGATTGTGACTGATGTGATTTGTTGTATTTTTCCATGATTACCATACTATCTTCGTCTCTTATTATACCCATTGCGATATGGCGGTGTTCTGCCCTTCCCTTCTGTTGTTTACCGCACTACCGCCTTGCTCAAGGTTTATTGTTGCGGGGTTGCCGTGTATACCACTCTACCGCATATGTTGCTTACCTTCCCAACAGTATAGCGATTTATTATTTTGATCATTACTTGGAGAGTGTCGATGAGACAATCTTATTTGTCTTACTGATATCTCAATGTCTCATTGACATTAGATCTTATGTTCCTCTGATATTGGTTGCCGGTGTTGATGAGACAAGTTAATATCTCTTGCCAATATGCTACTGTCTCATTGATATTTTCCTTCGGCAGTATTTCTTTATATATCAGTGTAACTCTACCATGTCGGGGAGACTCGTGATTATCGTTGCAGTATGGCGGTGTTTTTCCCTTCCTTCTGTTGTTTACCATACTATTGCCTTATTCAAGGCTTCTTGCTACAGGGTTGTGGTGTATATCACTCTACCACATATGTTGCTCACCTTCCTGGCGGTATAGCGGTGTATGATTTTGATCATTACTTGAGGAGTGTTGATGATACAATCTTATTTGTCTTACTGATATCTTAATGTCTCATCGACATTACTTTGTTATATCCAAGAGTTGTGTTTTGAACTTGTAAATATACCTTGTCAATGTGACGTAAGTTATTCTCTCCTCAATTTAACTTTATCTTGTTGAAATTTCATTTTTTTACATCATCGATGAGACATATAAATAAGTCTCTTCGATATAGGGGTGTCTAAACTAGCGCTAAACCCAAAGCTAAACTCAAAGATAAAGTTGGAGCTAAAAGTGGCACTCAACTCAAAGCTAAACTAAGAGCCAAATGTGGCGCTAACGGTGGCATCACACTTGAAGCCAATATTAGCATGAAGTAGCACCAAAATTAGCACCAACTTGTCCTGATTGACGCAAATAAACACCAAAAATAGCACCATCCCAATAAATAGCACCGACATTTTCAAAAAATTGGAAAAAAATACATTAAAACAGTGAGTGGAAGCAAAAAACAAAGCAAAAAATAGAGCAAATCACAGGGATTTGTTGTAGTGGTATTACCTTTGACATGCTTTGGTTCACATTCTTGACATGGATCAATTTCAAAGAAAGGGTTGCCTATAAAAGATCCTAGGATTTCCTCAAATTGTGGGCATATGGGTGATAGCTCTTGGCTTAGATTTTTTGTATTGGGTATAAGTGTTGGCTTAGGAGTCTCTTGATCATCAATATGTATTGTCATGAGGTTAGATGATGTCAATATATTTTGAATTGGATCATTGCTAGACTTGGGTGATCGAGTTTGATCATGCTTGGGACTAAATTCTTGATGTATGTCCTCTTGCTCACTGGATGATGTAGAGACATATTAATGTGATCGATGATAGATATCTCTTGATCATTATTTTCAAATTTTGAGGTTGAGACATTGTCATCGTTGTCATTGGTAGATGTTCCTTGAACATTTCTTTCAACTTTTGAGGTTGATACATTGCCATTGTTGTCATTGGTAGTTGGCCCTTTAATAGCTATTTCTCCTTGACCAATGAGGTCTTGGATAATGTTTTTGAGTGTAGCACACCTATTTGTTAGGTGACCCTTGATTTTGTGGAACTCACATGGTTCGTACTTGTTATACCAAGGGAGTTTAAAGCTTGGTTCACCATAAATTGGACTATCATTGATTTTGAGAAATTCTTGTTGTACTATTTCATGCATGATTACCTCTAAAGTTTCTCCCAAAGGGATGAATTTCCTTCCTAGTTGGTAATCTTTCCTCTGTGGCTTTTCTTTGATTGTTTTGCTCTTGATTTTGCTGAACTCCTTGATACTGTGTTTGAGGTACATTTTGATATTGCACTTGAGGTACACCTTGGTGTTGCAGAACTTCTTGATATTGTGGATATTGGAAGTGTTGTTGATGTGGATGTTGAGGTGTTTGTGTAATAATGTATGTTTTTTTTGGATATTTAATGTCCCAACCTTGAATAAGGTGTTGATGATATGTTGTATTTCATTTTCATTTAATTTCCTCAAGATCTCTCTCAATTTTATCTAGGGCAATTTGATGTTTTGGATTTATTCCTTGATGGTGATTTTGAAATCCTTTATGTTTTTTCCCTATTTGATGTTGTGACCCTTGATAAGAGTAATTTAGGTAATGGATCGACATGTTTTGGGGATGTTTTGATACTCAATACCCTATTATAAGGTCACTCGGTTTATATTTCTAAGAGGATCATACCTATGTCCATGTGGGAGGTGATAATATGGGTCTTCCGACTGCTATGTTTCCTTTTTCTTCCTCTTTGTTTAAGATAATGGATGCGGTGAGAAATTGGCGAGGTGTTTCATTTTCCTCAAAAATGAACGTTCTCAAACTGTTGATGATGTTGGTTTGGGAACCTTCAATGTGCGTGAGACTAGGTTGAATAATAGGTGCTACAAGGCCTGGTTGTTGAACGGGAGTTGTGGGTCACCAAATGGTCATAAGATGTGGTAGTATGGGGTGGTTTGTTATGAAACTCAAAAACCCTAAAGTTTGAGTGTTGTTTTGGAATGTAGCTACTTTTCAGAAATCAAAATGTTGAAGAACTAGGGTCGATATTCCACTTCCTAATCTAGAGGATATGCTGTGGGAAAGATACTTGAACTATCTGTGAGTTCCAAGTAATTGTTGATATCATAGATTTTTGAGTGGAGCAATGATCCTAATGTTTTGTTGTATTTTGATTTCAAATGAGTAGTATGGGAATAATGGGTGTGAGACATTTGTGACCAATTTGATTTTCCAAGTGTCTTGTTCAAGTAATGACCTTATAAGCAACTTCATTTTGTTTTTCCCCTAAGTGTTTAGCAAAAATATTGTGAGTTGGAATGGCAGTTTGTAACCTCTTTGTGTTTGTTTCCTTTGTGTTCTTGAGTATGGAAAATGATATAATAGCACTAGACTGACTCACAAGCATGGACTTTATGTGACATGAATGTCTATAGCTCAAGTTGTGAAATCACAACACCCAAGCCATAGTTACCAAAGAGTTTACTTTGATTAATGCAACCTGAAAAATAAAACTGAAATGTGCGGAAACCTTGAAGGATAAATCCTTTGAAGGAGTGCAAACATAAGAATTTTTTTGCAAATATACACAAACTCAAAGGGTGTGTGGTTTGACCATCTTGTTCAATGTTTGTTTTGATGTGTTCTTTTTCTTTAAGTCAAACATAAAATTTGATGTCACAATTGTTTTTGAATGTAATTGGATAAGTTTAACATTAACAAACAATTACAACCCTAGTGGAGAGAAACCATCCCCTTGGGTGGGCCTACCTCATGATCCAAAGAGATGATTTTACATGCGACTTATGGCACGGGCCTGTAGTCAGACTTGGCAAGTAACTTCTCGGAAGTAAATTTTGATGCACCACTTTCAGAGAATTTTTTGGATAAATAGGGTGGCTTCTAAAATAATTGGCTCTTAGTGTAACTATGAACGCAGAAATCTGACACTCACCCGCTTGGCCAGTTAAGGCTCTTTAACCATTCACATTCCACTTAAGGCGTGGGATTAGGTGCATTCTATTGTCAGCACAGCTTGAAGCTACTTTCTTATGATTTTGCAACCTTTGATATAGCCTGCCAGTAAACGTGCTTTGAGACCTTGCAATGAGTTCTTCGGCGTGGGATGTGTCTCAAGGAAAGACCCCTCTATAAGGTAAAATTATAAAAAAAAAAATTCAAAGCTCAAAAATGTTCTTCGCTCACCCAAGATCACCAAAATGGTGTGAGGGGAGAAGACAAAACACTTCAACTTTCCAATCAATGCATGCACAAAGACAATTCATCGCAAATTGATTCATTTTAAACACCTCGAGCGGTGTTATCCCCAAGAATATGTGAGTAAAAATGAAATGTTCTTTTTATCTTTGCACCAATTGAAGTGTTCAGGACATCAAGCAATTAAGATAGCAATGGTGTGAAAAAAATCAAGAAACATTTCATTCATTTTAAGCCCCAAAGTTGAAGTGTTTCTAAGAAAATCGAGCCTTGTCATTAATGGTCAATAAATATAAATCGTTTGTACATCAACAAAGTGAAAAATGTTTTGCGCTCTTTTTATGCACCAAATTTAAATTAGGTTCCTATCTATGAAAACATGAAATGTGTTCATTTTTAGAGCCCAAAATCGAAGTGTTTTATGTTCTTTTTATGAGCACCAAAAGAGAATTCCTACTTTAGATAGCTTCAAATGGTTTATTTTAACAACACCAAATCAAGTGTGAGAGTTGTTTGTTATTAATTTTTTAATGCACCAAAAGAAGTTCCTACCTTAGAAAGCTTCAATTTTTTTCATTTTAGATAGCACCAAAATCAAAACGTGAGAGTTGTTGTTCATTTTAGAGCACCAAAAAGATATTCCTAACTTAGAAAAATTTAAGAATGGTTCATTTTAGCAACACCAAATCAAATGTGAGAGTTGTGGTTGTTAATTTTAATGCACCAAAAGAAAGTTACTAAGTTAATTAAAAATACTTATGGATCTAAAAACAACTTGGACTGATCGTCTTCCCTGCATAAAATAAGTCAATGTGTTTCAAATCCTACATAAAACTCATTAGTTCCTGCAAAACAAGCAAACATTAGCAAGTTCATTACAATAGTGTAGGATCTATGCACTTTTTTCCTAGAGCAAATGCTCAGAAAAAAATCAAAAGCTCAGAAAAACAAATTTACAAAAGCTCAATTTTTTTGTACAATGCAAACCCAGAACAAAAAAGAAAAAGCATGGTTTTTGGAGCAAAGGCACTGGTTTCAAAGAAAAATTGTCATTCCCATGGAAAAGGAACTGATCTTCTGGCAAAAGCTCAGAAATTTTTCCAGTCAAAAGCAAGCTTTTGCTGGGTAGTTCATGAAATGTCCTTGAAAGCTCCTGGAACCCTATAACTTGCAACTTAGCTCATAAACATGTTAGTGAGGTGGACCTAGGTCACACTGGATGTCCCAGAATGTGTGAGGGGGAAGGAATCCATTAGGAAATATGTGAAAAACAAGATCAAATGCGAGATTAAAATTAGAAACAAATCTAATTCAAAAACACTTAATCTATCCTATTCCATCACTCATGAAATGAACAATTCTAAGCTATTTGAATGAAAGTAAGATCCTAAGATTAGAAAAATGAATTCAAATAACAAGAAGAGTTTACCATCCCATATTGGAGTGTATTTGCATTATGTTGGGTTGTTCGTATCACTACAAAGCCTCCATTGCTTGTACGCAAAAGCTTGATGATCGATGCTTGTTCTTGAAGAAATGATGAAGCTCTATCAATGGTGATCTTGGAAGCACTTTGTTGCATTAGGTAAGTTGAAATTACGATTCTTATTTTCAAAGGGAGAGGTTTTTTATATAGAAAAAACAATTTTGAATCGACGGTCAAGATCGCGTTGGAGAATATCCAGATCAACGGTCAAAATTAGTTGAGAGGATTTAGACATGAGGAAATTGTTGAAAGTTGATTGCACAATTAGGGTGATTGAAGAATAGATTGGCTAGTTAGGATTTTGATTGCTTAGTTATCAATCCATGATTTCCTCAATCAAAAAGTGGGTGAGGAATATTAATTAATTCCATTTTGATTTTGATTTTGATTTTTGCTAATTTGAATAGTTTGATTTAATTATTCAAATTTTGGAGGAAAATGTGATCATTAAATTATTATGATTTAATAATTTAATCAATTTTGAGGAATAAGGTGAATTAGTGTAATCAAATAATTGGCGTTGTTTGACTAATCAAGATGAAATAAGATAAGATTAGGGCCTTATTAAATAAATGTAATTTATTTAATTAGTCAAAATGATGAAATGTGAATTAATCAAATAACGTTGTATTATTTGATTAATAGTAGAATTAGGGTTTTGAATGTCATTCGATGTCATTTGATGTGTTATGAGATGTCATGGAATGATTTTGAAATGAATCAGGATATTTCAGAGATGTTTTCGAGATATTCCAAGTTAATTCAGAGATATTTAGAGTTGATTTAGAGTTGTTCTGAGTTGATTCAAAGTTGTTCCAAGTTGATTCAGAGTTGTTCTGAGTCATTTTAGAGTCATTCTGAGACATTTTAAGTCATTTCAGGGTCGTTTTGAGTTAATTTACAGTTGTTCTGAGTCATTTCAGGGTTGTTCTGAGACGTTTCAAATTAATTCAGAGTTGTTTTGAGTCATTTTGGAGTTGTTCTGAGACATTCTGAGTTGATTCAGAGTTGTTTCGAGTCATTTTTGGGTCGATCCAAGACGTTCTGAGTTGATTCAAAGTTGTTCTGAGTTATTTCAAGGTCGTTCCGAGATGTTCTGAATTTGTGATAAGTGTTAAGTCAATTTTACATGTCTATAGGAATGAATGGTTATTGAATTGATATTCTAACTATGAAAAGGATCATGCAAATGTTTGTATTGATGAATGATTGACTACCATGAAAATGTGATGAGTTGGATGAAAGTTCAGAATCAATCCTCTGGAAGGGAGGGGAAGTATCACTTAATAGAAGAGCTTGGTGAAGTAACCGGTAATGAAACCTAATTGAGCTTATACACACACTCACTAGTAGAATAGTCGAGTCAATTCATAGTGTTTGGGAATTGGTAAGTTATCCTTTAGCATGATGTGTCTTCAATAGAAAAGAGTTTTGATTTCTATTAGGAGAATTCTTGGTTTATGTTAGTGCTTGATGCATATGAGAACTTCTTATTGCTATGATTGATTGATAAGGTGTATATACGATTGAATGCATATATATGTATGTCAACGATGATTCATACACATAAAGGAACACACACATGAGAGTGTATGGGTAGATGTACCTATGTGCGCTTATGAATGGGTTGCTTATGAGCATGGAGATATCATAAAGGAAAAAATAACATGTGTATATATATACGAAATATGTATATATATCTACCAATAAGATAGTAATTGTTAATGTATGTGATTGTGTTATCAAATATATATATATATATACATGTATCGATGTATACATATGTAAAGGAAAATGGAAATGCCATATGGATAGGTTGACATATGTATGCATACACATACATGCATATAGATATATATATATATATATATATAAGAATATATATATATATATACACACAAATGATATGATATATGAATGTTAACTTGATCTTATTCATTTGAATATCAAATTTATACATATTTAGTTGGAATATATATATTAGAATATATATGTGTATACATATATATATAGCATGGAGGCTATCTATTGATATATGTATATATATATATGTACATGTATATATGTATATATATTTATATATATTTATATATATTTATGGGAAGTAATTAAGGCTGATTGTATATATATAAGATGCAAAGTAAATTGAAGGTTGATTTATACATGTATTATGAAATGAATTAGAGGCCGATTTATACAAAGTATAAAGGTCGATACATAAATTTTATGCTTTGGTCGATATATGGAAAATGTGGCACACTATATTATAGCACCCAAGCAAAAGTAAAGGTGTGAATATCATTTTAGACGTAATGATAATAAGACCCGTGAGACTTTAGACTATTGTATAAGTTGATAAGCTATGAAATAATGCAATGTATACCAAGCGTACCAAGTCAAAATGTCGATATAAAACCAAAGGGTCAATTCATATCATGTGTCGATTATTTATCATTGATCGAATTGACTTTTAATGTTCTACAAATTTGTGTGAGACCATTTCCAAATGCTAAACCCCAGCCTTGTAAATAGGGAAAAGATGTAAAATTGGCGCCATAATATGAAATGGATGAGTGTTGTAGAATTTTATTATGCCTAGAATCGAATAGTTGTGTTTAAGCATGTTGCTTTTTGAATATGTCAAATTAATTTGTTGATCATTGAATCCATTTGTTGTGTTAAAACTATGACTATCCTCATACAAATTTGCCACCTTTCTTCATATAAGCTGAGTCAATTTGTAATGATTGAGAAGTGGCAAGCTATAAACCTTATTTGTAGCCTTATAGAGCCAATTCTTGTGTATAAATATGGGTTGATCACACCCCATTATTCACACTTTTTCATATGGAATAGTACGTTGTCGTTCTACTATAGTTTTCAATTGAGAGATTAATATTGTTGTTGAGAGTCTTTGGTGAGTTATTTTTAGTGAGACTAAGTGAAGGAAGGTTGATTAATAATTTGTTAATAGGAGGAGGCCAAGCTAGGAAGCTTTATAGTCAATTGGGATAAGTGTTTGATAGGCAAGGTATCTTATCTTATTCTAATTTATCTTCAAAACTAAAAGATTACTTTCTTGATTGTATGTTGCCGATTTGTAGTAGAATGCTTATATTAGAGAAAATTCTTGTTTGCTTATACTAGAGAAAAGTATATTTTCTTATAAAGAGGAAATATTGTGATTGATGTGTTTTCCATATAAGTGCTTGTATTTACTCCTTATTAAGGATATGTTGACAACATTAGTATTATATACTAGGAATGACAAATTTGGAATATCTAGTGAAGAAAACGTTATATGGACTTGGATAGCTTATGATTTAAATCGTAGAGTTAAGTTATCCATTGAAGGGAGGGTAACTTATACTTTTTCTTATGTTTATTTGGTAGAGATGCTATCTAGTTGTGGAAAAGGGAATAGGTCAAACCGGACGGTAGGATTACCTATTGAAGGTTTACCTATGCATAGATATAATGGTCTAAAGTAGAATGAGCAAGGGTAGTGAATTTGAATAGGATGATTGTCACTTGAAGTACTGAGTGAGAATAATTTGGCCAAAGTAGTGTGTTTGCCTATGGATCCATTGTCAGTTCATCATGTTCCATGTATACATGCTAGATCAGGATTGTAAGGGATACAAGTTTTGGATATGTAGGAAACATCACTAAGCTCACCAAGGTTAATGTTACCATTTTTCTTCACTAATCTCTTCGTCGAAGGGTAGGGCCATCTATCCATTGATAGATGTGCAGGGGATCACATATGAGTTTTTGGTTGGCGAAAAAGTGCATGAGAGATGCTTCTCCTCTATAATTAGCGAACAAGTTTGGTAGAATATTCTTGGACCATCTTTATCTATTGCTTTGAAGCTCGATTGAGCTATGTATGTAATTATCTACAATATTTGAATATTATATCATGATTATTATTATTTGGAAATGAAATCAAATTTTGGTTATTGTTATGACATATATGTTCATTTGTTATCTATTAAGAAAAGAAAAGAAATATTGCAATGGTTTGGAAACATAGTTTATTTACTTGAAAGTGAAAAATTAGGAAATTTACTAGCAAGAACAATTGGCGTGTTACATTTACTTTGGAGAAACCTAGTGTGATTAGTGAAAAAGACTGTCTCTCAATGGAGCACAATGGACCATTGTTGAATAACACTCTAGAGCATCCTCACTACTTTGCCTAAATTTCTTATCATCTATTTCCAACTGCATTTGTTCCATGGAATTCTTAAGTTCAAGAATCTTTTATATCATTTGTTCAACTCCACTTAAATATCTCACCATCTCTCAATTTCTTTGCTTGCATGTAAATTCATGTATCCAATAAATAAAACCTACTGACTTTGAAAATTCATTTTTCCATTTCCTTAAATTGAATCTATTTCCAATTTTATTTTTTCCATGGAATTCTTAAGTTCAAGAATCAAGATTGATGTCATTTGAAAGTTCTACTCCACGTATAACATCATCTCTCACATTGTTTGCTTGCATGTTAAACTCATATACAATACACTTGTGTTCAACCTAGTGGAGTTTTGAATTTTTCCTAAATTCGTTATCATCTATTTCCAATTGCATTTGTTCCATGGAATTCTTAAGTTCAAGAATCTTTGAATTCATTTGTTCTTGACTCCACTTATATGCTTATTTCTTCTCTCTCTCTCTATCTCTCTCTCTCTCTCTCTCTCTCATGTGTTTAGGACCTTTATTAACACATAAATGTTTTCCTTATAAATCTATTTCCAATTATGAAAACCATGTTAGAAAAATTGGAAGTTAATATTAATTATTATATCTTTATATACATGGGTTTATCTTTCTTGATCATGGTTTTCTAGGGGTTTTCTGTTATTGACATCTGATTTCTAGCATGTGGCATAGGTGGAAATGAGGCATTTTCATTTGATCTTGCTAACTTATCTATCTTGTTTCATTTTCATACACTCATGGGCCTTAAAATTAACCTTGAATTTACATGTCATTAGGCTTAAAATTTACAACAACTTTCATTTCTTCACTCATTGGTTAAAAAGAACTGGCATTTTCACTCATTTGGGACCTAAAATTGACAACAATCTTGCATTGAGTGTCTTTCTCACATTTGGATTTGGGCTTAAAAAGAACTAGTTTCTTCATTTTCTTGTGGTTTTTAACTTGTCTTAAGGTGTGTATGCTCTTCTCTCGCACCGTTTGGTGATCTTGAGAATCAAAAACATCTTTTGGAATTTGCATAATCACCCACACATTTGGTTTTGGGATTTTTCTTTTTAAAATGAACATCATGCTAGTGTGAGGCAAACATATTGTGTATTCTCTCTCCTCGCACCTTTTGTGATCTTAGAGATCAAAAAAATTATGTTTTTCTTAATTTGTTACCCTTAGAGGGCTTGCCTCCCAACTTGTGAGAGGGAATGACCCAAACGGTACTTTTTTTCAGTTCGCTATATAAATAATTGTGATTGTTGGGAAAGTCTTCAATCACATGGTGTGGATGTCCTATACCGACTAGTGTAACCCTCAATATCCATGAGATACATTAAAATCATTTCTAACAAAGGGACTGGGAGGCCTCTTAATTGAGCTAATATCACCACATGTATAGGCACCAGTATTACCCCAAAACACAAATTAAGAACCACTTGTTTTAAAGGCAAAAAACCCTTTTACTTGTTGGTGCAGGAGGTCAGACCTCTGAAGCCACCCTACATTCCACTATTCATTGTAGAGACAGGAATTCCCTTGGTTCATAAGATCTTAGGATCTTCAAAGGTAAGAGATTTTGGTGTGCTCGTGTCGTGTAAGGGGGAGCTACTATCAACAAGATCTCTAGTTGTCCACTTTGTTTAAGTGTTTGGAGCAATCCAAGTAGGGAGTCAACAAGTAGTATATCTTTTCAGCCTAGGTTACAATGCATTGTTTATGAGTCCTTTCATACACATTGCAATTATACATTTCCACACTTAGATCAAACCAAAAAAGTGTTTTTAAATTTTTTGTTGTGTTTTCTAAGATCAATTTCACAAAATCACACCAAAATTGGTCAAAAATCAATCAAAACTTAGCAAGACAAATTGTTAACCACAATTGACAATCCATTTTATGATTAGTCCTAAGCATCATCTTGTCCTTTGATCACATACTTGCAAACTTCTAGACCTGCTATTTCCAATCCATCTAACCATTCTTCCATGATCATTACATTACTTGCATGTGCCATAGGTCAAACATTAAGGACCACTTATTAGCTTGCATATGTTCCTTGCTATAGGTTTTGGCTTTGGAAAATTATCAAACTATAAAGCACCCCATAGTTTCAAAATCAAGTTAATATTTACTTCATTTTTCCATTGTATTAGTCCTTGGAATTTAGGTTGGCTCCTCAGCTCACAAGGCTCTATTTTGAGACCACCTTTGTCAACTATTCATTTTAGTCCTGACCATCATTTAGGTCTTGATAAATCAGATTTTTAACCTTGGCTATCTTAGTTTGATCAACCAACCTTACCTTAGATTTGTAACAAGGTGCTTAGTTTTCATACCCTTAGTCATCCTCTTAGGTCACATTACCATTCACACCCATCATCCTTTCACACTTTCATTTTCCATAGGTCAAACATTAAGACATTTGTTAGCCTGCATACACCTTGATGTAGGTTTTGGCTTTGGAAACTTATCAAACTTTAGAGCACCCCATAGTTTCAAAATCAAATTTATCTTGACTTCACTTTTCCATTATCTTAGTCCTTTGTCATTTAGGTTGGATCCTCAACTCACAAGGCTCTAGTTTGAGACCTCCTTTTTCATCTAGTCATTTTATTCCTTACCATCACTGAGGTCTTGATTTTAAATCAGATTTTTAACCTTGGCTATCTTAGTTTGATAAAGAAACCTTAGCTTAGATTTTCCACAAGGTGCTTAGTTTTCATACCCTTAGTCATCCTCTTAGTTCAGATTACCATTCACACCCATAATGTCCTTTCACACTTTCATTTTCCATAGGTCAACCATTAATTCATTTGTTATCTTGCATACACCAAGTGTTTTAGGTTTTGGCTTTGGAAATTTATCAGACTTTAGAGCACCCCATAGTTTCAAAACTAGATTTATCTTGACTTAAATTTTCTATTATCTTATTCCTTTTTCATTTAGGTTGGCTCCTCAACTCACAATTCTCTAGTTTGATACCACCTTTGTCAGCTTGTCACTTTAGTCCTTACCGATCAATGAGGTCTTGATAAATCAGATTTTTAAACTTGGCTATCTTAGTTTGATCAAGCAACCTTACCTTAGATTTTCCACAAGGTGCTTAGTTGTCAAACCCTTAGTCATCCTCTTAGTTAAAATTACCATTCACACCCATCATCCTTTCACACTTGAATTTTTCATAGGTCAAACATTAAGTCATTTGTTAGCTTACATACACCTTGTTGTAGGTTTTGGCTTTGCAAACTTATCAAACTTTAGAGCACCCCATAGTTTCAAAATCAGATTTATCTTGACTTCACTTTTCCATTATCTTATTCCTTTTTCATTTAGGTTGGCTCCTCAACTCACAAGGCTCTAGTTTGATACCACCTTTTTCAGCTATTCATTTTAGTCCTTACCATCATTGAGGTCTTAATAAATCAAATTTTTAACCTTGGCTATCTTAGTTTGATCAAGCAACCTTACCTTATATTTTCAACAAGGTGCTTAGTTGTGATACCCTTATTCATCCTATTAGGTCACATTACCATTCACACCCATCATCCTTTCACACTTTAATTTTCCATAGGTCATTCATTAAGTCATTTGTTAGCTTGCATACACCTTGTTGTAGGTTTTGGCTTTGGAAACTTAACAAACTTTAGAGCACCACATAGTTTCAAACTCAGATTTATCTTGACTTCACTTTTCCATTATCTTAGTCCTTTTTCATTTATGTTGGGTCCTTAACTCACAAGGCTCTAGTTTGAGACCACCTTTGTCAACTAGTCATTTTAGTCCTTACCATCATTGAGGTCTTGATTTTAAATCAGATTTTTAACCTTGGATATCTTAGTTTGATCAATCAACCTTACCTTAGATTTTCCACAAGGTGCTTAGTTTTCATACCCTTAGTCATCCTATTAGGTCACATTACCATTCACACCCATCATGTCCTTTCACACTTGCATTTCCATTGGTCAAACATTAAGTCATTTGTTAGCTTGCATACACCAAGTGTTGTAGGTTTTGGTTTTGGAAACTTATTAGACTTTAGAGAACCAAATAGTTTCAAAATAAGATTTATCTTGACTTCACTTTTCCATTATCTTAGTCCTTTGTCATTTAGGTTGGCTCCTCAACTCACATGTCTCTAATTTGAGACCACCTTTGTCAACTTGTCATTTAGTCCTTACTGATCAATGAGGTCTTGATAAATTAGATTTTTAACCTTGGCTATATTAGTTTGATCAAGCAACCTTACCTTAGATTTTCCACAAGGTTCTTAGTTGTCATACCCTTAGTCATCCTCTTAGGTCACATTTCCATTCACATAGGCACCATCATTTCACACTTGCATTACATTTGGTGCATACCTTAGTGTATACTCAAGATATTGACCTCATTGTGACACTATTGACATTTTGACTATTGTCACTTTGATTCTTCATCTTGGTATTATCCTTAGACATCATTTATACCTCGAAAAATATAAAAAATAGTCATCTTTCATAGACAAATGTTGCCATAACTTCAAACCTCATTTTTCCTAAATTCCTTATCATTTATTTCCAGTTCCATTTGTTCCATGGAATTATTAAGTTCAAGAATCTTTGATTTCATTTAATTCAAGTTCTACTCCACTTATAGCATCATCTCTCACTTTTTTGGCTTGCACATGTAAACTCATATGCAATACTTGTTCTTGACCTAGTGAAGTTTTAAACTCATTTCAATCCTAAATTCCTTATCATCTATTTCCAATTGCATTTATTCCATGGAATTCTTAAGTTCAAGAATCTTTGATTTCATTTGATTTCATATGTTCAACTCCACTTTATAGCAACATATCTCACTTTATTTGCATAATATTTTGTGACATGCAGAAAGGGTTCAACGAGCAGGAAGTTCTCAAGTAGAAGTCGAGCCGAATCTAGATATTGGATCAAACAAGGCTGAAGAACACATGGTTGAAGATAGGGAGGAGGCCCAAGTTCAAACAATATATGTTGGAGAGGGGTCAGGATTTCTTCCTTCTATTGGTATGGATAAGCATATAAATCTAGCTAAAAAGGTGAGGAAACAAATTTCTTATAGAAATTTAGATCATTTACTTGAAATGGATATGGAGAAACTAAAATGTTATACTAGCCAACCTACAAATACTAGTAGGAGGTCAATGACTAAATTTGTAAACGAAATAATCAATAATCATATCAATCATCTTGAATTAACACTTGAAAAAACCCAACTGTTATCATGTTTACTTCTTCATAATGAGTTGAAAGAGACATTACAATTGTTGGGTGTACATTCAACATCCAATAAGAGGAAACCCATGAGAATACAAAAATATATTATTGAAAATGTTAAAAAAGGTTTAGATTCCATCGGGAAAGGATCTTGATTAGTGGATAAGGTCATTACAAGAAGGGTGATGTTGACATCTATTTTAAATCAAGATATATCAAGAAAAAGAAAAATATCTACACTTTCGGCTGAAATTGGTTGTAGTAGAACCACACTAAAAAAATAAGAGAAAAAGAGAAATGTTTTGGATGATAGTTCAGAAGGAAATTGGGCAATTATGTGTAGAGCTCCTTGCTCTAACAAGATTGAAGTTGTTGTTAGGAACTTGATCTTAATTTTTTGGACTCAGCAGACCCATCCATCATCAAATAGTAGAGATGTTGTGAGACAAAGGATTGGGCTTGATATTTATGAAAATCATATAAAAAATTGGCTAGAAATAACACAACTTGAGATGCATATGAACTTTTTTAATAGCTATCCTCATATAAAGATATGGAAAACAATGTTTGAAAGGTTAAAGCCATATTATGTGAATATAAACAAGGTTTTTGAAAATTGTTGTCGTTATCATATTGAATTTGATCTCTACTATCAGGTGTTTCAAAAGATGAGAGAAGAAAGTTATGGTTTTCAAAATGAACCTCCTAAACAAGTAATTTTTTTCATAAAATCCATGTTATGTGAATGAAAATGGACCTCAAATAAACTGCATAAAAGGACTTTCTGAAACATGTGAAAATTTGGTTAAATTTCCTTTGAGAAACAAAGATAGTAAATTGCAAGAGTTACAAGTATGTAAAGTTTCAAACAAATTTTGGGAAAGAATCCACAAGGTTAAACTATGTAGAAGAGGAGATACCTATTGGAAAATTTATGGAAGATTTTTGAAATTTGATACAACCATAGATACAACATGTGTTTTTTGCTAAGTGGAAAGCAAAAAAATTTCAAACATTAAGAGATACTTTCCCACTTGGAACAGTTCTATTAGTAGTTGAATTTGCAGAAAATCACTCTTTTGTACATCAAAAAGAGATTCAATCAGAATATTACTTTTCAAAGTAGATCACTATTATGGTTCATGTGTGTTATCGACATGCATAATTGGAATTGGATGGTGTTGAGAGTACAGATAAACAATGAGTCATTAAGAAAGAATATCACTTTTATATTAGTGATGATAAAGAGCATGACACAATTTTTGTACATTGCTTTAAAAATTTATTTAAGAATTTGAGAAGTAGGGTTGTAAAAATAAAAAATTATTTTGTATGGTCTAATGGATGTGTGACACAATTCAAATCATCATGGCCATTTTATGCATTATGTAGATATCATAAAAATTACAATATACCACATGTTTTGAGTTTCTTTCAGAGTGGGAATGGAAAAGGTGAGCATGATGGCATAGGAGCTTGCATCAAATGTGCTCTAAGAAAGCATCAAATGAGTTATTCGGGAGATAGTATAGACGATGCACATGATGTTGTTGAATGGTGTTAGAAACACTTTGCATCAAATGAGGTCAGCACATCTTCAGGAATGAACTAAAACATTCCACATAGAGTGTTTTGGGAGATATCAGGTATGTATAAATTACATTTGAAAATTTAAATTTAATATATATATGCATGTTTGTTCACATAAGTTTGTTTCTACACGTATCTAGGTGTGGACAAAAGATCAATGTATGGATGGGAGAGGGTAGAAAAAATAAGATATTTGCATTGTGTTATGAGTTTAGATAATCTTCTTGGATGGACAAGATACATGAGGGATTACTCCTCTTTTTGCTCTGAGTACATTTTGGGAAACATTGATGCATGAAACAACCAAGGACTTGGACATGTTAGTAGATGTAATATGGTGCCACTATTTGTTTCAGACACATATGAAAAAAATGAGGATGAAAGATTTGAAGACATTCCTTTGATTTTAATTGATTATGACCATATTTCAGGATTGGTTAGAAAAGGTACATGTGTAAGTTTTCAATGATAATTTTTATTATATAAATTTAATGATCTTTAAAGTCTAGACAATTCTAATACAAGTCTTGAAATTGTTCAACACGGGATTCATTTTATTGACTACTCGTCCAGGGAAAGTAACAATACAAGGAGCCCTGCCTAAACCCACAATTAACTCATCCAATGAATATAGTATTATGGAACAATTGAAGAAGACCCCCACTTTGATCTCCATCCTAGAGTTGTTGAAATTATCACATGCGCATAATGAAATACTAGAGAAAGCTTTGGAAGCATCAGTCCCTAATGACCTCAATCCTGATTAGTTTCAATCCATGGTTGGAAAAATCATGGCTACTCATCATTTAGAATTTTATGAGAAAGACCTTCCACATAAATCATTCCACAACCAAGCCCTCTATATAGAGGTTGGTGTCCACAAACATAAGGTCAAAAGAGTATTGATAGATAACGGTGTAGGTCTAAAAAATTATACCTTGACATTTGTTAAACAACTAGGGTATTATGATGAGGTAATTGACAAGGGAAAAAGCATCACTATAAGAGCTTATGATGACCTTCAAAGGAATTTAGATGGGACAATCAGGCTTCACATATAGATAGGATCGACAACAAAAAAAACATGTCAAGTACTAGACCTTGAGCTACCATATAACCTCCTTCTAGGATGCCCATGGATTCATGCACTACAAGTAGTTCCTTTGACATTTCACCTATGTCTAAAATTTCCTCATGAAGGAAATGAGGTTACATTATATGTTGATCCTAAACCCTTCCACTACTATGAAAAATTGGAGGAAAAATACAACAAAATCTAGTGATTACCTAGTAATGATATATGATTCCACTCCTCATATGTTGAATCATCGACACTAAAATCAACCTCATCTAAAACCACATCAAGTAATCAAAATCTAATCTCAAGATTCAAGTACTTGACAAAGGTAACGAAAACTATCATTTCAATCAATCTTTTTGTATTGGAATGCTTCCCTCAACACCAAAGGTTTATGGAGGGCCTAAGGAGATCAAAAATGTTCAGGAAGTGGAAATGGTAGTAAGACCCACAATCTTTACCAACTGGGGAGATATGAAGGATGAGGAAATATTCAAAGAGGACCTCTCGTCAATGATCTACAAGGAAGAACAAGAACAACTAGAACAACTACAATACATTCCTATTGATCCTAGTAGTAAAGGGTATCAACTAGCTAAAAAATGGGATACACTAGAAAAGGTGGCCTTGGGCAACACAAACAAGGAAGAATGGAAACTATTATAGTGGAACAAAGAAATAAGAACATGGGACTAAGCTATGGTTCAATAGACGTGGTGCCTCTCTCGAGAAAAGAGTTCCTTCTACTGACATTAAGACATTGGATACCTACCATCATATAAACAATGACTTACCAATCAATGAAATATTTGAAAGCTTTAGAATGAGTATAATCCCTACTCAACCTAGAAAACCTATATTTAAATACTATACTTATCAAACAAAATCTAATGCATATGAATGGGACTCCTTGCTTCGATGACCTAAATACTCAATGGGAGAATGATTCCATAGCTATATTAACCATTTCAACAACTTCTATAAGATTTACGAATAATAATGACAACTCACCCCTCTGCTACCCATAGTTGATAGATTGGGACCAACAACATCATATGCCTATTTTGGATCAATTCCAAAATGACGAAGCCATTGCAGAGTTTATCAGACTTCAAACCTATATACCATTAGGAGATCATAAAGCATGGTTTGTAATGGAACTCGAACAAGTAGCATATTTTGGAGGGGATATTGTGTCCTCTAGTTGAAATATTGAAAAAGATAATGTAAAAATAAAAATAATATCCCCTAGGGAAAACCATGATGTGGCTCAATCAAATCCTGAAAAGAGAAAAATAAAGGAGGAATCTAAAGGTGAAAACTCCCTAGTTTTGAATATCAAGAGAAGTCAACACTCAACACAACTCAAGAGCAAGTATCTCATTTCTCACACCACAAGGAGATAGTATACCTAAGGCTTACAAAATTTCTTTCCCGTGTACAAATAACATCTTGGAATTAAAGCACTAATCACAGGACTGAAAAAGGCCATAGAATGGAGGATAAAATAACTATAGGTTTATGGAGACTCTCACCTAGTGATGAGGCAAGTAAATGATGAGTATCAAACAAAGGATCGCAAGATGATTCCATATAAAAGGATGGTGGAAAGTTTCTAAAAATATTTTGTCACCATCACCTTTGAATAGGTTCCCTAGATCAACAACAGAGCGATCGATGCTATGACAATGATAGGTTCACTTCTCAATATTCAACAAAACATCCCAAAGTACAAACTCCTTATGGAGAAATTTCTCATACCAACATTTTATGTCCTAGAATGAGAACTAACTTGTGTGTTGTTGTTGGTCCTAACTCACCATGGTACCAAGACACATTCGATTATATCCATCATGGTATCATAACACCTGAATTGACAATAACCCAAAAGAAAACCTTTACCCGTAGAACTTCCTGATTCACAATCCTAGGAGACAACTTTTATCTTCAAAGTTTAAATGGTATTTTACTTCAATGTTTTAACATAGAAGAAGTACAAACTACCTTACAAGAGGTACACGAAGGTGTTTGTGGGTCCCACTCTAGTGGACCTAACCTAGTACAAAAATTGCTAAGAACAGGGTGACCTTGTTCACACACCAACACAGGAGCTAAAACTTATCACAACTCCGTGGCCTTTTTTGCAGTGGGGATTACACTTGGTAGGTAAGATCTCTCTCGCTTCATCCAATGGGCATAATTTCATTATTACCGCAACCAAATACTTCACGAAATGGATAGAAGAAATTCCATTAACATACATCACAGGGAAACAAATATCCAAGTTCATCTTGAATTATCTGATTTTTCAAATGGAATTCCCTAAACCATCATAACAGACAATGAAACCCTATTCAAAAACCAAGACGTCAAAGAGCTTTGTTCCCATTTTTCTATCCAACACAAATTATCCACGCCCTATTACCCCCAAGGAAACAGTCAGGTTGAAGCATCTAAAAACATCCTGAAGATACTAAAAAAGATTGTTAATGACGTCAGTCATGATTGGAATTTGTGACTAAACCCAACCCTATGGGCTTATCAAACCAATATTTGCACACCTACAGGTTCCACACCTTTTTCCTTGGTCTATCTGAAGTTGTCTTACCTATCAAAGTTGAAATACCCTCACTGCAAATATCACTAAAAGGCATGGTCAACAATGAAGAGTATCGAGTATCCCAATTAAACGAGTTGGAACTCTTGGATGAAAGGCATTTGAGAAAATTAAACCATCTTCAAGTTTATTAGAATTGACTCAAATGAAGCTACAATAAAAAGATCAAAAACAAAAACTTTTGAGTTGGTGACTTGGTACTCAAAGAGAATCAAAAGGTATAGCTGAATCAAGATGGAAAAGGTAAGTTTGAACCCAATTGGTTAGGTTTGTTCATCATCATAGCAATCTATGGCTCTAGATCTTATCAATTGTCTACTCTTGAAGGAGAACCTTTAGCTAAACCGCTGAACAACAACCATCTTAAAAAGTTCTATACTTGAACAAATCAAAGTATCCTAGTGAAAAAGATAAAAAAGCAAGAAAACAATAAAGAGAAATAAAATGTTCTTCAAATGAAAACCACTTTTTGGTGCTTCTAGGATAAGTACCATAGTGAAAACTTGGAAAATAGACGCTACGTTTGTACACACATGCATTTTTATCTATCAACACTATCTAAAGCATCCACTCATTCGTCCCACAATAAAAACGTGTGTCCAACCATGGCTCAATGAATGATTAAGTATTGCACCTTGTTGCACCATCAACATCTGCCTCCTCTAGTGAAGTTAATCTTGTCTCAAACTAGGGGAAACTTCTCAAAACTGGCAATGAACTAGATACTTGTACATCCCATCATGGTTGAAAACTATCAAAATAAAAAACATCTAGAAAACAAATAAAAATCAAAACAAATTAAAAAACATCAAAATCCCAAAAACATGTTATGCTTTTGAGTCAACACCAGTCAAACTACGTGGTCTCTATGTGCATAATGTAGGCAAGGCTTATCAACCCCCAAGACCTTATAGGTCAGTCCCCTTAGGTATTTATCATGCTTTCTTTTAACTTAGTCAAAAAATTCAAAATTCACAAACATTCAAAAAAGAAGAAGGTAAAAACATGTTCTTATCAAACCAAGAAAACTATGAGCTTATGCATGTACAACATAGGAAAGGCCATCTTTGATGAGCCCCCAAGGCCCTAGGTTAGTCCCTTGAAAACAACAAAAGCAACATGAAATAAACCCAAAAAATCAAAAAGGTTCACCAATTGATGTCAATCAAGGAATGCCTTCAGTCACACAATCACAAACCAACCTCAACTCACCACTTTTCCAAGTCACAAAACCCCACCATTCAAGTTCTTCACTATTCCTTGCAATTTCCTAGTAGGTGTGCAACTAGGGTTCCTAGACCCCAACTCTCAATCTACTCAACCATCCAACAAAACCTTGGTGTTTTCAAGGACCCTTTAACCCCTTAAATAACATGTATCAACTCCACATTGACTTACTTCAGACCAACACCTTCTATTTCATGCAACCACACTGTCCAACATGGCCAAATAGGCCTATTTTCCAAAGCAACCCATATTTATTCTCCTCTCCAAGTGAAAATCACCATTGGGCAGCATTAACCAATCTTCCAAACCACAAAATCCACCACTTTTAGGGTGTGATAAGCCCTCCAACAACATTAACCCCAAAACCCTCTCTTTCCACAAATTTCATAAGGGTTTATTGAAAATCTATTTTCCAGATTTTCCCACAATCAACGAAAGCCTCAATTGACCTTAAAAAGGTATGCAAAAACTCAAAAGACCTTAAAATATCTCTTCCCCCACAAGTTACTCATATTTCACCACTCAAACCTCACAAATTCATTCAAAATCCTCCATTTTTTTAGACCTAGGGCATCATCTAAAAACCCTCTATTTTCCACCCTTGCTCATGCAACCCTGCACACATGTTCCCTACACCCAATTATGCCTTTCCACCGAGTTACATAAGAAAATAGTGGGTGGAAGGGCTTAAAATCTCATTTTAACACACTCAAAACCCTTAAACAGGGTATATAGGCCAGTTTTCAGTAAATGACCTCTAAGATGCACAAAACCTAGTGAAAATGATCCAAACCAAATCTAAAATGGATTTAATTATTCTTCCCACTAGATTCAATCCATAAGAAATAAATATCACTCTGTACGAAACTGTACAGTTCAAGAAAACCTCAGAATTTCTAGACAAGTATAGAATTTGCAAGGAAAAATAATGAATTTTATTGCTTTTTCCCAAAATTTGTTCAACTTTTCCAACCCATCCCTTTGAGTTCACAAGAATTTTTTAAAGGTTCTCCAACCACATTCAATAGTTACAACTTCTTTTCAAACCCAAATGACTGTTGGCTTCCCTCTTTACAACTTTTACATTTTTCATTGACAACATTTCAACATTGTTTTGCAATTTTTGCAATTTTGGCACAACTGACCCCTACCTCACTCTAACCATCCTAAAAAATCATAAATGGTATAATTAGAGCTTATTAAACCTAATAACATGACTCCAAACAAGAAAATTTCCATTTTACCCTCCTTGACAACTTTTATCAAGATTGACAACTTTTTGACATGATTTGCAACTTTTACCTTTGTTGCCCAAAATGACTTGAATAACCACAGAACCATAAGAATGGATTTATCATGGAATTATTACATTTAAATGACCCAAACACCTAAGAATATATCACTTGAACCAATTTACCTAACATGACTTGGTGCTCCTACACCATACAACCCGCCTAAAAGAAAACCTCATGTCCCATGAGGACTGCATTGCCTTGAACCTTGCTCCTTTTCAACATCTATTTTTCCTCCAATTTCTCCTTGGTTTGGAAATATCATCCATTGGTTCAATTACCCTATTCTTTCTTTATTATTTTCATTGTTACACTTGATGCTACCCTGACAAACAGTCCTGCCCCATGCCTTCTACCATTATCCTTGTATAAAATTGATGTCATCCTTGCTTGAGCACCTGCAAACAAACACTCACCTCTTGTCCCTTGAACTCTCTCCTTCATTACCATTTCATGCTTGAATTCATTCATGTTCTTTGGCCAAACACTTTTTTTCACTTCACCCTTTGTCTTTACATCTCTTCTTAGGTTCTCTGACCCAAATATCATTGTTTTATATGAGTTACTAACCTCTGTATAGGCATAATACAACTTCCAACCAACATTTCTCCCAACAAGTGGACAAAGCATTGTCCCAACCACAATTCTATCATGCTTCATAAATCCATCTTGATCCTTCAACACCAATTCACCCTTGACCTTTCCATGATTAGATTTCATCAGCAACTCACCATCCTTTCTCTTCAACATGGCATCATTCTGCAAGCTCACTGTCATGGCCTCTTACATCTTTGGGGTTGCTATAACCTTCATCTCCCTTTCACTCTAAACTTGCACAAACTCTTTGTTACCCATCATGATTACTTTTACTTCCCTTGTCTGCTCCTTGACTTTCTCTTGCAATGGCATCAAGGTAAATGTGTTCCCATCATGTTCAATCTGATATGTATTAGCCCTTCCATCATACATGGCATGTTTATCAAATTTCCATGGTCTTCCAAGCAACAAATGGCAACATTCCATTGTTAGAACATCACAAAGTACCCTATCTTTGTACCCTCCAATCTGAAACTCAACTAAAGCCCACTCATTAACTAGAAGTGGCTGATCATCATTTAACCATGACACCTTATAGGGTGTTTCATGAGTTACTTTCACCAAATTCAACTTATCTACCATTTCTGTTGATATTATATTATCAGTGGAACTGGAATCTATTAATACCTTGCATATCTTACCTTTTTCTCTTGCATGTGGTCTTGAAAATATTTCTTCTTTGCATTTGTTCTTTCTTCTTGGAGGCCTTCAAGAGTTGTCTTCTCAGCATCAAAGATTCACCAACTTCTGGTTCAACAACATGACTTGAAGAATTGATACTTTCCCCTTCATCTTCTTGCACAATTTGGACTCTCTTTTCACCTCTTTTCTCACTCCCACTTGAAGTAGCACCAAAATTTTTAGGAAACTTAAAGGATGGATGACCAAACTCACCATAGTTGTAACACCTTCCTAAAAACATATTATAACCTCTTCCTTGATCTATATATCTGCACCTAAAGCTTGTTCTTCCACCTCTCCATCCACCTCTAGATTCAACCACTTGTTCTTTACCTTTATCAGCATCTTCTTGGTCTTGTTGGACTGTTTTGGAGTAGAAAACGTTCCTTTGCCTCTAGAAGTATTGCCTCTACCTCTAATTGATTTCTCTTGCTTCCTCTTGAGTTTTTCTTCTACCCTTATAGCCATTTGAAAACATTGTTCAATTGTTTTTAGTGTCATCAAGCTTATTTCATCCTGAATATTATACCTCGGTCCATTAAGATATCTAGCTACTTTTTCTTCCTCATCTTCCTCATGTTTTTTCCTTATACTTAACCTATAGAACTCCTTGGTGTATGCTTGCACATCTAGATCATTTTGCTTAAGATTTTGAAGTTTTTTAAGCAATTGAACATTGTAATCATTAGGAAGGAACTTACCTTTTATTATTTCCTTCATTCTCTCCCAAGAAGTAATCTTAGTCTTCCCCTTTTTCTACCTTTCATCTTGCATAAAGTTCCACCATGGCAAAGCATGCCCTTTCAACTTAGTCTTAGCCTTCTTCACCTTGTGATCTTCATCCACTTCTTCACTTTCAAAGTAATTCTCTATGGCTCCTATCCAGTCTAAGATCTCTTCACCATCTAGTTTACCTCCATACATAGGAAAATCCATTTTTCTATGTCCATCACCTTTCACTTCCTTCAAAAGCTTCATCATCCTCACATCCTCTGGATCCAACTCTTCCTCTTCAGAATCACTTTCATCCATGGTGACCCCAACATTAGAATTCAATGCAGAAATATCCCTCAATCAACCTTAAAAAGGTCTTCAAAAATTCAAAAGACCTTAAAATATTGCTTCCCCCACAAATTACTCACATTTCACCACTCAAACCTCACAAATTCATTCAAAATCCTCCATTTTCAGACCTAGGGCATCATCTAAAAACCCTCTATTCACCTCCCTTGCTCATGCAACCCTATACACATGTTACCTACACCAAATTATGCCTTTCCATTGAGTTATAGAAGAAAATAGTGGGTGGAAAGGCTTAAAATCTCATTTTAACACACTCAAAACCCTTAAATAGGGTATAAAGGTCGGTTCTAGGTAAATCACCTCTAAGATACACGAAACCTAATGAAAATGATCCAAAAAAAATATAAAATGGATTTAAGTCTACTTTCCACCAGATTCAATCCATAATAAAGAAAGATCACTTTGTACAAAACCGTACAGTTCAAGAAAACCTCAGAATTTCTAGAAAAATACATAATTTGCAAGGAAAAACAATGAATTTTATTTCTTTTTCCCAATGATCAACTTCTCCAACCCATCCCTTCAAGTTCACAAGCATTTTTTAAATTTTCTTCAACCACATTCAATAGTTACAACTAATTTTCAAACCCAAATGACTGTTGGCTTCCCTCTTTACAACTTTTATATTTTTTCATTGACAACATTTCAACATCGTTTTGCATTTTTTTCAATTTTGGTACAACTAACCCCTAACTCACTCTAACCATCCTAAAACATTAGAAATGGTATAGTTAGACCCTATTAAACCTAATAACATGACTCCAAACAAGAAAAATTTCATTTTACCCTCCTTGACAACTTTTTGACATGATTTGCAACTTTTACCTTTGTTGCCCAAAATGACTCAAATAACCACAAAATCCTATGAATGGCCTTATTACATTCAAATGACCCAAAACACCTAAGAACCCATCACTTGACCCAATTTACCTAACTTGAATTGGTGCTTCTACACCACCAACAACAATAAAAAAATTCATCCAAAATAAATAATTGTCACACTCACCCTTTGAAAACGCAAAAAAAAAACAAACAAACATCCAAATCAAAAATTCCAAATTGGAGATCAAAATGATTAAAAAACTATAAATTGAAAACAATTCCTAAGTATAGACTACCATACCCACTTGAAAATCATATCAACAATCCTAGTAAACATGAGTCTTAACGGATAAAACATTCCTATGATAGACATAATCAATGGATTTCATCATGAAACATCAACAAATATGGAAAGTGATACTGTAGCATTGTTTATCTTTTTATAGTCTTATCTTTTTGATTTATCATAATACCACATTCCCAAGATATCTCGAGGATGTCCATAAGGATCTAGAGAAGAAGGAATGGTGGTATTAACTGTCAAGGATGTTTGAAAGATGTTTTTTAGATACTACCATAATGAATACTTGCTTCGTTTTATGTATGGAAGTTGTTTTAAGAAAATTCGGGTAGCAGTTGCATGTTAGGTATTACATACCTCTCTATGTAACTGGTCTGAATTTTTTTAACACAACTCAACCATATATCCTAACAATGTTTTGTATGTTTGGTACGAGCAAGAGTATTCTTTGTGTGTCGAGTCAAAGTCCATGCAATGGATACAAAGCAACCTTGTTTATTTATACCCTAGTGCATCATGTTTGTTTACTACATCAAAAAGGATTGTTAAAAATATGAAGCTTCTATGCAAAGAAAAAGAAACTCTTCAATAACTAACAACATCAAATTTCTATCCATCTCTAAATCATCCAAAACACTTCTTCTAACTAACAAAAATCCATCCTACATCATAATAACATTTGTACCACATTCATCTTGCATCCACAAATTCATCAGTACATATCATGACCATAATAAAGCAATAAAAACATCATACATTGCATATATAAGATATCATCATCCATCATAGATATCAACATCCATCATATACATAATAACACATAATATATCATATAGATATATAAATAATTCACCATCCACAACATATGCATACATCAAAAAAATACAAAAAACATGAGCATACATCATCATCCATAATCATCTCATACTGCATAATAAAGCCAAATTGAAACCTGGTATATCTCATATATCATCAAAACTAAAAATATCAGGTACACCATCAAATAACATGTGACATCATATACAAAAGAATACATATATACGAGGCCTCAATAGATCAAAATATAATCAACCCTGATGGCCATCTTAGAGAGGAGACCTCTGAGGATCATGGCTTGAGTGAGGAGAAGGCTGCAGATGATCAAGATGCCTAACAGAATGTCCACTTGACTCTACACCTAAAGCTATCCTAGGCTCTTTGAAATGTGGTCATTGTTAAGCTATGGGTACAAAGGACTTATAAATTTTCTAATAATAATTCACCTTCTGTACCAACTGCTCTTGCTCAACTTGATGCTAAGCCATAGGAATCAATGCAGCCAATGAGATCTCTACAAATAATCTTTGTTGTCATTCTCTCCTATTTAGTTGCATCTCTCTATTGTCTAGTAACATCTCTCTCCATAGTCAAAGCTGCAACCTATGCCTCTATAGCCTATCTCCTGACAATCTATGTATCCCTGGTTGTTGTCAACTGTACTATCTACGCTACTACCATTGCATCCCCAAGTGGAGGAGGAGGACAGGGTACCTGATCCTGCTATATAGGATCATCATGTTGATCTTGCTAACCATCCCGCCTCACTCTATCCAGCTACTCCACAATGATCCTAGTTCACTCTCTCCCCAAAATGGCTGGCAATTCCTTCTCTCCCAACAGCTAGCACAATGCTAGTAGGATCTATAAACCTAAGAGGAACCCATCGAGCTAACCACTAATCATAATCTAGGGTGGTACCGAATGGAAAAGGTGCTCTAAAATATGCCATGGCTATGTCACAATTAGCCTACAATCCCCACATTTGGACCTCTTGAGTGGTCCTATCAAAATGATCCTGGTAATCATCTCCAAAATGGATATGTCTCTCACCAAACTGACGAAGCACTCGATCGGGTAGATATCTCTCGAGCAAAGAATGTACACGGTTGATCAACCATTGTGTCTACCTTCCAAATGGTAGCTACTCCTAATCATCATGCCATACATCACAATCCAACCATGGCCTTTAGACAAAACCAGACATGTCATCACTAACTCGATACCAATAATGTAGCTAGCCAGACCAAGTGTAATGAGGAAAATCATTGTATCTGTAAGAGTAGGGATCCTCTAGATCCTGATCCAAAATACCATAAGACTTGGTAACTAGGATATTCTCTTAGGCCTACACATGCAGTAAGGTAACCCCAGCAGAAATGGAACTACCTCCACAATAGGTGACCTCATGCATGTCTCTGTAAAGATGTGTAAGGAGACACAAGCCCCATGCATACCTAGTGCCATGCTCGAACATCTACTCAATTCATACACCCCAATCGATGGGAAACTGTCTACCTCACCGATCCAGAATGACGAGCCCTGAGATCAAAGCCTAAAGAACCAAGGAAATGGGATCTACACTTCCCACAAATGGAGACCGGTCTATCTCTAAATCCTAAACCCAAAGATGCTAACACCAAGGACTTAACACATAGCACGTGTACCCTATCGTACATAATAGGTCATGATCTCTCCATGAATTGAAACACGGAGAATCTTCCATATATCCTCTAAGGTGATGGTGGCATCATCTGTAGGAAAATTAAAGGACTATGACTTAGAGTGCCACCTCTCAATGAGAGTGATCATCATCGCTCTGTGGTATCTAATCACTAACATATATAGATATGTCAAAGTACAACAACATGTCAAATTCCAACAACATCTAGGATATTTCACTCAACCCCATGGAACCCAGTGATCAAATCAAACAACTTGTGCAGTCGTCGCTCCCTCAAGTAAAATGATTTGAGAAATTCCTACAACCATTCAACCCACGACATCAACAATTTTCTATGAAAATATGAAATGAGCCTGAAACTACAAACAAACTAGCTGAAAATTCCAAAATCAGCAAAAGCGGTTAAAACAGTCAAAGCGAAACTATTTTTGACAAAGGTGGTAAATAAAATCAAAAGTGCTCAAATGGAAAAAGTGAACAAGTATCTCGAAAGCAATTTTTTTAACAATGGGGGCATTATACATGAAAAAAAATTCAAAAGCGAAGATTTTAAACAAATGTGAAAAAAAATAGGAACATTTGAGTCAAAACTGAATAAATAAATTGAGTGTCAGTAGAAAAATCAAAAGCAATCCATTCAAGAATAGCAAAAGTGGCTAAAATGATGCAAAATCATAGAAAACATAGAATCACCACTTACGCCTAACAAATTTTCATGCATTAATTACTCAAAAATATAAAGTCAAAAATAGGAAAGGAAAGTGTACATATCGGTGCACCAACGCCCGCAGGTTGCTTGAATTCATGAACCAGATCTGTGTGATGTGTGGCTTCTCAAATCCTCACCATAGCTCCTCGACAATTGCAAAATCAAGAAATCCAAAGGCAAGAAATAACTATAGAATCAAAATGAAAATGAGGTAAATTAAACCGTAATTACCTATTTTAACCCCTCAAACCCTAATTTTTTACCTAGGAAACCCTCCTAGGTTGAAAATATGAGCTCTCAGTAACATTTGAACTACCAAAGAGGGTCCTATAAACTTAATTTTTTGTCCTCTATCCATTTGAACTAAAATAAAACATTGTCACAAGCTTGACTGGAAAATTGATTTTTTCGGCCAACCTCTCGAGGGGTCAGCTTAGTGTCCTACCATCTTTCCATTGACTGCTAGGGCACAGTGGGACATAGAAAAAAATTTAAATCTTGATCTTAACATCAAAATATTTGAAACAAAGCAATTGGTACTTTGTCTCAAAGAGGGGGAAAATGTAGACATGTAAAAATGACCTAACACATATCACACATCCTAAATGACATTTTCTCATCATCAACATCATTAACATCTAATATAATTGCATTTCACATCAATTACATAAAAAACCCTAATTTCCTCTATTAATTGAATAATATTACATTATTTAATTAATTCACTTTTTCATCATTTTTGACTAATTAAATAAATCTCATTTATTTAATAAAGTCCTAATCTAACTTTATTGCTCTTGATTAATTAAATAATATCAATTATTTAATTATGTCACTAATTTACCCTATTCCCCTAAATCAATTAAATTATTACCACTTAATAGTTTAATTAAATCACTTTCCCCTAAACTTGAATATGGCTAAGGACGCGGGTAATGGCTAGCAAAAATGATTTGCTAGTACGCATGCACATTGAAGCAGAATCTGAAGAATATTTTGGGTATTTTTGTAAAGAGGATTATGAAATATCTTAATGAATCCTCACTTCTGGGTTAAAATGGTGCAGCATTGGAAGTGTATTGACAAAATGTAAATAGGTGTAGAATGTTGTTGTATCAAAGCATAGATGGATGATAATTTTGTTGTATTAAAGCATAGAGGGATGATATGTGATGTAGTTATGTAATTATTTGGGCTTTGTATCCAAATCGTGTAACTTTTTGGGCTATAACCGAAGTTTTTCTTCCTGATTCTTTCCTACCAGTATGCCCTTTTGAATCAGGGTTATGTACATATTAAATATAAATAATATAATATAGTGGCTTGACCACTTTTGATTAAAAAATAATAATTAAATAAATTATTCAAACATCATCCAAAAAGGTCAAACAAACAAATACAATTTTGTTTGTAAAATCAAACATGACTTACACGTTCACCTCCAAAAAGATTAATTAATTAATTCAATTAATTAATTACCCTTCCCCACTTTCATGATTGAGAAAATTATGATCCCTTGATTGCTCACTCTGATTGATTGACCGATTCATCTATTTCTTAACTGATTCATCTATTTCTTAACTGATTCATCTATTCTTCAATCCTATTGAAGGCTCAATGTGATTTCCTCAATTCCACAGATTAGGCAATCTATTTCCTCAATTCCACTAAACACTCAAATTGATTTCATCAATCACACCGATTACGTAATCAAAATCCACTAATTCTTCCCATCTAATTCCTCTCAACGGTTTTGAACCGTTGATCAGGATATTCTACTATGTGATCTCAATTGTTCATTTCAAAACAAAAAATCTATATAAAAATCCTCTTCATCCTAAAAAACGATAAGAGAATTGACATCTTTTGCACAACGAAGTAACGCTGAAATTACAATTGATTTCTTGAGAACATTGACAAACATCTTGGATCAACACACACACATTTGGAGATTTGGAAACACATAAATGGAGGCTTCGCATTGATACAACAACGATCCAACATCATTGTGAATACACTTTAACATGGGATGGTAAACTTTTCTTTTTTTTTAATTCATTATGTTATCTTAAGATTTTGTTATTTGATTTCATTAGCTTAAGAAATTCATTTCATAAGTAATGGGTATGAATCTAAATATTTCATTTGAATTAGATTACTTTAATCCATTCATGTTCTATTTATTTATGCTTATTGACTTCCCCCTTACATAGTATCTGTGATTTTAGATGAACCTAATTGTAGAGAAATAGAAGAAGAAAAAGTTGATGAAGAACAAGTGCGGAATGAAGAGGAAGAAGCTCCAGAGATGACCCCTAAGACCCCTAAGTACATGCAAAAGAATCATTCTGAAGAAAAAATCATTGGAGACAAAAGGAAAGGTGTATTGACAAGAAGAAAAGCTACTAAAGTTGAGGTAAATCTATGTTTACTTTCTAAAGTTGAACCTAAAACTATGAGTGAAGCATGCAAGGATGAACATTGGATGAAGGCAATGGAAGAATAACTTATGAAAATTGAGAAAAATCAGACTTGGGAATTGGTTCCTAGACCGGAAAACAAGAATATAATTGGAACTAAGTGGGTTTTTAGAAAAATACTAAATGAGAATGGAGAAGTGGTAAGGAATAAGGCAATATTTGTGTGTAAGGGTTACTAATAAGTGGAAGGAATAGAATTTGAGGAGATGCTTGCTCCTATGGCTAGGATGGAAGCTGTTAGAATGGTTTTGGCATTTGTAGCATACAAAACTTTAAAGTTTATCAAATGGATGTGAAGTTTGCTTTTTTGAATGGTGAATTGGAAGAAAAAGTTTGTATGGAACAACCAAAAGGATTTTAGTTATCAGATCAACCAAATATGGTATGTAAATTAAATAAGGCACTAGATGGATTAAAGCAAGCTCCCAGAGCTTGGTATGCAAGATTGGAAAAATATTTGTTAGAACAAGGATTAAGTAAGCGCACTATAGATAGTAATCTTTATTGCAAAATTGAGGAATACAAGATCTTGATAGTGGTTGTATATGTGGATGATATTATCTTTGGAGGAAATGAAGCTATGTGTAAGAAATTTGTTGAAGAGATGCAAAAAGAGTTTGAATGTCAATGTTTGGGGAGATGAATTTCTTTCTTGGGCTACAAATCAATCAAAAAAATAAAGGGATTTTCATTTCACAATCTAGGTATGCCAAAGAGATGTTGAAGAAGTTTGGAATGGATGAATCCAAACCGGTATGCACTCCTATGGTGATTGGTTGTAAATTGAGAAAAGATGATGATTCACCTAAGGCTGATCAAAGAAAATATAGATCTATTATTGGTGGACTACTATATCTAACTGCTACTAGACCAAATATCATGCATGCGGTTTGTCTTGTGGCTAAATTTCAAGAAGATCGTAGAGAAACACATGTTGCAGCAATGAAGAGGATATTTAGATATTTAAGAGGCACTCTGGATTATGGCTTATGGTATCCTAAGGATACTAATTTCACTTTAAGTGCTTATACAGATGCTAATTGGGCTAGTTGTGTTGATGATCGGAAAAGTACAAGTGGTGGTACATTATTTCTTGGATGTAGATTGGTGTCATGGTTGAGTAAGAAGTAAGATTCAATTTATTTTTCTATTGTAGAGGCTAAGTATATTGTAGCAACATCATGCTATACACAGGTGTTGTGGATGAGATAGACATTGAAGGATATTAGAGTTGTACATGACGAGCCTATTTCTATCTTTTGTGACAATACAAGTGTAATTAATATTTCAAAGAATCTAGTGATGCATTCAAGGACAAAGCATATATCTATTAGGTATCACTTTCTGAGAGAGAAGGTTATAGAGGAGGTGAAACTTGAGTATGTACCTATAAAGGATCATATTGCTGACATATTTACTAAGGCTCTTCCTAAGGATACTTTTGAGTATCTTTGGGAGAGGTTGGGGGTTATAACCCCTCCTTCGTTGAACTAGATGCATATGGAGATGCATCAGTCCAATGAATCTATGGATCTATTCCTTGTCTAGACTAAAGTTGGTGGCTACCTTTTAGGGGAGTAGGTAGTGTCATGTGTTTTCATTAAGTTGCTGATTTGATTTGGTATACTCCTAAGGGGGGGTATTTAGAGCAAGTATGTTGGTTCAGTGTCAAAGGGGAGAATAATGTAAAAACTTTATCCTTTTCCATTAATGTCAAAGGGGGAGAAAGTATCATGTGAAAGAGTGTAAGGTATTAGTGGAGAAAGTTGTACACATTGTCAAACAAGGAGAAAAGAAAGTACGTTCAAAGTTGTTGAGTTGTCTTTAATGGATTTTCACATCATGTGTTGCCATCAACGACAAAGGGGGAGATTGTTGCAAGTATGAAGGTGTTGTCATTTATTTCAACAAGATGTATACTGATTGGTTTTTTCATTGATGTCAACTATGTTGTTGCATGAAGAAAATGTCTAGGATATTGAGAAAATTGAAAAGAAGAGGAAAATTGGTTGTTGTAGGTGTCCATGTGTAGTTGAGATATCGAGGAAGTGTTGTGAGTACATGGAGATATATTTTTGTTGCAATATCTGGAGATGAGTTGGAATGAAGTAATGAGCTGAGATGATGTGTTTGGTACTTGATTTCCAAGTACTTTTGAGAAAATTTGATAAACAGAGAAAATAGTGTTGTGCAAGTGTTTAGAATGTGCTCTAGATCGTGCTCCATGTTTCTTTTATATTGATTCTATGCCCGTATGAATTTAGTATGTTGTTCAAGGCTATGAGAGGTTGCTATATTTAGAATTTTGGGTTCTGGATCATTGGTGAAAGGAAGTTGTGTTTACCAGTATGAGAATTGGTTTTGCAATGTTATACAAAGGTGTCGGGGAGAAATGTATTTGCTCCACATTTCTCTACAGTTTCTTTTAAAAACTTGTGGTTTTGAAGGAGATTTAATGGTTTTTCTCTCTTTTTTGTGTCAAGAGGATTCATGGTTAAGTGTATCGAAAGTTTAAGAAGTGTGTAGTTCATGCTTAATGTGTTTTCACAGGTAACGACCGACTTGGTGTCTACACTACATTTGGAAATGTTCAAGTATTAATGGATGCATAGCATGACATGTAAGACTTAATTTTGAATCTTGATTAACTATTGTTTTGGTCCCATTTTATTCATATCCACCACGAGAATGTTGAGGTGCCAACCTAATTTGAATTTTTAAATATAATAGTTAGAAAGTCAACCTTAGAGAAGATCTTTAAGGTTGAGGTTGATACAAATAAGAGTGTAGTTGTTGTGAGTTGTGTGTGCATGAAGAGAGAAGCAAGATATATGTGAGATCAATGCAAATGATATGTGTATGATACAAATTTGAGCAGAGCAATGCAAACTTTAAAGTATTGCATTCCTGAATGCAATGAGCCGAAGGTGTCCGAAATTATTCAAATAAGACCGCAAAAGTGTTCGAGCATTGTGGTGGATTCATTGTTGCATTGAGAAAGTGTTCTCTATGTAAAATTTCTCTTCTATCTTCTTGTACCTCTTTTTGTGGCAATGAGCCCTGGCTATGAGCCTTTTTGGATAATGTGTCCTATTCTAGTAGTGAGCCCTTTAGTATCAATTTTTCAATTACTTATATTATGAGCTAATCCTCACTGAGTTTTTTTACCTCATTAGGTTTTCCATGTAAATCTAGTGTTCTATTATGTATTGTGTTGTTATTTTAGTTTATATTATCTGCATTTCATGATTAATCATTATAATAGAAGAAGGGTTTAATGAATGCATATGGATCCAATTACTGTTGAGGGTTTTGATGTTTTTATTAGATACAACTGATTCACCTCCACCCCTCTCAGTTGTCATTTTAATTCAACACAATAAACTTTTGTGGTAACTTTTGTGACATCACTTCATCAAGGGTTTCACACCAAGGTAATATTGGCATTTACCATTCATCATTTCAGTCAATTATTGTTGTTTTGGCCTCTATCTGACCTAGGGCATGCTCTCTTGATCGTCATCAATTACTATACGTAATTACGAATACTAACATGGGGTTTTACTTAGGCAAGCCCCTATACAACACAACCTTTTTCCCCATTTTTATGTGCACAGGTCAAATCTGAAGATTTCAACAGGTGATATTCTAGGAAAACACAATACAGTCTATAATGCAACCAACAACCGAGAGCCTTTTCAGCCTGTCAATTGTTGCAGCCCAAACCATTATGTTACACTATTCAAAAGAAATAAAATGCAGCAAAAAGCAACTTTAGCAGCAAATAAACATGGTATTTTCATTATCGTCTGCAAAAAGATTAAAAATTACAAGCATCTCCTATTACAAGTGCTTCCATTTGCAAACAACACTACCCGGTCAAATCGGGTATAAGTTTTTCTCCTCTTACAAACAAAACAATGCAAAAACTCTTTGAAATTTCCAAAAAAGAAACTACAAGCAACACATAACAGCAAAAAATTATCTCTCCTTCTCTCATGGATGCCTAGGAAAGGTATGCCCTGGTTTTGAATTAAAATCCTTCATCTTTTCTTTATCTTTTCAACATCAAGATTCTTCTATTCAGTTGGGAAATGGAATCATCATTCAATTTGTAGAAAATTCATCAAAAACTAGTCCAAAAATTAGGGCGTAGCTTCACCTGCAAGCAATCAATAAGGCACTCTAAAATTGGTTTATTCTAGAACCTCCTTCTTTTCCACTACTTGGGCACCCAAATTCCAATTCCCCAACAAAGAAAATAAAAAAGGAGTTACAAAATGCTCCAATAATGAAGAAAAATCATCTGGGGCATGGCCTTTTAGGCTTCCAAGATAAATCCCATTTTTCACTTTTTTGGGACCATAAACTATTTAAAATTCACCCATTCTTTTACTGACAAAATTAATCTCCACAATCTCAACCTTGGAGAGACAAATTAGATAAAATAATTTGTTTCCTGCAAGCCAAAAATTAAACCAAGAAAAAAATTAGGAAAAATAAAATAACACAGGAAATAGAGCTCTTTTGGCTATGCAAGATAGCTATGATTTTCTTGGATGCTCTTGCATCAAACAACTAGGGTAAGAAAAAAAATGTTCCATGAACATTCAATTAGGAGGTGGAATCCCAAGCTTGTATAGCTCAGGAGAAGCAATCCATGTGGCCTCTTCCATCTTCTTTCCCTTCCATTTGATCAAATATTCTATATACTCCTTTCCCCGTGTTTTGATCTTGACTACTATAGAATCAATAACCTCATCCACTTCTTCATTCGGTTTGGCTAGAAGTCATTGTTTCCAATGTACCAAATCTTGTACATTAGAATCATCATTTCTGCCATCTTTTACCTCCTCACCATGAAACTTATACAAATCAGCAACATTGAAGATTGGTGATATATCAATCTATGGAGGTAAGTCAATTTCATAGGCATTCACTGAAAAAAAATTTGAGCAGCCTGCATGGTCCAATATTTTTATGTTGTAGCTTGTTATTGGTGCCTTGAGGGAATCTTTCCTTTCGTAGATGGGCTAATACCATCTCTCCCATCTCAAATTCTTTAGCTCTTCTTTTCAAATATACATGAGCCTTGTATTTTTGTGCACTAGTTTCCAACTTCTTAATTTCTTGATGAAGTTCATGCATATAGTCAACATAATCTTCAGCTGCTGCACTTTTCGTTCCCAAATCTGCACTATCTCTTAATTCATGAACCCCCTTAGGACTAAAACCGCAAACAATTTGGAAAGGGATCTTACCTATGCTTTGATTTATGGAGTTGTTATAGGAAAATTCAACTTGTGCTAGTATTAGATCCCACTATTTTGGCCTCCCATCTATCAAGCATCTCAACAAGTTTCCAAGGCTCCTATTTACCACCTTATTTTTCCCATCCGTTTTAGGATGATAGGCTGAACTATAAGTTAAATGAGTACCCAATATTTTCCATAATGTCCTCCAAAAATGACTAACAAACTTGGTGTCTCTATCAGAAATAATAGTCCTTGGCAAGCCATGTAATCTAACAACCTCTTTGAATTTTTTTTTGGCTATATGTGAAGCATCATAGGTGTTTTTGCATGGAATAAAGTGAGCCATTTTTGAAAATCTATCAACTATGAAAAATATGGAATCATTACCTTTTTGAGTATTAGGCAGCCCAAGAATGAAATCCATACTTACTTCCTCCCATGGTTTTTCTGGAATTGGCAAAGGCTGATATAGTCTCGTGTTTTGACTTGTCCCTTTGGCATGTTGACAAAAGGTACACCTTTGAATCAAATTCTTCACATCCTTTCTCATACTTGGACAATAATAAGCTTCACTCAGGTACCCCAAAGTTTTATCCACTCCAAAATGTCCACCAAGTCCCCCACCATGTTTTTCTCGAATCAAGTTTTCTCTCATAGAGCCCCTCGGTATGCACAATTGCTGCCTTTAAACAACAACCCCTCTTGAATAAAATACTCCAACCATTTGGTTCTATCACCCTCTAAATGATTGTTACATGCAGCCCATACTTCACAAAAATCAAGATCATGGTCATACATTTCTTTCATTAAATCAAATCCAATAACATCAACTTGCAATTTATTCAACAATAGGCATGTTGAACACCCAAGATACTAAGAGGGGGGGGGGTGAATCAGTATCTTCTTAAACTTATTGAACATACACCATCCAAATACTCCAATGCATATAACAGTAAGAATGAGAAAGAGCATTAGTAGAACATAAAAGCACACAACACATGAACACCAGGATTTTTACATGGAAAACTCAAAATGGGAAAAACCACAGTGAGGATTAGCTCACAATATAATATAACCAGTTATAAGATATTACAAAGGGTGGATCACTGCCATTACTCACTATCTGGAAATGGGAGGATCACTTCCTACAAAGATACAATGTAGAATTAGCTTACAACCAGAATATGAACTGATAAAGTTACACCCAACAAGTGTTGATTCAGTTCCTTTGATGCTCAGTAAACTGACTTTACACACTTCTTCTGATAAACTCACGTACCAAAAAATAAGAATTCACCTTGACTCATCTTCGCATACTTATATATCTCTTTTTCACACCATCTATCTCAAAAAATGTCCAATATATATATCTGACTCATCCGCAAGCATCAATTAGGTCAGCCTAATTAGATGCAAGCATTATTCACCAAAAAGATTAACTTGCAGCTTCAAGCTTGTACAAAATTTTTCCAATAACAATTCAAGCGTGCAGTACGCTACAATATGTCGGCATGGACCTAAGATAGGCCACAAATACATCTACAACAAAAAAATAATTCATTATAACATCAACTATTGATTAGGTCGGCTAGGGATAGACCTAATAAAAAAATACAACAATTGAGTGATTCCAACTCGCCATACGAGCACCTGTACACATGAAATTTTGAATATACAAACTTCTAACATCCAAATACCATTTCCCAAAACCGCAAGTTATGATATTCATTAGCGGAGGATTGCATACCAAAATACTGGAGGATAATAATTGTTTTTGCATACCGATTCTAAATACTGGATCAAGCTTGAACTTATGGTGATACAATTACAACTCATATAACATGGTGAAATCAATGACAACATAAAATTTGTATAATGAGATTTTCTTCTTCATTCTTCCAACAATCTCCCCCTTTTTCATTGATGGCAACATGTGCCAAAAGAATGTACAAACCTCCTATGTGCAACACACTCTCCCCTTTTCTCTTCATAACACTCTCTCCCCCTTTGACATCAAGGGTAAAGGGCAATACAGAAATATGAAAATATATATACACACACACACACACACAAGGGTGGTCCAGAATAGTGTATGTATATAAAAAAAATCTAACTCTCCCTTAGGAGTATAAACTAAAAAAGCATTACCCAGAGGAAGGTGAGCCTTGAAGCTCCTTGAGAATACCTTGCCATGTTGACTTTCCATTTTCCCAACTCTTCTTAGTAGATACCAGCATTCTATTCAGAGATTCTAATTCCATCAAGATTTCTTTTGCATCATCTGGAGTGCATGGACTTAGATTGATCTTTTCTATTTTTTCTACATTGGCCACCACCAGAGTGTATTCCATTCTCACAAGGTCACCTAGTTGACTGAATCTTCTGATGATGTCTCCCTTCTACTTCTGTAGAATAAATAATTTCTCTCTATGAGCAGTGATAACATTCCAAGTTGAATTTTCTTTGTCTTTGGATGCACCGTATGTACTGGGAACAGTTGTCAACTGGGACTCAATGGATTCCATGAGATCTTTGATACTCCGTGTGGCATCCGATCACTTTATGCAGTAAGAAAATATAGTATTTGATTCGGAATCACAAGCTTGCACAATTTCTAGGATCTTTTCCACATTGGTGTGTGCCAGAGAACACTTATCATGAAAATATGAAAGCCTTTTCTTTTCCATTTTCCCCTCAATTTCTTGCTTGGTCTTCTTACCTAGTCGAAAGGCATACTCCTTGAAGGAGTCCAATAGAAGCTTCATTTTTTCTACCGGAGTGAGAGATGTATCAATTAGTGTACCAGGGGTGGCCTCTTGCAAAGTTTTGAGGGAATCATCAATGATTTTTTTCCCCTTTCGGTGTATTTCCAATATTTATTTCCTTTCGGATGCATGCAATGCATCCCCTAACACCAATTTGTGAATGGGAGATATCTTGTCCAAATCCACACTGCCTTGAACCATGGGGATTTGTAGAAGTTCTAGAGGAATTACCGGTTTGAACCTTATTTTCTTGGATAACAAGCCTTTTAATACATCATTTCCAGAGGAAGATTCTCTAGAGGACCTTTGTGATTCCACAACCTGCCTTTGTTCTTCTTCATTCTTGCTAGCACTTTCCCCATCTGTTTCTTCTTCCTCTACTTTTTCTTCTTCTTTTCCATCTTTGTCTCTTTCTTCTTCATTCCTTTCACCTTCATCTTTATCTTTTTCTCCTTCAACTTGCTCCAGAAGGACAACATTAAGCTTCTCTGCTTCAACTTCTTCCTCATTTTGTTTCTCTTTCTCCGGAGGAACATTTGTAACACCTATTTTTGGAAGGATATCTATACCACTTGTTTATAGATAAATTTATTCCTTTACCTCTACAAAATCCTCTTCTCCTGATTTTGGTGCAAAATCATATGGGAGTGCACCAAACATACCATATTTCTTAGCCATACCCCTGATGGCTTCTACAGTTTCTTTCTTTATTTTCTTTATTTTCCTTTTATCTTTTGTCATTAGAGTATTTACCCTTTTCTTCATCTAAAAAATCTTTGAGCATACCTTCTTCAAGGTCTCCATATCATTTGTGGTCAAAGAAGACCCAATTTTCTCAAATGCCTCATTTCTTATATTTTCTTCCAACTCAACAGCTTTTGATCTTCTTTTTATTAGGGAATCCCACAATTTCTCAGGTACATTGGACTTAACATAGTCCCAACTGACTTCCAAAGTAATTACATATTGAATAATAGCTAAAATCAATGTTTTCCTGTCCTCTCTACCTACTTGAGTATAAATTTTTGTTGTAGGTTGCAACATATCTTCAAAATGTACTAAGCTATTAACTAATGCCTCTAACCTAAGAGGGGAACCAAGTCTTACTGGTCAGGCTTTTTGTTCTTCTGGGTCTGAAGATGCCTCTTTTGACATCTTTTCCTTCTTCAAATTTGGTTTGGTGTGCACATGAACACCAAAACCATGTTCTTCATCTTCTTCAGAGGATGACACATATAGATATCTCTTAGTGCCAACACTTGCTTCCTGTGAAGCACCTTCACCAGAGGGAATGTTCCCTTTCTTCTTCCTTATCAATTTGGCTGCAGGGTCTTCCTCCTCTTCTTCTTGCTCTTCGGTGATACTAAGGTTCTTTTCCCTTGTTGTCTTTTCCTTCTTACCTCTCTTGAATGGTGCCACCGAAGGAGTCTCTTTCCTTTTTCTTGATCTTGTAGAAGGTCCAGAAGGAGCCGAGCCTTTTCCTTTACCATGAGCATTGGGATCTACCTTTATTGATGTAGGAGTAGAGGTTAGTTTTGAAGGAGTAGTCCTGTTGGATCTCCTCAATCCTGATGATTCTCTAATCTTTTACTCTCCCTTGGCTCTTCCCTATGCAATCTATTCAGCAGTGAAGCTATCCTTTCTAAGAATTTGATCTACATTCTTTCTTATCTCAGGCATCTTATGCTTCATGTGAACTTACATATATTTGTCTTCAAATGTTCCCACTCTTGGTTCATTGGAATCTTTTGGGATTTTTAATAATACTTGTACATAGCCTTTTGCTTCATCCTTTGTAACTTCATAACCCAACAGTTGGATCCAAACAGTTCGGGGTTCAACTGCTTCAATCACACACTCATCTGTGGAGACATGAAATATGATATCATCCTTGTATTTTTCAACAATTTTCCTTGGGATCCTTTCTCATTCATTCATGTTGCTTTTGAATGCAACAAAGAATGTTGTCAAAGCATTTTCTCAACTCTTCAAGTCACCCAAGTTGTGCATGTAACAATTTGATGATGTATCCCAAATTACCACATCATTTCTTCTACGAAGCCATCTAAGAAAGTAGAACAACATACAAACAATTAGGGGACCAAACTTAAATGCATATTTCTTCTCCATTGTCATCTTTATATTTTCAAACAATTTCTGCTGGAGAAGTTCACATAGATCATATTTTGCTCCATTTGCTTCCATGTCATATCCGATGTATATAGCTATAGCAGACACAAATTTTTCCCTATTTGTGAAGTAGATCTTATGACCAATCATTATAGATACATACTTCATAGCAGGATTGGTAATAGGTTTTTTTGCAAGAGATCTTATGTCAAATGTTGCTTCGATGAGTTCCATCACCACTTCATTTTTCACTGACTTCAGCACCGGTACGAGTCCAGTATCACAAAGCTTGGTAACTGCCTTAATCACTTCTTTGGTTATTAGGTGAGGTCTGTCAGTGCACAAAAATTTATCATGAATTCTACTAAGAGTGGGTTTAACACACTTGTCATCAAGAGTGGAACTAAAGTTGGGAAATTGATTCCACCGATCCAACTTCTTCGCAACAATATTTACATATTCTGGTTTTATCAAGAAATCATCCCCAGTGATCTCATTGAATGACATATCTATCAATTTGTTGTGATTAGACTCCTCAGTTTTGACAAGAATGTGCATTCTAGTGTCTTCATTGGGTGTGACACCATGAGGAATTGTTGAGAAGGCGCCCAGAGGGTTGTCTTTGAATACCTTAATGGAATACCTCTTGTAGGAAGGTCTAGGTCTTTCTGATATGTTTACAACTACAGGGGTTTCCATCTTCTTACAAACTGAGCTCTAATGATTTCAAAAAGAAGATTAACACAAACCCACAACAACACATAAGAGTAAAATACCTTTTTCTTTCACAAGAACTAGAAATAGGGTTTTGCTCGACTCACTCTTCAACTCACCTCAAGATTGCTCCAAATCGCTCTCCACTTTCTTCAAATGCACAAGTGATCAAAACATCTTACAAATTTTCTTTATAGATCAATGAATTTCCCTAATTCGCATTAAATGTGGTAGAATTCAAAAACTCATAAAAACTCTCTTTATTGCACTGAAAAACCCTAATTTGCTCCACAAATGATCATGCTTGCAACTTTTCTTCCAGTTCCTTTAAAAATAAGCTTTGTTTATTCATACTTTACAACATATCTCCATGCCAATGTCTGACACACCAGATATCTAGGGGGTTGAATAATTTTTTGTTAATGCTCCCCCTAAGACCATGTTGGGTCTAATTGCCAGAGGAATTGTCTACACCAGATGAGGGAACAAACTCACTTGATGTTACTATCTCTTCTTTCTTCTTCCATATCTTGTTCATTTCTTGCTTAACTTCATTCTTGTCAATTTTCTTCATTGGTTCATTCTTCTTTACCGGATCAAATTTCTTTCCTCCTTTACTTTTGCATACTTTTGAAATGTGTCCAGGCTTGTTGCAATTATAGAAAACAACATTTTTCTGATTTTTTTTACCTCCATTAACCCTTGATCTGCATTGATTTGTTTTGTGTCCAAATTTATTACATGCATAGCAATAGCCAACAAAAGATTGATTCATTCTACCTCCTTTAAACTAATTCATCATTTGAGTTTTGCATTCACTAGCTCTATGTCCAACTTTCTTGCATGCAAAAAATTGTCCAAAGAAGGATCTAACATATTGGTTTATTCTACTTTTACACTCTATTGCCTTATGACCAAATTTATTGCATGAAAATAAAACACCATTGAAAGATGGGTACCTTTGAGCATTTGGTTGTCTAATAGGCAGTCTTCTAGCAAAGCTTCTTGGATTTCTTTTTCTTTTTTCCTTTATCTTGAGTCTTTTGATTGCCCATTGTGTTTGGGGTCTGCATAGCCTTTGAGCTCTCACCTGCTTCCATTCCCAAACAAACTTTTTCTTTAGTTGGCTTTTGTCCTGCAATCAACTCATTGAGCTTGGTGGAGCTTTTTTTGAACTTATCTTCATAGATTCTTTCTTTTTCCAAATCTACTCTCCGGTTTACCACTTCTTGTTCAAGCCTTAAGCATTCATCGGTCTTACTTTGTACCACTATATTTAGAAAATCTTCAGTTCTCTTCTTTTCCTCCACTTGCACCTTTAATCCAATTATCTCTTCTATTCTTATTTTAATTGCTCACTTACTTCTCTATCTTTCTTTGAATTTCTTCGATTTCTCTTTCAATTTATTGATGCATTCATTTGCCTCATCAATATTTTCTTTCAAATATTTGTTTTCATTTTCAGCTTTGTCAAGATCTTCAAGAGCTGTCTGGAGTTCTTCTTTATCATCCATTTGTCCCATCTTCAAGATCTTCCTTAAGCTGTTAGGATTCTTCAGAGGAACCAGGCTCTAATACCAATTGTTGAACACCCAAGATACTGAGAGGGGGGTGAATCAATATCTTCTTAAAATTATTGAACATACACCATCCAAATACTATAATGCATATAACAGTAAGAATGAGCAAGAGAATTAGCAGAACATAAAAGCATACAACACATGAACACCAAGATTTTTACATGGAAAATCCAAAATGGGGAAAACTACGGTGAGGATTAGCTCATAATATAAATAACCGGTTATAAGATATTACAAATGGTGGCTCACTGCCAGGACTCATTGTGCAAAAATGGGAGGCTCGCCGCCTACAAAAATACAATGTAGAAATGGCTTACAACCAGAATATGAACTGATAAAGTTACACCCAACAAGTGTTGATTCAGTTCCATTGATGCTTAGTAAACTAAATTTACACACTTCTTCTGATAAACTCACATACCAACAGATATGCATTCACCTTGATTCATCTTCGCATACTTATCTATCTCTTTTTCACACCATCAATCTCAAAAAATGTCCAGTATATATATATATATCTGACTCATTCACAAGCATGAATTAGGTCGGCCTAATTAGATGCAATCCTTATTCACCAAAAATATTAACTGTCAGCTTCAAGCATGTATAAAAACTTTTCCAAAAAAAATTGTCTAGTACGCTACAATATATCAGCATGGACCTTAGATAGGTCACAAATACATCTACAACACAAAATTAATTCATTATAACATCAACTATTGATTAGGTCGGCTAGGGATAAACCTAATAAAAAATTACAACAACTGAGTGATGTCAACTCGCCATACAAGAACCTGTACACATGAAATTCTAAATATACAAACTTCTAACATCCAAAAACCATTTCCCAAAACCTCAAGTTATGATATTCATTAGCGGAGGATTGCAGACCAAAATACTAGAGGATAATAACTATTTTTACATACCAGTTCTGAATACCGTATCAAGCTTGAACTTATGGTGATACAACTCATATAACATGGTGACATCAATGACAACATAAAATTTGCATAATGAGATGTTCTTCATTCTTCCAACAAGGCATCTCCTACTTAAAGCATCTACTACCTGAATAGATATATTGCTCCTATGCTTAAGAACAAATGAATCAATTTTTAAAAATTCCACCCATTTCATGTCCCTTTGATTGAGCTTACCTTGGCTATTGATGTATTGCAAAGCTTGGTGATTAGTGTAGAGAAAAAACTCATTGGGCAGCAAATAGTGTCTCCATTTCTTGAGTGCTTTCACAGTAGCATAGAACTCTTGATCATACATGAAGTACTTCATCTTGGCCTCATTTAATTATTCACTGAAGTAGGCTATAGGTTTTCCCTCTTGACTCAAAACCCCTCCTATTTCTTCCCACTTGCATCGCAATCAACTTGGAACAATTTGTTGAAATCCAGTAAGGCTAATATGGTTTGTTCTATTACTTTCTCCTTCAAGATGTTAAAACTCTGCTCTACTACAGTTGTCCACTTGAACTTTCTTTTCTCCCCCTTCATTGTATCAGTGATTGGTGCACAAATACTACTAAATTTTCTAATAAACTTCCTATAGAAACTTTCCAAACCATGAATACTCCTAGCTTCAAACATGCTCCTAGGAGATGGTCATTCTAGAATTTCCTTAACCTTTTATGGGTCCATTCATAGGCCTTCCTTTAAGATGAAAAAACCCAAATACACCAGCTCCTCCTTCATGAAGACATATTTCTTAAGATTGACCAGTAACTTTTCCTCTTTTAATCTTTGTAAAACATCCCTCGCATGTTCTAAATGTTCATCCTTCTCCTTACTAAAAACCAAGATGTCATCAAGATAGACAATTACAAACTTACCCAGAAATGGTTTAAGCACCTCATTCATCAACCTCATAAATGTGCTTGGGCCATTTTTGAGACCAAACAGCATAACCAACCACTCATATAGTCCTTCCTTTGTCTTGAATGCGGTCTTCCAATCATTTCCTTCTCTAGTTCTTATCTGATGATACCTGCTCTTCAAGTCAATCTTGGTGAGGTACCTTGCTCCACTTAAACAATCCATCAAGTCATCCATTCATGGCAATGAAAATCTATATTTTATTTTTATCTTGTTTATGGCTCTTGAATTTGTACACATGCATCATTCTCCATCCTTTTTGGGTGCCAAAATTGTTGGTACTGCACATGGGATCAAGCTTTCTCTTATCAAACCTTTGTCCAACAACCCTTGCAATTGTTTATTTATCTCCTCATTCTCTTTTGGGATCATTCTGAATGTTGCCTTGTTTGGTAAGCTTTCTCTTGGTATCAAATCCATGCAATGACTTATACTTCTAATTGGTGGGAGTCCATCTGGAAGTTCCTTCATCAAAATACTATCATATTCTTGTAATATCTCCCTAATTTCCTTAGGTATTTCATGTTCTTCACTTGTTGTACCAACTTTTGTTGGCTTGGAAGCTAAAGCATAACATATTTCTTCCTCATTTAACTCCTTCAAAAATTGTTTCCTAGTGATTATGCATACCTTTGTATCATTGTCCACTTCATTTTGCTTCTCCTTTAGCAGGTTCATGACATACTTTTTCTTGTCCTTTATGATTGTATAAGTATTTGCTTCACCATCATGGGTTGCTTTACAATCATATTGAAATGGCCTTCCCAAAATTATATGACAAGCATCCATTGGAATTACATCACATACAATTTCATCCTTGTAACCACCAATTTGGAAACTCACCAAACATTGTTCACTTACTAAAACTTGATGTCCTTTTTGCAACCAAGTGACTCAATTTGGATTTGGGTGCTTTATCCTTTCTAGTTTCAGCTTTTCCACCATTTCTTGCAACACTAAATTATCAGTGCTTCCACTATCCACAATGATAGTGCAACATTTTCCTTATGCCTTGCAAATGGTTTTGAACAAGCTTCTCCTTTTGTATTGGTTCCGGTTTCTCCTTATCTAGTTTCAAAAGCACTCTTCTCAACATTAGAACTTATCCATCTTCTGGATCAACCAATTCTATCTCATGCTTAGCTTCTGTGGAATATGCACTTCCAATGTTGGTCTTTTCTAATTCTTGTGTGTGAGGGCATTCAAAGGCAATATGAGTTATCTCCCCACAACTGAAACAAACTCCTGAAAATCCTCTTCCTCTTCCATACTTTCCTCTTCCTCTAGAAGTTTCACCTCTTCACCTTGAATAATCCCCTCTCCTCTTGCATTTGTCACTGGTGTTTGTTGTGACCATCTTGTTTCTTCTTCCTTTGTCTGATGCCCTCTTCCTGTACTTGTTTGTCCTCTACCTCGTAAGGGTTTTCCCCTTCCTCTAAAGCTTCCTTTCTTCCTTCTTGACAACTTTTTATCTGCCTTCAATGCATACTGGTAAGCTTCTTCCATTGTTCTAATCAACACCATGCTAAGTTCATCTTGGATATTAATCCTCAGGCCATTCACATACCGAGCTACTTGCTCTTCATCATCTTCGACATGTCCAACAAAAATTCTCAATCTATAGAACTCTTATGTATAATCCATGACACTAAGATCCTTTTGTTTAAGGTTTTGTAACCTCTTTATTATGTTGATGTGATAATCCACAGGTAAAAACTTTGTCTTCAACGTTGTGACCATCTTTTCCCATGATTTTATTTTCTCCTTTCCTTTTCTTTTTCTGTCAATCTGCACTTGATCCCACCATAGGGAGGCATGTTCTTTTGGTTTGGTGCTAGCATATTTTACCTTCTTCTTTTCGTCAATGGATTCTAGATCAAAATACTTATCCATTTCTGCAATCCAATCAATGAGTTCCTCAGGCTTCATACTCCCACTATAGCTTGATGGGTCCATTTTTGGCCTACTCCCAAGCTTTTCCAATTCCTATAAAAACCTCTCTTCCTTTGGGTTTTCTCCCTGTTCAACTACAACCTCAGAAGCTTCTTCCTCATCTTCACTGAGATCTTCAAGAGGAACCCCTCTCCTCTAAGAAGTTTTTATGGATTCTAATCTTTTTGTAATCCCTCTTAGCATCTCAATGAGTGCTGGATTTTCTTCTCCTCATGGGGGCCTTCCTCTACCCCTTCCTCTATGTTCCATTCTATATCTTCCTTATAAACTTCTTGAAACCCCGCTTCGATACCAAATAATGCAACCAACAACCGAGAGCCTTTTCAAGCTGTCAATTGTTGCAGCCCAAATCACTCTATTACACTATTCAAAAGAAAGAAAATACAACAAAAGGAAACTTTAGCAGCAAATAAATGGCATTTTCATTCTCATCTATTAAAGATTGAAAATTACAAGCACCTCCTATTACAAGTGCTTCCATTTGCAAACAACACTACCTAATCAAATCAGGTATAATTTTTTCTCCTCCTACAAATAAAACAATGCAAAAACTCTCTGAAAAATGCCAAAAAGAAACTACAAACAACACATAACAATAAAAAATTATCTCTCCTTCTCTCATGGATGCCTAGGAAAGGTATGCCCTAGTTTTGAATCAAAATTCTTCATCTTTTCTTTAACTTTTCAACATCAAGCTTCTTCTATTCATCTAGGCAATGGAATCCTCATTCAATCTATAGAAAATTCATCAAAAACTAGTCTAAAAAGCAGGGTGTAGCTTCACCTGCAAGCAACCAATAAGGCACTCTAAAATTGGTTTATTCTAGAACCTCCTTCTTTTCCACTACTTGGGCACCTAAATTCCAATTCCCCGAAAAAGAAAATAAAAAATGAGTTACAAAATGCTCCAATAATGGAGAAAAATCATCAGGGGCATGGCCTTTTGGGCTTCTAAGAGAAATCCCATTTTTCACTTTTTCGGGACCATAAACTAGCTAAAATTCACCCATTCTTTTACTGGCAAAATAAATCTCCACAATCTCAACCCTGGAGAGACAAATTAGATAAAATAATTTATTGCCTACAAGCCAAAAATCAAACCAAGACAAAATTTAGAAAAAACAAAATAACATAGGAAATAGAGTTGTTTTGGTTGTGCAGATAGCTGTGATTTTTTTGGATGCTCTAACATCAGTCTACAACCTTAAACTCATAATTTTCAGATCCAACAAAAGAGGATTCCATTCTAGGGTTCCATGCACCCTTTTCCTTGCAAATTAGGCTAAAAAATATAGTATAGGTTCCTCTCTATGTTTTGGTCTCAGATCTGAAGTTGATTTTTGGATTTATTTTTTTGTTTATTCAATATTTAAATTATAATTTTATATCTAGGGTTGTATTTCAAATAATCTTGTTAAATACACATCAAATTTATCATCCTCACATCCTAAAAAATAAACATAAATCCTAGGAAGTTGGCTCTCCCTTGTGGCAACAAGCTAACCATAAAACCCTAGTTGATCGATGTTTAAATGTTGAGTAAGTGAAAAGGAGATGTTCCTAGTTAATCTAATTGGATATAGGATCACTTTTCCCACTCAATAATTATTAATAATTTAATTAATATAATTTTTTAAATTAATCTTAATGTTGTGTTTTGAAAATGTGTGGCAACTTCCAATATATGAGTATTTTTGGAATGGTGAATTAGAACATTGTACAAGAGGGTTTGAGGAAGATGTTTGGGAGATAAGAGAAAGGGATTGTAATCCTTATGGTTAGATATTTTTTATAATATATTATGATTTTGTTAAGTATTTACTAAAAAAAATCCTTGCATTAATTCTATGTTCTTTTGTAGATATGTCAATGTGTAATTTTTAATTTTTATCACATTGTTCGTACACATTAAGATATTTATTAATTTTATATTATATGAAAAAATATTAACATGTATAATACATTTAAATCTTATTAATAGCAAAATTAAGAAATATTTTTGTTTGTGCATAATAAACCTAGGACAATAAAGTAAATATGCATAAATATAATGCAAAAGGAAAATATTTTCACAATGTTCATATTTACCCTTACCTATGCTAAAATGTATATGCATCTAGAATTAGTAGATATTAGATATAATTATAGGATATATCATCATGATATAATATAGAGGTGAGGAGACAAGAGGGTTTAAGTGTCACAACCCAAAAGTTTTGAACTTGAAAATTAACTAAAATTTGACTAATTTTTACACTAATAATAATACAATTAAGTGAAAAAAAGATTTTTTAACTTAGACCATGTGACATAAAGTCAAACATATTTTAAGTTTACTATAATATCATATTAAATTACCACCTAAGATAGAATTGATATCAATGTCTCTCCTACAAAACTAGGCTTATCTCATACATGTTGAACTCTTGTCTATGATATATGCCAATAAGATAATTGCCATCTATTCTAGGACCATATTATTTGTAAATCCCAAGAATTCATTATTTATAATCACACTAAAATCCTAGAAAAACCCTTTAATTTTGGTTTAAGTGTACCTAAATTTTTGCACTTTTGTTATGTTTTAATATTGACTAAGTGATACTGTACATTTTCAATCAATTATGTTAAATCCTTTTCATTATATATTTATTAGTTTAATTGAACATAAAACATCATTTAAAATGGTAAGATTATTTAATTTATTATTTAAATGAGCCATCAAACTAATCTATTTGTATAGAGATGAATTTAAATTTCATTAGGTTGAGATCCTTTTTATGATGAATGTTGTAGTGACAAAAGGCAACTAGTTTTCTTACATGATTATGGTGATGAAGAAAAAATAGGTGAAAATATATTATGATGATATTATCTTATGATATAGCATAAATTACAAATTGACATTGATGTGTAATTTGAAGAAAATATATATAAATGTCATTAAGGGAAATATATAGTTAGTCTAAAGTGAAAAATAAATTAACTAAGTTGGATTAAAAATTTAAATTGAGAATGAGTAAGAAAGATATAATAATAATATTTGTGAAAAGTAATTTAGAACTAATAATGAATAGAGCAATTGATAATATGTAATCAGAACTAGGGCCATATAATTATGATATTATAATATTAACATTTAAGATGAATTTACAAGTGATATGATAAAGAAATTTAAATTGTATAATTCATGATTATGTCCATATGTTAGTTAGAATAGATATCTAGTAATAATAAATTGGTTGCAATATGAGGAATTAAGGTAATCGATATGATGTAACCCAACATCTCTATCCATATATCTTGTATTGACTTGGATTCTAGACTTATTAAGTTACAATCTACACTACATAAACATTACTATGTTTAATTGTGGTGGTTGGGTATAATTTTTTTTATTGTTTGATATGACATATCATGTCCTACTGTGAGGGATAACTATGTATATCTTTCAAACTATGAATCCTATCAATAGGTGTGTAATTTGAGTGTAAGGTAAACTCACATCCTTATCTCATCTTATTATATTGGACTATGTGGGATTTACAAATATCTTGAAATGGTTATTAGTGGTTCATGAACTCTCTATTGTGTACTCCTATGACTTTTTAAGGAAAATAAAGGAGTAAATGGAACTATTTCCTTGTATTATATTTATTAGGTTCAAAACTATTATTTTCCACATACATAATAAGTAGATATTTTTACTAGAATCTTAATTTGAGACTCTATCTAGTTAGTTTTATGGTTTAGGTTTTGAGGTTTAGGGTTTAGGGTTTTAGGGTTTTAGTTTCTATATATAGTTAAGTTTTGGTTTCTCTATCTAGTTAAAGGTTATGATTTTTATATCTTTAAGGAGTTATATTATTCTTTATAAATTTATTGTATCCACTATTTTGATGTCATATATTTAGAAATCGGGTTTTAGGAGCTATAAAATTCATCCTAATTATGGAGATTAAAATAACCTAAAAAATAAAAACTAATTTCAAAATATAAACATTAAATATATAGATAAAATATAAACCCTAATTTCAAACTATAAACGTTAAATATATATCAAAAAAATAAAAAATCTTGAAATCTTATCCTGCATGTCGCTAAAATTCACAATGTAGACAAGAGGAGGTAGTAGGAATTTTTTTATGGTGTAAATGGCTTCAAAAATGGGTACCCATTTTGCCTTGGTCGCTATCAAGCTACATAAGTTTGGGAAAAAATGACTTGACAGTCATTTTTTTTTTTTTTAAATACCTTTAAGAAACAATACCCATTTCAAAATGGGTATCTATTTTGGAATAGGATCCTAAAGTGTAATGCATACCTATTCTAATTTTGGGCTCAAGATCACATTCCTAAATGGGTACCCATTCCTATCAACATTTTTTCCCAAAAATTTTCCTCTTTGTAGACCCATCTTGCAAATACCCACAATAGAAGGTAAATTATCTTAATAAGAACATGAGAAGGAAGATAAGTCTATGAACCATTAGACCATGTAAGAACAGTTATATACTCAACATCCTCTAAAGTTTCATCATAAAAGGTATGTTATTTGAACCATCAAGGGGAATGAGATAATATATAGTAACATATATGGATGGATACATATAAGGTCTCCATAAATCTCTCAAAGTCTGGTCCAAAGTATTTGGGGATAATCAATATTTAATACAACACATACAATGCCAAAATTAACACTAGAAAAAATGAATTGTACAACATGATCAATGATATTAACCCATACTAATCTACTCATTGGTGTGTCTATTCTTGTAGACCCCTTTCTAATGCTTAATAAACTTGGTGGCAATCACTCAATTCAGGAGAAAACCGGTTAAAAAGTTCACTTGGCATTGAAAAGACTTTCATTAGATTATCAAATAGGGATAGTAGGCTTGTGATGGTGTTGGCATTGTATGTGCTTTCAAATACCTAAGGTTACCTATATTATCCTACTGAAGGTATTATTCTTGTTGGAAAATCATAAGAATGCATAACAGCGAAGAAGTAAAGTTGTTGCTTTGGCTACGGGTACCTACAGCTTAGTCTATAATTGAATTGTTGCTAACAAATAAAATGTTGGAACTATACTAATAACTAAACCTATTCTACACTTTGAACTAATCATGCAATTATGGAGTAACTACTAACATAAATGAAAACTATAAATGTAGTGAAGGGTAGTACCTAAGTGGTCCTTACTCAGGTGGCTATCTCCACTAAACTAAACCAAATCTAAATCCTCAAGTTCAACTCAACCGCATTAACTCAAGATCATTCATTACAGATTTCAAAGTATCACATGAAATTTTGCTCAAAAATTGTATTAAGAAAAACCATGTTTGAACAACCAACATGTCTGTATAATAACAACTTAAAACTGAAAAAAAATTATATCCAAATCCACAAGTGAAAAAGAAGAAAATAATCAACACTCAACCATTAGCTATATGCATACATGAGGGAGTTTTTCAAAACACAACTCTAAACTGAAATCATTAATCACAACTCTCCTAGATATCAGAGCGTAATTAAGATCTAGCTATCCTAACTACAACTAAAAATAAATAAGAATCCAAATAAAATTATAACTCTGTAATAACATAACTAAAATGTGGAATATAAGATCAATTATGATAGAATCTTAATGATAATAGGGTTCTCCTTCTTAAATGCATTTATTATTGTCATAATGATGCACGATTTTCTTCATCAGGTGTCTCCATGTTGTAGTTATTGCGTTAAGTGCATTCAAGAACATCCCATACTTCGTTGTCCAGAAACTCCTTCGACTACAGGTTGCATTCAACAATTGTTGCAAGCTACAATGTCTTCTCAGGATGCAAGAGGCTAGTTCATAAAACACATACACAATATTTACTACCATGATTAAACACAGATATTAGTTATAATTCACACATATTCACATACAAATCAAACAACATCATCATATCATAACTGTATTTCCATATACTTTAACCAAGTTTGAGGCCTTCATATTAGACATAAAATATGGCATACTATAGGAATAATTGTCTTAGGAATGTCTTATAAGTAGCATAAAGATAAAAAAAACTATCTAATAAATGAGCTCATCAGTTATGAGTCCATAAAGATAAGATACAATATTAAGCCACTAAGATGTGGTTGGACATTATTTTGTCTAGACACATAATTATCCTTTTTTAGGATTACCATAGAAGGATGGATAGAAAAACCAATGAAACCTTTTAAAATAATAAAATTAGAGACCAATAACATCAATGCATATAAATCATTTAAAAATAAGTCATCTCATTGAAAAATAACATTTTTTTAGGTGCCAAGACATCCAAGTAACCAACTAAAATATGAAATAATGACAAACTAAATAAAAATACGGGGAAAATTCTAAAAATGTGCATGAATAATTTTGAAGAGCTCTAAAATACCTTTCCAATATCAAAGGAGTCATGAAAATTGGATATCTAGGAAACAAATTATGGGCTTGAGAGCTAAGAATGAAGATATGAGTTTGATAAGAGATTTAATAGACTAGTAGAAAAAATGACAAAATGATTTACAACATTCAAAAGCACTTAGAACCATCTTTTTTAAAGCAATTAGAACTAGCTTCTTGATAATATCCCATTTACTAATTTTTGACACTATATGCCCAAGTTATTCCAAAAAGAGAAAAAAAATGCTTCTTTAGAGAACAACAATTAGGTTTTGGGGACAAGTGACAATATAGGGCTGATATCATGATGATGTTACAAAACACTTCATTAGAATATTCCTCCACCTAGCTAGAATATTCCCACCAATTTACTAACAACCTACCATTTTTTAAAAATCATGTTCAAACATTGAAAATCATTGGATTAACCTATGAAAACATTTATCAAATGAGGGAAGGTGGTATGTGAAAATATTTAGTGGTCTCCATTCACATATTAGTTTTATGGTAGCTAGCACAACGGTGAGTACAAGTGGTGGCAGTGGCAAACCAATACAACAACGGTTGATGTCAACTACTAGATAAGTGTCCAGGTCTAGTTAAAATATAAAACCCTTATTTTTTTTCATATTTTCCCCAAAAAATGAGCAATTCCACAATATTTCTACATACAAGTAGTATGATCTAAGGTAAGGGTAGGCGAGAAACTACACAATGTACAACCAATATGGATTCATACAACTATATAAATTCCATACATAATTTTTTAGTTTGGATTTTATGCAACCTTGATAAAAAAAATTCCTAAATTTTTTGTACTTAGATTTTAGCATTTGAACAAAAAAAGTTTTTGGATGTTTAAGATGAAACAATGAGGTTCTTTTTTCTCTAGGATATGTTAGTCTTTTTATAAAGGCTGAATTTTTCAAAACAGTAATAGGAAATCATAGATCTAGTGCTTTGATACCATGTTGGAGTTGATTTTTGAACCTTGCAACTTTCATAAATCCTTTGCAATCAAAACACCTATCACCTAGAGAAAAAAACAACCAATTTACTATGGAATCCTTGAGAATTGAATCAATCCAATAAAGCATTTGAATGATTACAATATATAATAATGAATCCTTATAATAAGAAAATGAAAATGAAAACCTAGATGAAACCCTATAAGAGGATTAAAATAGATCACGACATGTATCCTCATATTATGACATGAGACAAATAAATCACATGACCTAAGTTTAGTTTAAGTATTCCAAAGTAAAAAGGGTACCTAATTAATTAATAATTTTTTAGACGATTTTCCTATTTTAATCTAACATGGGGATATAGAGCAAAGTTTAGTTAACAGTTCGGCCTCTAAGGTAAGCGATTCATATGTGGTACATGACCTTGTATTTTGTATCTATCCATCACTTGGTAGACAAAATATTCATGGGCCCATGGGCCCACAAGGATTGTCATTCTTATTTGAATAATTAGGATTTTTTGTGTGTCTTTTATGTTAATAATTGTTAGATTAAAACCTCCCACTTTAATCCAAAGTGAAAGCTTATCCTTTCGAATCATAGTCTTTTAAAAAAAATTATATTTTTGTTAGTTTGAGTTTTTTAAAACTAAAAAATAAAAATAAAATGAAACAATTTAAAAATATATATGTATATATACTTTTAAATTTGTTGAACATTTTATTTTTATTTTGTTTCATTTTATTTTATGTATATATATAGTGTTTGTGTTTTCACCTCTTTCTAAGGTTTATAAATTAACAATTATCTACCAAATCAACCATCCTAAGTTGCATCCAAATTAAAAAAATACACCAAGTTATCAAACTTATCATACATCTACAATCCAAATCATCTCATTTTCCATCCTAATCCCAATTTGTAATCATGTTTCCATCTTAAATTAATAAGTTCCCTAGTAAAACCAAAAAACCATTATTTGATAATTATGAGGATGTTTCTAGCCTCATTGATCAACTGAAACATGACTCTTATGATAATAAAGATATTCTTATGGATCAATATGAATACCTACAATCCTTAGCTATTATGTCCTTAAGAAATATTGACATAAAATTTAATCTTTCATCCATTAATCCTTAATATCAAGAGCTAACTAGCACAAGCCATACTACTAATCCTTAACAAATATCCATTGGTTATCCTTATCCTAACTTTTATAAGGGAAATGCATCTTTTAGTCAAACACTTGAACCTTCAACACCAAATCATATCCCTAATCCCTATCTTCCATCCATATAAAAAATTCACATCCCCATCATCAATCTAAGAATTCATTATAAAATACACCTCCTATCCCAATCCTTCATCCATAACTTTACAATCTAATTCATCCCAATCCAAAAACCTATCCAATAAAGACAAATTTAGGGATTTTCCCTAATAAATAATAATAAAAGGCATTAAGCTCAAATACACAAATAAATTTATGCCTTCACACCATATCACTGATCCTATACCATCTAATTATCTCTCACCATCCTGCACTCCATCACCTATCAAGATCACTCAAGAGATTACTATCCAAAAATCCATTATTGCCATGATGATATCTTAAGTCCATGAAAGAATCCCCTAGTTGTATCTAGACTCACATCCATTTTCTAAACCATTAGATGCATTTCAAGAGAAAATTCTAAAGCATGAAAGACAAGTTCTAACATGAATCAATATTAAGTTACTAAGAAAATCCTCATAGATAATATAAAATTGATGATAATTCAATCTTTGATCAAGATCTTATCTATGATCATGATATACACTTGATGATCCAATATTTGATCAAGATTCTACATATGATCAAGAAATCCAAGATGATCCCTTGATTAACTCTATTCCATCAATGATCATAAAAATGAACCTAATATTATCCATACTCCAACTACTTGCATTTTCTAATTTGAGACACTTGTCTCCCTTGGATAATCAAACAAATGACATGGATCATATTGAACAAGTTGATAAACAAGCTATTATAGATCACATTGGCATGCCAAATAATAAAGTGACAACAAGAATTGTCATAACCTCTTTTAAATTAAAAAATATTGTTTAATTGTTTATGAAAAATGTATTATTATTTTAATAAATGAATTAACCAAATAAATGAACAATATTTTTCATGAGATGTAAAAATAGTTAACAATTATTACTTCGTTTTAGAAAATAAAAATACTGAAATATCAACTAAAATACTTGAGTCATGGAAAATAAGATGTTATGAAGTTATTATTCTATTTTAACACCTGTAGTGTAGAAAATTGTGCACTCTTGAAGAAAGAGGCAATTTCACACTTAATTTGGACCTATTTTGGCACCCTTTCATTAATTCCCCTTTAAAAATTGCCATTTATAGGCCCCTAGGACCCATTATTTTGGATCTTGAGGCTCATTTCACTAAAAAATCATATAAAATCACATAAAGTCACTTAAATCCCCAAAAATCCCAAAACCCACCTAAAAAATCTAAGGTGGGACTCATTCACCACCTTGGGTGAATGAGTCCCCTTAGGTGGGACCCATTCGCCACCTTGGGCAAATGAGTCCCATTTGGGGTCTTTTTCAAATTTGAGCTAGAATTCATCAATTTAATTCATGTTTTTGGTAAATGTCGGCCTTTGAGATCTAAATAACGATCAATTAGGTGATAATGCCTATCAAAGCAAGCTTCTAAAGTCATTTTCATCATCTCTAAGCACTTTGAGCAATCATCAAGCATCAAGAGTCTTCAAGCAATCTTTCACAAGAGCATTCTAATTCCAAAAGCAAGCAAAGTTAAAGCATTGGAGAAGCATTAGAGTTGCAGATCTTCAAGCTCACTTTCTATCAAGTTCTAGCATTTTCAAAGGTTAATCACAGATGCCTATAGTGAATCATGATGGATTCTAGGTTGGAGAGATGAAACTAGCCATCAAGCCAATCCTAAAGACTTGTTTCCTAAGTGATTCCATCTTCCATTGTCACTCTACATTCAGCCTAAGGTACAGGGATCATTAGAATTCACTTAGGGTGATTGAAGATCATCACAAGTGAGTTTCTCATCTTTACATTTCTATTGTTGCATCATATTCTTGCCCATTAGAATAGGATTGCATCATGTCTTAGATTTCCTAGTCTTTAACACACTTAAGGCTAGGGTTTTTATGCATATTTCATCATTTTTATCAAGGTTTGATTACCAAACTAGGGGTTTGACCGAGGAAAACCCCCCATTGGAAAATCCTTTTCAATTTTTTTTTGTAGGTGTTTTTCATAGATTCGGACCCGGAACTTAGATTGGAAGAAAAGGGCAAGTGACAGAGTGCATATTATAACCTTCAGTTTTCAAAAAAGTGAAACGAGACTGATTTGCCAAGAGTGGTGAATGAGTCCCACTGCAACTGTCTATCAGATCTGTTTCTAGATTTTGATACCCTTTTTCCCAAAACAGACTCTCGTGCAGAAACCAGGGTCTCTAGGACTGATTCACCTAGGTTGGCAAATGAGTCCCAGTAGCATAAAAAGTTTAGATTTCCAAAATTTCAGAGTTATTTTTAGTATCTTCAAGGTTTCCAAGTGCACACCATTTACATTCTTGCTTTTTTGTTCTATTTTTTTCCATTTTTAGAGCATTTTTTTAGGTCATTTAGTATTTGTTTGCATTTCACACTTTTTTTTCAAACATTTTCTTTTCCAAGTTTATACTTGGTGGTGAACCCCTCCATTAGACATCATTCAATCCATAGAACCTCCCCTTTGCCAAGTTTCAATCTCCTTTGCATTGATATCTCAAGGTTTTGTTCTTGAGTGAAATGGTTGAAAATTGGTCGTTCTCCTTTTAGGTTCAAAACCCTAGAAGCGAAAGAAAGTCCCCCCAAACATTAAATTTTCTCCATTTCAACACCAAACCATGCAATTTTGGATATCTCCACATTTTCTAGAGAAGCTTCAATTTCAACAACCTATTGTAGACATTGAAGTTTATTACTCCTAAAACACATAATTTATTTTAATCCACATTATTGAATGGGGGTAACTGAGAGTTGAAACTGACATGGACCAAATAACAGGTGTAGCACCCCTCTGATTTGCTTATATTTTCAGATAGTGCTTTTACTTTGATAGACCATGATGCTATGTTGTTATTCGATCACTGACATTGGAGCGATGATGGTTTTTATATTGTGATGTGATGGTACACTTTATGGATGATTACTATTTATGGCATGCTTTTTGGTTAGCATAGTTGTTTATTTGAGTTGATATTGTTATATTCTCATCTGTAATTAATTGATGTTTTAGTTTCATCAATTTTGATGTGACACTGTATTGGTGAAGGGAACAGGATTGCATCACTTGCTTATGAGCGCCCTGCGATTCCACAATTTTCTCTTCACAGTGTGTTTGATTCATGATTTATATATATGTACGATATATGTTTTGATTGTAGGATTTCAAGTATAGGACATCGGCTCCACCTGGATTCATAGGTTTGAGTGTATCCATTGCCCAACTGTATAGTTGATTGGGAGATAGTAACAGGGTTTCCTTGTCAAGCCACAACCCTAGTCATAGTGTGTCGTCAGTCCTTGTTTCAGAATGCTTTGTTGTTATGTTGTCCATGTTTTCCTTGTCGTTTATTTTTTTTGCAAGGTATGTTCCATGAGAAATTAATGTTCTTAGAGCTTAATATTTGATTTAATTAATTAAATTTAATTTATTTTGTAAAGTGATTTAATCTTTGTGATTAAATTTATTTTATAAAGTGATTAAATTAATTAGATTAGATTTTTAAATTAGAAATTAATATGTGAATTATGAATTATTAAATGCATAAATATCTTGTAATTATCTTAGAGGAAATATTTGTGATTTGGTTGAAAAAATATTTTATTTGTGACACGTGTTAGAAAAATTAATTAAACACTATTGTTGGGAATTAATTCTCGGAGAGAATATTTGCATTAACTAAAAGTGGAACGAGGCTACTTCATGGCAATGAGAAAAGATATTTTAGAGAGTTTGTTGAAAATTGGAAGAGGTTGCTAAACATTGGTTGTTGAAAATTAGGGGAAGAAGTTCTCAAGAAATTTTGGCTCTGGTTTTGTTTCCATCTTTCTGGAAAAGTGGATAATTGGGAAGAAGCTTTGGTAAATTGAAATCTAAAGGCAAATCTCTACTTCAAACATCATTTCCTCAAGCATTCAGAAATAGGTTCTTTGAATTGTTTTTATTCTTATGCAAATTGGAAAGATTGCTTATACAAGAAGAATATGTTATTTGTGTAGAAGTTGTATATATTTTGTAAATTTGAAAGATTGCCGTGTTTGAAAAATTGTTGTGAAATCTTAGAGCTTTTGTAGGAATTGATTTAAGCTTTTGTTTAAGTCAGTTCATTCGTCAGTTAATGGCTTTCCATAGTGGTAGATAAATAACCTGTGATTGCATCAAAGCATTGGTGAGTTGTATGTTTGTGTAGTCAGTCGACACCAATATCTTTGATTTTTTATTTAACTTTATACTAGTGCATGCAATCAGTCACCCTTGTATCTTACATCTAGCCTAGATGTGTTGATTTAACTCCACTTATTGAGACTTCGATTCAATTCCTGTGTGAGAAATGATCTTCTATCTGCACGCTTTACGCATGGAGGAACTGATTGTTGTGCATGTGTTAAAAATGCTTTATCTTTGGGATGCCCAGTGAAACTGGTAGATTTGTTGGCTTGACGTCCCACTTTATGATCATGTCCTTTTCAGTTGTTGTATAGTTTCCAAATAAGCCGAATTTCTGAGGTTCCAGTTGATTGTACTAGCATTCAAATTATTTCTTGGAAATTCATTCATCGTTGTCTATAAGTTATAATTAAATTCTAAGGAATTTTCCAATTCCTTTAAAAAAGGTGTATCATGGTTGCAAACCCTATACTTAGCATCATGCGTCATGTAGTGTATAGTATGGATTTTTTTTGTGTTAGTCACTAGTAGAGAATAAGCACTAGAAGTATTCGCATTCGCGTCTTCACTAAAGATAAGCCAAGTCACGAACTGTGTGTCACTAAATTCTTCCTGTGTAACGGCTGGAATTATTCCATCCTTGTGAACTGTGGGATTTCGATATTTCCCTTGTGTCGATTTATACGGTATCACTAGTGTATACTTAGAAGCATTTTCTCTAGATGTATTTTGGCCTTTATTCTTAACAAATTCCTATGTCGCTTTACTTGCTTGGTTGTTGTAGATCAATAATCAGGAAAAAAGAGCTTATTTAGGGACTTGATGGTCAGTGCCTATCTAATACTTCCTACATTATATGTTAGAAGTTTCCAAATTAAAATTTCAAGAGATTTCAATTGGAATTTTAGCTATGAACAGCCACAACGCTCTAAATCATGTGGCAATCATGTAATGGATGTTTATATATACTCGAATCTTTAGATTGATACAAATGTGTATGTATTTATATATGACTGCATGCTTTTAGGTATTTAAATTAGTAAATTTATGCATATATTTTGTGAGTTCTCTGAATGTAAAACCAACATTTATATTCATATATATATATGTGTATGTATATATATGTATATGTATATGTATATATATGTATATGTATGAATGCACAAGTATATGTGTGCATAGGTATGTAGAGTTAAATACTTGGGTCCCAAGTTTAACACACCATCCTAATGTCATGTATTATGTGGAAACATAAAACTAGCCATCTAAACAAGCATGAGGTAATCATAATTAGAAGAGTGAAAATTTATATTCCAAGATGTGGTCTTGTAGTTCATTCTAGAATCTTTTTTTTTTTTTGTGTTGAATTGATTATATAATTGAGTGAAGGGGTATGAATTTGATTTAAATCGTGGAAATTGAAATAAACAGATAGATTTAATTAAGAGGAAATTGATTTTTAATTAGATGTAATTTGGAAATTGAAATAAACAAATAGATTTAATTTCTTTATTTGTCTATAATTGAAATTATAATAAGCTAGTTTATTTGGGCGTTGTGATATTGTATTTTCTTGAAATGAAATTTGGATTTAGGAAATCCTAATGATAGGCTTATTGAATTGTGATTTCTTTTGTTCTCGCAAGTTGGGGAAATTGGTGAGTGGTGTATGTAAGTCTTCCAGATGATGATATTTTGTGAAGGGGTTGTTGTGATTTATGGTTCAACCAATTTCCCTTGGGTAGTGTACTTGGTTGAGTTTCAGTTAAACACCCGGTTACTACAAACGGGATGTGATGCCTCTTATATTTTGGATTGGGATTTAATCTTTGTTTTGTGCACTGTTTTTACCCTTGGTTGTGGATTATATCCTTGTGTTTTCAATAGGGGAGTGGCTCTCAATGGGGGTCGGCGCACAAAGTGGCACCAAGGTAACCCATGAAACTTTGTGATGACACTCCTCCTATGACAACAGTATGTATTGTGTAGTTGATGTACTTGATTCTTTTACTCTGGTAGCAATGTAACCTTTATGTATGTATTATTCTTGTATGGTATAGTATTGTGTGTTGCTTGTGTCTAGAGGTTGTTGGTTTTCCTAGGAATCCCTTTTTATTATCTCCTAGCATGGGGGGTGGCCCTTTGGGTACCAATTGGTTGGGTGGAGCATGCACCTTACACTGTTGGGTTCCCATTTCATGTTCGTGATGGCAGGATCTTCCAATATTGGAGAGCTCGTGTGTACCAGTTGCTTTGTACTATTTCTTATGTTCTTTTGTGTCAATTGGATACTTATGTATATGGATTATTCCTCATTTTTATTCGAGGAGGATTCTTGTATCATTGTTATTGTAACATTATTGTATGAACTTCCTCATTTTGGAAATGAATCTTGTAATTGCTTTATTGAATGAATGCAATCTATGGATGATTCTTTAATGTACTTTGTATCTAATGAGATGAGTTTAATACTTTGGATATATGTTATTTATTTCATGAGTATAATTTATATACTATGGATTAGTTTACTTTTTTTTTATTATGGGATTCGAATGTAAGCGTTGCCACGTACGTTAGAGGATGTATGTGTTAATTGTAGTTCACTTTACTTGTTATTAATTACACTTTTAAAAAAAAATTGTTACACTTCCATTATGTTTGCATCGTCCTCTAGGGTTACATGGTTGGGCGTTACAATAGATGTACATGGAACACATGATACTTCCATGTCGAGTAGTCAAAATCCACATACCTTTCCATGACCCATAGTTTATGTTAGTTTTGTGCAACCATTTGGGCATAAATGAGGGAAAAAATAATATAGTGTTAGGCATTCTTCATATTCATTCTCTATGTTAGGAATTCTTCATATTCATTCTTCATTCTCAATTATTCTCTTTTGTTGGTGACCCATTCATTTTAGCTATAATAAAGAGGGAGAAATTTCATCTTATTCATACTAGAAGTGTACATTTGATCTAAGTCCATAGTTAAAGTGTTGAGTTGAGAAATTAGTTTGGGACAAGTGACTATAGGAGGTGCAAGCCAACATAAGGATTTTTAGTAGAGTTGATTTTTGAATCATTTGAGCACAACAAGAGGAGCTATTGGATATGCATGTTCATCCTATCTCTATCACTTCATTTCCTACGAATGAATATTTTTCCATTGTTCTTGAATATATTTAAATTTGATTCTCTTAAGTCAAGTCAAATTCTAATACATAGGAAATTTTGGTTTAATTTCATTGTCACCTACTTATGGTAGAACATAGTTAAAACGATAAGCTATACTTCATTTAAAACCATATTGATTTGAGATCATTATTTTGATGAGTGATGGGAAATGAAGAGTCACATAGAATATGTGGCTTAGAGATTCATATTACATTGTAACCATAATGTCATTTATTTTATCATCGAATTTGAGTACTAAGGGAGGAGTCGATTGTGGGCATATGGTGTATCGTGGGTATAGTTTTGGACAGCCTAGGGCCCACTTTTAGGCAATAAAAGTGCCAATGAAAATTTCAAATATGCTTTTAAATATGATAGGGCAAGTTCATATAAAATTCAGAATATGTCCTATCATAGGTAGATTTTTTATTGCCACCTTCTCAATATTAGGTGAATGCAACTTGACATTTATTTGCCACCTTCACAATATTAAGTGAATGCATCATGATAAACTTATTTCCACAATATAAATAATCGTTGCCACCTTCCCAATAAAAGGTTGTTACAAATGGATATATTTTTATCCAAAATATGTCTTATTGCATTAAAAGTGAGTTGACTTGCACTCAAAGTGAGTTGAAATGTACAAAAGACATTGCCAACTAAATAAGTTGCAAATATATTTTAATAAAATACATTTAAATGTGTTCCATTTCTCATCTTCTTTTTACAAACTATTGGTTCCTGGGTGTCCATATTAACCAATATTTTTCTAAATTTACTTACAAAATTGAAAAAAAACAAACTCTCAAGCTCACTATGCATTGCAATTTTTCATTAAAGCATGTAATTATTATAGTATTATTTAAAAATCAACATAAAAAACAATAATCATAACAAAAATTTAAATCTGGTTAGAATTCAATTTTTTTTTAATATCATTTCAAATCACCAACTAGAAATCCTATATACCCATGAAGCTATTGTTAGTGTAATTAATATTTAATTACACTTGCATAACTTTACCTAGGTAATATTTAATTCATAGCTTTATTATTCTCATCCTTATCTTGTTGAGCTATCTTGTTGCTCAAGATAAGATTAGGGTTATGCATCTTTGCTTTTATAAAGAAAATCATATCTTGTAATTAAGAATTCCTGAATAATATTATTTTGCACATTTTTTATGCAAAGCTTTACTTTTTCTGATTTTCTCTTCTGTGGAAGGTTTTTCTGGTTCCCATTTCAGATCTTGGTTTCTAACATGGTATCAGAGCCTTGATTTGCAGCCCCTTCTCATATTTTTGAGAAAAGCATTGCAGAGTTCGTTCGGGATTCCTCAAGGGTATCATGCCTTGAGTTCATTTATGAGGCATTTTGGATCAGATCGGGCTTCACCATTGGATTCAGAGTGCTGGAATAAGTCATGATTGACTTTTATTTTGCAAATTTTGGCCATCATTTTCTAGATCTGTGAGGGTTTCAAGCTGGGAGTTTTTTTTGCAAGCTCTAGAGATAGTCAAATTTTCGGAGCATTTTGGGCACAAACGGAGGTCACCATCGTGTTCGCAGTGGCCAAAAACCCTTAAAATGCCCTTCATTTCGTCGATTTTGGTGCAGTTGATCCGAGAGGCAAAAAAAATTCCAGGGAGGTCGTACGGCCTCCCCAGCACGCAGTTCGAGGTGAGAAATTTCAAAAAAAAATTAAAAAAATTGAAATTGTGTTTCATTTTCTGCGTTGCCCACACAGAACCTTAGCGCCACCGCTGCGCCACCCGGCGGCCACCAACTCTTCGCCGACCAAGCTCAACCCTCGCGGGCAATTTTGCATAAGTCGCCGATCACACATGTGACTAGGCGCCCTACACCCAGCCCCCATGAGCCCCTTTTGCACACCGTTGGTCACATGGGGGACTGGGCGCTATGCGCCCAGCCCCTAGCCGGCCCTTCCCAGCACCTACAGGTCATATGGATGACCAGGGGCTTTTCCCCAGCCCTCATTCCGCGAGCCCCTGGTCGCGCTTAGGACCAGGGGCTTATTTTTTTTAAGCCCCCTGGGCTGCCTGCAAGCCTTATTGGGCATTTTGGAGCAACTTTCACTAAATCGGGTGTATTTTTTGCATATGATGTCCGTTTTTTACAAACGAGATACCATTGGAAAGATAATTCTGACGTCGATCCAGTGGTGTAGGGGCTATCAATTCTACCATTAATTCATTGAATTCAGATCAAATTCCCTCACATAATTCAAAATTATCCCCTTGCTACCAATTCAAATTATATCAACCTATTTATTTATGCAAGCAATGCTCGATTCTAGGATGTAAGTTACCTATCAACTAATTCAAATTTCTCACTTTTTGTTGGATACTCCTAAGCAATAATGATCTCCTCCAAATAGATGTAGTCTCCTCCTTCAACTTCTATGGTAAGTCTCAATACCTGCCTTGGCTATTACTTATGCATTCCTATATGAATTCATCTGTGAAATTTCCTTGTCCATTTATATTTAAATTAAATGAAACCATGTTCATTTTTATAGCCATAGTTTATGCTGTCATCGGCCACTCTCCCTTAAAGCTTATTGTGTTATGTTTATACTTGTTGTTCAAATATTTCCAACCCTTTCTAATGCAACATTATGATACATACATATATATATTGCACAGATACATAGATACGTATGTTTCCTATAGCCCTATTCATTTTCATTAATCTTACACATTTATCTATCTCTACAATATATATATATACACCTATATATACATATATATTTTGCTATATATGTATACTACATACTGAAATTTTTAAAATACTATAAAGTTCAACAACAATATTATACAAAATTTTCCAACCCTTTTTGATACAATATTATGATACCACACACATATATATATATATGTCTGGAGATGCATGAATGCGTAAAATTGCTTATGGCCTTATTCATTTACATTCAGCTTATGTATCTATCTATCCCTGCAATATATATATATTTATATAATAGGGATAGATGGATACGTAAGTTACCCATATCCTTCTTGATTTACATTCAACTTAATTATATGTATGCTTTGTTTGTTCTTCAATTAAAGTGACTATAAATATTGGCCTCTATCCCTTACAGCCAAGTGTGATAATGGCTAACTCCTACTTATGTTATAACCGTTTATTAAACAACATATATATATATCTTCAAACAATAGTATTATATATATATATATATATATATATGCCTCATATATATATATATATATATATATATATATATATATATATATATATATATATATATATATATATATATATATATATTATGAAAAGATAGATAGATACATAAGTTTCCTATACCGTTCTTCATTTACATTCAACTTAATTAGATATATGCTTTGTTTGTTATTCAATTAAAGTGACTGTAAATATCAGCCCCTCTCCCTTACAACCAACTATGATAATGGCTAACTCCTCCTTATGTTATAAACATTTTTGATACAGCATATACATGTTTCCTATACCAAGATGTCACATACCATACCCACCATATGTCTTATTCCCACAATCAACTAGTCTCCCTTATGTGTATGCTTTGTTTGTTCTTTAATTTAACTGACTGTAAATATCGGCCCCTCTCCCTTACAACCAACTATGATAGTGGATGACTCCTACTTATGTTATAACTATTTATGAAACAACCTATATAACTTGAAACAAAAATAATATATATATATATATATATCTTCATTTACATTCAACTTAATTAGATGTATGCTTTTTTTTTTCTTCAATTAAAGTGATTGTATGGTAACCATTTATCAAACAACATTATGAAACATTTACATAACTTGAAACAATAGTATGATAGAAATATTTCAAACCCTTTCCTATATCATACTGCACTTTCAAGTTATTTCATATTGTTGTTTTAAGATTTATCTGTATCATAATGTGTTGGCATATGGCTTCTAGTGTTTTCATTGATGGAAACTGAAGTCATTTCCATGATCTGCAAATCAGCATTTAGTCATACTGGAAGATGAAGTGAAGTATTGTGTGTTACCAGAAAAATACTTAAGAACAGAGTATCTGGTCAGTCAGTTAATCGGTCTACTTTGCCAGATCATTATTTTGAGTTGTGGATCCCTGGGATAGCTTGTTGAGCATGTATGCTATTATATTACTGAATCTTGTGATGTTGCATTAGTCGTTGTATGAGCTTGGAGGTCTGGTAGAATGTTTTATGTCTATCTTCCCATTGTAGCCGACTTAGTAAATGTGACACGTTGTGGATGTGTAGAGCGGAATTATTTGAAATTTTTTTGTGTTCAAATAATTAATTATGGGTCCCAGCTATAGTCTAGCCAATGATGTTAGATCCACATTGAAAATCCACATTAATCTTGGGCTGACAGTTGATAATATTTCAAGTTTTATCAAGACCGACCTATAGCAATTTTATTTCTATATGCAAATATATATAAGAGGTTTGATATTTCTTTGGACATTCGAGAGAGAAGTGTGGTGGTATGTTGCAATCATCATGAAGAGCGATTAGGTGATTATGCACAGTTTCACTTGTGCATTAATATTTTTGTAGTGAGAGTTGTGTAGAGCAGAGCAAAATTTTTGAATCAGACAAAAGGACAACAAATTATTCACATAGCTTAATTGGAACTATAATCAGGTATTCTAGGTGTTATTTCATCAATTCACTCTTTTGGATTTATTCCAAATCATTGTAGGGAAGTGATCCCATCCCTTTTGAGCAGTGAGCTCTAGGCAATGAGCCTGAATGCAAGTGAATTCCCATTTTGTACTTTTCATTTTGGGTATACTCATATTATATTGTGGATTGGCCATCCACCGTGGTTTTTCCCCTAACAGGGTTTCCACGTAAAAAAATTGGTGTTATGGTGTTGAGATTATTTTCTTTTTGTTGATGCATGTTTCTTTTATTGAATGGTTAAGTAAGTTAAATCACAAAATAATAAAGTTGAATTGTTGCTCAACATTGATTCATCCCCCCTCTTAGTGATGCTTGTTTCCAACAATTGGTATTAAAGCTAGTTCGTCATAAGAATTCTTACAGCTTGGGGAGATCTTGGAAGGATTTTTTCAATGGATACAAGTAGTCTTCAACAACAATTCATGGTGGCCCTTGATGATCTAGACCAGTCAAAATCTAAGAACCGGGAACTACAAAAAAATCTCGAGAATGCAGAAAAGTTCATTCAATCACTAAAAGACAAAATCAATGAATCAAGGGAGAAAAGTAAGGAATTATGTGGTCAGCTCAAACAGAAGAACAAAAGCATAGAAGATGAACAACTCAGTATGGTTTTGAAAGAGAAAACAGAAGAATGTGAAAAATTTTCCACAGAAAATGTTGCCTTGAAGCGTGAAATGGAATCCATCATGATGAGAATGATCAAGGAGATTGAGGACATAAAGAAGAAAGAAGAAAATCTTGCACAGTCTTTAAAAGAGAAGTCTAAACAATGTAGCGGACTAGATAATGAATTGGAGGAGTCCAAGAACAATGAAGAAATGCTTGAAAAGTAGCTTGATGATCTCAGAAATGAACTTGCTATTGAAATTGAGTATAAGGATAAATTCAAAGCAAGCTCAGCCAAACTTGATGAATTGATCAAAGGAAAGAGGACAGATGGTGACAGACGAGGTCTTGGATATGAAGAAGGAGAAAGTTCCACATTTGGACAAAGAAACTTTGGACAAAGGAATCCCTGATAAGGAAGATTTAGACAAGGAAGACAAATGGAAGGAGGAAGAAGAAATTTGGTAAGGAAACCTAATGCTCAAAGATTTAATGGCTATTGTTATTTCTGCAACAAATTTGGTCATATGGCTTCTCAATGTAGAAGTAGGGTGAATACATGTAGACCATCATTCTCAGGTCAGTGCTTTAATTGCTATAAGTATGGTCATAAGTCAAGTGAATGCAGAAATGTGATGAATAACTTTCATAGAGTTGTCAGATGTTATGCATGCAATGTATTTGGACATATTGTTAATCAATGTAGATCAAGTCAAAGCCAATGGAATAGTTGGCCTAGACAGAGAAGTGTTGTGTGCTATAACTGCAACAAATTTGGCCGCATTGCTAGATTTTGTTGGAATAGAAGAGGTCTGGTAAATCAGAACATACAACAGGATGTTAAAGGGAAAGGAAAAGTCACTACTGATGTAATCAAGAAGCAAATGCAAAATAAATGGGTAAAGAAGAATCCCTCTGAAGAAGGAAATGGATCTACACTAGAAGCAACTTTTGGTAACTCCTCAGGGAACTAATTTTAGGTCTCTGGCATAGGGGGAGCTATCAAGAACACTCTTAAAACCCCCCTCTGGAAGGTGAATGATACTAGAACTTGGATGTTTCCAGTAGGAGAGTTGATGCTTTTCATATGTTGTTTGACCAGTTAAAAGCATTAGTGAAGCATATTGGAGATCCACATAAAAAATGTTTGCCCCAGAACATGAAAGACTGCAAACTGGATAAGTTAGGGAAAAGTCATTTATTGCAAACTAAAGGAGTTAGGTAAGTGGACAATAAAAGAAACGACCTCAACCCTCATTTTTCATATTGCATTTGGAGAAAAATGGCTTTGGAGAGTTCTGAAGTAATCATTGTGAATTCGTGGAGAGACTCAAGCATAAAGGAGAATCTGCAATCAAATTTTGTTTTCATCCCCGAAAGCTATTTATTAAAAACCAATAAATTTGTTTGATTGCAATCATGTTTACTCCTCTGGTAGTTGAAGTTAAGGATAGGCTGCGTCCAAAGTTCAAATGGCATCCATATAAGTCTGTAGATACAGAAACCTTAGGTGCATTTTCATCAGTGTCATACGGAGTCCTGCATATTGAGGATATTAGGGCTTATGTGCATGCAAACATTGAAGATTTGGGAACCTCCCAGTTGTTGGATTTGTACTCTCATCAAATAATTCAAGAATATTATTCTGTGAAACTGGAGTTTAAAACCCTAGAAGACAAGAAATTTGCGCAATTTGCAAAATTTCTCATATTTGAAGAAGATGAATGGGTTCAATATATTTTGAGTTGTGTCCATGATGAATTCATGTGGCTGGATGTGCCTTTCAAAATCACAAAAGAAGCTATTTGTGCAGTTACATGACTAAATTCCACCGGTAAGCTTTCAGTTTTGAAGTCTGTCAAGAATTATAAGGTTACTGATGCGACAAGCTCGAAATGGGATAGAACGGCAATGCTGATAGACAATATTGCCATAGTGGATGTACAATTTGCATCAATGGTTATTGGCTATAAGATTTATCACTCAATCCAGGAGGATTTAGTATCTGGCATAGCTATCTATGCAACATATGAAATGGTTATTTACAAAATGCAGACTATGACTTATGTAAATTTCTCAGAAGCCAGTTATTGGAGAATTTGGGTAAAATCAAGAAGGATAAGAAGAACATATTTAAATATGGTAACTTGCTGATATGTTTGTTTTCCTACTTCTTGGGTGAGGTACCAGGAGTTGGTAAAGTT
>VDFB02105785.1:167700631-168003874 GCA_007258455.2 Sequoia sempervirens | reverse complement strand
ATGTATTATCAACTCTCTTATATAATAGACACCTTACTAGATTTAAATTTCATATGATATATATGTACCCAAGTGTTTCCAATTGGAATTGCTATAATTATACTTCTATGGCATTCTAGATATTCATAATAGTTTTCATAAATCTACCAAATAGACCCATTCTTGACATTGAACCTACATAATTTTAGGTATGTCCAATGAAAGAAACTTTACCCATAACACTCTCACTCGTGCTCTCCTATCTTGTGGATATAATAGAATAAAGTTTTCTTCCAATGATTTAGAACCCTAATGATCATGTCTAATTGTCACAGAGAGTGATCATCCACTCTTCATAAACTTGTAGAAACCAAAGGGTTTTATATTATGTGTTCAAATAAGTGAAAACATTACAAAAAGCTCTACTAAATGGTGACAACAGAGGGTTTTTTAAGGCAACAAAATTTCATTTTAAGGTCCTAAGACAAAATTCAAATGCTTTAGTGTTGAGGGTTTAGATTTTACCGCTTAGGCCCCAGGGTTTAGCAAACTCAGGGTGAAGTTTGGGTGGCCCTTGGCTAATTCTTAGACTCTGCAAGTTAGTGCCAATTGGAATCGATTGTACATGCTTAAATTTACAAATTTGCTAACTAAATTTGCAAACAAACATCAAGATAAACTTTATGAATTTTAACTATTCTTTAACATATTGTTTTCTAATATAATTATAATTTAACATTGAAACTAAAGTTTAGTATATACTATTTTTTCCATACAAAGTAAATAAGATTTAAAACATTTAAGCTAATGCAAATGATTTTTTCAAATGGAATTAATGAAGCTAAATCAAAATGGGATTTGTTCAATTTCCAATTTAGGGTTTTAATAATTTTTTGTTCCAATTCAATTTAGGGTTTCTGCTAAATTAGGGTTTTTAATGCAATTTTTCTGCTTGATTTGAACGTGTGGTTTCCAAAAGCTTGATTTCAGGGCTCTAAACGCAATTTTATTTCATTTAGATTTCTAGGGTTTTGAAATGCAATTTTTTTGTTTTGTTTCAATTAGGGTTTTCAAATTCAATTTTTTTTGGTTTAATCGAGCAATTTAGGTTTCAAAAGTTAAATCTTGTTTGTAAAACACAATTCAAGGTTCATTTTTTCATTTTTATTAAAAAACCTTCAGGTTTCATTGCATTTTTTCATCTATTTTTACAATTATTCATTTCTACTATAATAGTTAAAAAAAAGCTCAAAACGTGAAATAAATTAAAAAAAACATGCTAAATTCACTTATTTTCATCACAATTTCAATTAAAAATAGAAAAATGCAAAAAAATGGGACGTAGGCGGGTACTTGTAGCTGAATGTGGGAGTCGTTGTCACCAGTACTCAGGGTCCTATCCTCTATGTAGTGAACTTTGTTTATTTTAAAAAAAATAAATAGCAATATAAAACAAGATCCTGATTTCTACAAAACGGGATTCCGATTTGTAGAAATCGGGATCTTGTTTCGTAGTAATCAGGATCCCATTTCGTGGCAATTAGGATCCCGTGCCTTTTCCATTGGTTTGGGATCCTATGGGAAACAAGATCCCAATTTTTAAAAAGCGGGATCCCGTTCCGTGTTAGGCTCGGGATCCCAAAGCTGAATGGGATCTCGTTTTCTCAAAGACGATTTCAATTTTTTGGTTAAGGCAAAAACTTCCACGTTTCGTGGACTCAACTTTGTGCACTTACCCTAAATATTTATGTGATCCACATGTATAGTGCTAGCAAAAACCTGATTCCATTTATTTGCAATACCAATTCAATACCTATTGTAGAGTCTAAGCTAATGTATTGTAAACTTGGTAGAATATACTCAATTTAGAGGGTTAACTGGTTGAATAGTCCACTTCACATTGCTTAAGACTACATTAAATCATCAACCAAGGTGCATAAAATTATGATGGTACCGCACTATATGTGCCTTCACGGACTCATGTTCACCTAAATTATCCTATGCAAACTTATTTAGACTATTCTACTTTGCTAGAATCTTACAGAATTGCAAAAAAATAAAAGTAGTTACAAAACCTAATGGCTCTGGGTACCTACAACATAAGCTGTAGATGACTGCTAATAGCAAGTACAAAATCAATCCAAAACTATTCAAAGTAACAAAATAACTAATTCTAATCTCCAAAGTGCTATGATTCACCAATTACACATATGTTCATGAACAACAACTACTGTAATCAACTGTAAGAGCTATTCTACTTTACTTTGCAATGCATTTATAAAGCAATAGAAACATAATTAACAAGAATGCATAAATGAACAAGTGAATAGATGAAGTGAGGGGTAGTACCTTGAGTGGCCAACTTAGGGGACTCTCTCACTTAACTTAGAATCAAATCTATCTCAAATTCGTACACATCCATGTAACACACAACTCCATTCATTGCATATCACCAGATCTTCAAACAAAATCCTTCTTGCAGATTGTATTCAATAATTGCATTTCAACATATTTTTAGATCACTTGGAACTGGAAAACGACTAACTGCTAACAACCAACTAACTTTACTACGAACTCATCCCCTAACTTTATACAAAAATGGGGAGATTCTTATTCAAACTACTAACTGATTGTAATCATTAATCCCACCCCTAGATATGAGGATATGAAATTAAGATGAACTTATTCATTCTAACTGAAAAGGAAGAAGAAACCTATTCAAATAAGAACTTCAATAAAACAGTTTGCATGTGAGATGCATAAGCAAACGTTCAAAATTCTAGAAAAATTATCCTTCTTCAAAATTTATTCCTTCCATGATGACTCACGTTCAGCTCCACAAATTCTTGCACTTTAGGCGGCTTGAACTCCACATATCCCATATTCTGTTGCTTTGGTTCTTGCTACAAATGCTCCATTCTTGTTACCACATGTTGAGCTGCAGAGAGGTTAATCCACACAACATACATATGCAACTAACCATCATAATTAAATCATAGAATTCCATTCATATACATACATACTCATGTTCAAAATCATGCAATACTACGAATATTATCACCATATTTCATATTCATAAACTAGGTTTAAAGTTGTGAAGTGTGTATGAAAGGATAGCATATCATAGAAGTATTGTCTAGAAGGTACTTAGAAAATATATGTAAAGTGTTTGACAACATATGAAAAGCAATAGAAAAAGTACTAATGACTGAGCCCATCACCTATAAGGTCACCAATATTCTAATGAGTCAGTTCTCCTCTTTCATTTTCACAATTAGTATGGTCATTATTCAATCTTCATTGGCTCCCTCAAATACCTTCTTCGCATTCAATAACATGACATCAAAATGATCACTTCTTTTGCAACTATTCAACATGTCATCATAACACCTTTAGTCATCCTTATGAAGCTCATTATCTAGGTAGTTAGTATGCTCACACTCTTAATTCAATTTGTAGCTAAATGGTTCTTTTGGTGGATTCTTGTTGTCACATAAAATTTCACCCTATTGAACAAGGATTTTAGTGTTCTAATGACACAATGGAAACAACATCAAGGTGTGGGACCTTGCATGAATGAGGTTGAGTCTCTAAAGAAGTCTAGATTCCTCTTCTAATCTAAGTGAAAATGTGTTGGTCTAACCCAACACATGAAAACCTTATCACTACTCTACTCTAACAACTCATAGGGGAAAAAGGGAAGAAGGGAAGCATGACAGGGAAATGGAGGTGGTACATTGAGATGAATTTTTTTTTCTTCCTGGCTGAGATTGCACAACACGTTGAAGGAGGACTAGGGGACTCACGCAAATCTCTATTTGGTCGATTCCCAAAGGCAAGCATGGAGGTTAGGGTTTGACAGAGTGTTGGAAGGAAAATGATATTCTCAAGAAGCAACTATAAATGGTTTAACTCAAACATACATGCATTTAAAGAGAGAAAAAACACTTAGATATGCAGGCAATGAACTGACACAAAAATAAACAAGTTGAGAGAGGCAAGCTTGATCGATTCCATTGATGTAGAGGCAACAAGCCAATATTTACAATTGCAGAGTGCAAAATGCAAGTCTACAAATAAAAACCCCAGAGGAGCCAAAGGAAAAACCCTTGAAATGAATACATTCCTTGCCTTTATAGATTAGACATAACTTAGAACCACAACTCAAACCCTATCCCTAACCAAGGTTAAGAATGAAGTATGTGTGTGAAAGAAAGAAGCCCTCTAATGAAAATCATGATTAGGGCATGGATCCATCAAGAAAGTCAACAAACAACAACAAATGAGTATGGGAGCCCATAAAATCCACTTGCAGAAGTCAAGGGAGCAATAAATGTCATTCTTGAAGTCCAAAAATCAAAACAGGCTGCTTAAAAGTTAGATCAAGCATTAATGGCATCACCTAGAAAATAGGTCAAATCCATTGAAAGGTTAGGGAATGGGGCCCAAAAGAAAACCTTTGCTATGCATTAAATGGTATGGAGCCATGAAAAAGAGCACCTTCATCGGGGATCAAGCATCGGGCCTGCTTCATACTTTATACTTCATTGACGTTGGACCGTCAGAGATCGAGCTTTGGGAGTACCACTTACTACTTATCAAAGTAAGGAAAGAAGAAGGAAGAGGAAGGAAGGAACTGTGAAGTCTGAAAAGGTCACCCTTTTCGGGCTTTAGAGGTTAGGAAGGAGGCTTATGCCTTATCGTAGAGACGAAAAGAGTAAAGGGGAAGATCAAAGGACGAAGTCCGAAAGGAGTATTGGGGGTCCAAGAGAAGAGTTACCTCTTGCTGAAGAAACATAAGAGGTAAAGGATAAGGCCGAAGCACGAAGTTTGAAAACTCAACACTTAGTCAATTTTTTGAAGGAAGGAGTGAAAATGAGAAGGAAGAAAGGTAGAAGATGAAAGTCTGATGCTCAAAAATCAAACACGACATTTCAAGAATCAGGAGGAAGCTCCACTTCCTACAATGAAAAGATGGAAAGCGGTAAAAGGGAAGACCGACCCTCAAAGTATGAAAATGCAACACTTAGGTAAATCTTGAAAGATTTAATCGGGCTTCAGTGGTCGGGCAATAGGCTAACAACTTACCAGAAGGAAGCGATAGGGGTTAAAGGGTAAGGTCGATGGTCGAAACACAAAACACTTAGGGTAAAATGGAAGGAATAGAAGGAGCGGGAGCGATGAAGGCATGCAAGTATGAAGGGAAGAAAAAACTGAAAAGCCTGAAACACTAAGACTTAGCCAAGTTTAGGACCCTTCAAGGAGAATTCATGCAAGATGGCCCATGTAGGATCTCTCAAATTGGTTATTAATGATGTGTCATCGAAGGGTGGCATAAAATGTCAACATTTATGGCGATTTCTATGAGATGATTGCTTGCTAATCATGGAATCTAGAGGTCTTATCAATCCATCGGGCATAGAGTCATGAAAGGGATTTACTCAACTAGGCCTCACAAGGGAAAAACACAACATGTGTAGGCTGCACTTGGAGAAAAGCATGGAAACTAGGAACATGCATTCCCCTAAGGAGAATGGAGGGTGTGCAAGATCACTTCATGGAAAGAAAGATATTAACAATATGTATACTAAACTAATAGGAAGAAAAAAATGGGAATTTTCCTTCGTCAAAGATGAGCCTTTTGAAGGAGTTGACCTCCCTCATACCATAGTTGCAGACCTCACCTAGCTGCAACCATTGAAAACTGCTGCCAACATGCATGGAACTACAAAAAATTCCTATAAGGTGAATGATCACTTCACTGTAAACTTTTCCATTGCAGGGAATCCATATGATGCAAGTGTCAAACTTGTCTGACACTGGTGCCTTAGGTGAGCATACAACAATAGGGGTGAACTTTTCTAAAGATAGGTTAGCATTCAAAATCAAACCTTTTGTAGAGGCAAGAGAACTCACCTCACAAAAGGATATGCCATTACTATTACCACTAACCTCCTCATTGCATGAACTGAAACAAAAAGAGAGTTTCCAACTCACATGGTGATGTAAAATATGCCAAACCTATTTTGTGATTTGCACAAGGAATCTCTTCTTCATGCACCTCAAATGAAAATCTCTGAAGCTCGGGCATACTATCTATAGACACCGAAATCTGGTTTAAGCATGTGACTTCAATATTCTTAATAATCCATATTTCTTCCATGGTCATGATTAAATAATGTCAATTATTTAATTATTCTCTAAAGTTTTCATTTCTTTATTAATTAAATAAATCTAATTATTTAATTAATTCACTTTAACTTTAATTCTTCTATTAATTAAATAATTATCTTAATTATTTAATTAATTCACACTTTTCTTTATTCTATCTGATTAATTAAATAAACACTTTTTATTTAATTATGTTATTAATTAACCATATCCTTCTTCTTCAATTAAATAAAGTCTTATTTAATTTACCCTTTATCATATGTCAACTATAATTAAATAAATCCTTTATTTATTTAATTATTCATTTAAATCCCTTTGTCACTTAATTAAATAAATCTTATTTATTTAATTATTCTTCAAATATTAAATCTTGAATTAAATGAATTATTTAATTCATAAATTCTATTTTAATGCATTCCTCTATATTTAGATAATTGTGTGAGTTATCTAAGTATTCACTCTCGCTCGACTCGAGATCTATTTAAATCAATTAGTTAACTCAAAATTTAATGTCTGAGTGGCTTTCACAAGTAATCTCTGTCAAATCATTCAGTCATCCAATGCCAACTCAATTGCATGTACATGCATATTAATTAAATATTCCTATTTAATTAATTAAACCTTGTGTGTGCATTCAAATGAGAGTTGCTTTAATCAATCTTTATCTTTGTCATGCAAAGATAATTCTTCTGTTTTCGAATACCAAACTTGAAGATTAAATTATTTATTTAATCTTTAATTCTATTTCTAATTTGTATCACTCAAGTCACTACTAACAATTATCATAATGCATGTCTAATATGTCGATCTCAACCGTCTATTGATCTTTCGACCCTAGCCTGTCATTCGAATAATCAATTTTCTATAAATTGATCTATTCTCCATCATTCCAATCTCTCTCGAAATCTTATGAATTTTTGGAGCAACTATCTTGAATCTTCGATGTTTTGCTAAATCACTATCATAGGCTATACTTGCATGAACTTCGAAAATCTGAGGGCAATTATACTACAACAAAAAAATGGAGAAGGGCAATCGAGATGATACATGGAATTACATACATATTGGGTGAGATTGTTCAGTTTATTTACGTTTTGGCTTTCCTTTGTTCTTTGTTGCTTAACTTAGATGGCATTAGAGTTTTAGATTGCATTACATGTTTGCTTTGATCTATTTCTTCTACATTTTTCTAGACATTACATTTGGTGAACCCGATGTGAGACACCATCTTCGCGTATCCGTATACTTTTATTTGATTTTACAGGATTTTGTATGGAACAACGCATCAGTTTGATGAAACACCACAATTGACATTCGGAGACACATCAGTTTGACAAAATGACGCAATTGAATTTGTTGACTGCATCTGTGAACGAAAACAACGCATTTGAAAAGGAATCACACACCTATTATTTTCTGAGCCACAATTGACTGGTAAAATACCACGGTGCATTTGACAGAGAAAATGACGAATCTAACTGGTATATTTTTAGGTTTTAAACTTTTAATTTACAATTTCCTTTTGTGTTTTTATTTTTGCTAATCTTCTATTTTCAGCGTGTGTCTTGAGGAGTTAACGAGTTTTTGCAGGATGATTGACGAAGACAATATTGAAAACTACTAATGAATCTTTCTGCAGAACGCATGTCAAAGACCCTAGTTAAATTTTTGAAACAAATTATTTGGTAGTGTAGAAAATCTTTCATTTGGATTAAAATTAACAAGTGTCTATTGTGTTTGGTGCAAAAGCACGATTGTGTAAGTACCTTCACAATTTGGTACATCGAAGTATCCTCTCCCCTTGCGCATTTGTACTATCCTGGGTGTAAGAGAAACGGTTACCAACTCTAGAACTTGGGCCTGTTCTAGTGGGAAAAAGTACTCACCCCAGGATGACTCAGACCGGTAGCAGTCTGAACCTGAGGGACTTCCAGCCGGTATATAAAAGTGGATTCTTGGGGAAAGCCCAAGAATCACGCGTATGGTTTCGATGAGATGGATCTGAAAGGGGACTCTCACCACATGGATCATGCCCTATGAACGAAATACCCTAATTAAACACCTTTGTTTGTAGTGTCCAAAATCCTTCTATTTACTGGTGCAACAGGTCAGACCTATGAAGCCGAATCATGTTCTTACGATTCATGTGTAGAGATGAAGGTATGCCATGGGATGTTCATGGGTACTGTAGCTTGGCTGCCCCGAATGACGTTAATGAGCCATGGAGGGGAGCCAGAGGGGTCAAGCTACTAATCATCCGCCTTGAATAAGCGTAGTTGGGGAAACCCAAGTGAGAACTCAGTAAATACTGTCCTTCATAGCCTAGGATGTGCTTGTCTGTTGTCAAATTCAATGTTCTTTGAAGTCCAAAATCAAACTAAAAACACTTTGTCTTATGATTGTCTTTATTTTCCAAAACTTGATCACAAAAAATATATCTCAATTCATTGAAAGTACAACAGAGTTGCAACTGTTCACTAGAAAGTCGCAATTATTCTATCGAGTCCCATCTGTTTACCTTAGAGTCGCATATGCCAGATTAGCTCGTATTTTCTGTCTAACACCGCATCTATTTTAGAAAACCACACTTGTGATATTTTGTGATGCATCTTACAAGGTGAGCTGCAATTGCGGTCTCAAACGACACATTTGCCACTGTCGTAGAAATTTTACCAATGCGTAAGTTTAGGAAAATCGCATCTGTTATGGTCTGAGTCACAACTGTCATTACGAGTCGTATCTATGAAAAATTTAACCGCATCTTCCATATTCAGACACTAAACTTTACCAGAAACACATAACTGATTAACATAAAACCGCAACTGTGAAACATAACCGCATTTGATAAATTCTGCAACGCATTTTCTAGATTATTAGAAAATCAGAATTCACAGTCACTGTCCAGTCAACACTTTTATACCAGTCTTTGATCTGTCTTACTAGTCCTTGGACAAAGACCTAAAATGATTTGCTCAATTTTGCATCCTTTAGGTATCTTTTAGTCATTACTATAGTCATTCCGATTCTAAGTGTTACTTTCATCTTTGAGTACATATTTCCTTTAGATTTAAACTTCTAGGAATGTCAATTTTACAAACTTTAGGATAGGTTCACCATCTACACTTTGGAAAAGTCATAGCGTCAAACGAAATTTGTCATTGAACCTAGTCCTATCATCTTATCCTTTGTCCTACAAAGAGTCCTCCTAGCTCATCAGTCTAGTTAGGAAACTCAACTTGTCTTTGATCCTTGTCCTACATTGGTTCCTTGACTTAACTAAATTGATGCCTTGGTTAGACTTTAGGTAGTTGGTCCCCCCGTCTCAGGTTTATAGAATTGATTACCTTAGAAGTTTGATTAGACTTTACATCTTTAGATATTTTCATTTTAGACTAGCGTCATCCTAGAACATTCCTTATTTTGCATTCATAAAATCTCGAAAAAAAACATAGACTAGAGTCATATTGTCCATAGACGTAGTTTTGCATTCCTTGCATATTGAGCTTATCTTACATGTTTGAAACTAGGTCTAAGAAAAGAGAGAGAGAAAAGATGTCGAACCCAAATGAATTCACCAATCCATTCTCCACAAGCCCTCACTGGACTTTATTAGACAAATTCACCACTAGAAACACTCAAGGACATATTACAATAGAGGACATAGAGGTTGTGGCATAGGACCCTGAGTTTGCCTCTTTTGTAGATGAGTACCTAGAAAATGATTGTCAACGATACTTAGCCAAATTGCTAGTTGAAGGTGCTACCTTACCCACATGATTCGATATTAGAACCTTACAAACTCAACCTACACAAGGGACAAATACAATGACTTCCAGTACTACTATACCTCAGGTAAATACAACCATACCATATAGCATACCTACATAGAGTATGACAGTCCATACATCTCCATTTGGTACGTCTGGCATGAGATCAAGATTTAATTTCACTATAGGGGAATCATCGTCCACTCCTTTTGGTCCTCTTGTTGGGATTAAAAGATCTAAAACATTAGCTTCTACACCAAATGTCAATGTCATGAGTACCATACCACAGTCAACAGCCATACCTAGTGTTCACATCACAGGTACCATACCTTAGTCAATGACCATACCTAGTGTTCAAACCAATAGTACTATACCACATATTGCAAAAACAAGAGGTATTCCCTCATTCCAATATGGCAATCAAAATCCATCTTCCTAGATCAGCAGTCAAAATACATTCACATAGATTCCGAATCAGAATCCATTCACACAGACTCCAAGTCAAAACCCATTCACACATATTCCGAATCAGAATCCATTCTCCCAAATTCCAAGTCAACACCAATTTACATAGATTCTAAATTAGAACCCCTTCTCCCTGAGCGGTACTCAGAATCCGTTCACACAGATCCCAAGTCAACACCAATTTATGCAGATTCCAGACCAGAACACATTTACCAACATTCTGAATCCAAACCCACCTCAAATACTAACGTTCAATCAAAACCCATCACGAGACCTTGGATTTTAGAATACATACACAGATCCACATAACCTGCCCAACACATCATTGACCCAGGTTGACGTCTTACAAACACAGATGGATAACATGGCAGTGTCAACTAAGAAATTCTTTTCAACAAAGGACATATGCCCATTTCCCTTTGATAGATCATTGTACATGACCCCTTTCCCTCACGGGTATGTCATACCGAATCTCCCTAAGTACAATGGCAAACGAAATCTGATAGAACATATAAGGGAATTTTCTACCATATGCATAGATGTCGCTTATGACCCCACATATCTTATGAGACTATTTCCCAGAAGTCTTGTAGGAATTGCACTAGAGTGGTTTTCAAGTCTAGACTATGGCATCAGATCTTGGGGTGAATTGGTCGAGAAATTTGTGGAGCAATTCTCCTTCAACATAGACCATGAGATAAATATAGCAACCTTGTGTCACACAACACAAGATGAAGGTGAAACATTCATCTCTTTCTTCCAGAGATGGAGGACTATAGCTAGCTGGTGGCCTGTCGAGATACCTGAAAAACAAAAAGTTACTATGTTCCAGGAAAACCTTCATGCAAAACTAAGGAGTAACTTAAGGGTACATTGTTGTACATCTTTTCCGAAACTAGTGGAAAAATGGGTTATAATAGAAAAGGATCTCATTGAAAAAGGAAAACTTAAGACATCAACATCCAATAGAAATATGATCATGCAAAACACCCCCAATGACAGAAAAAAAATTTGTTCTCACAACAAAAATGTCACCAATGATGGGGTAGTTGATGCTAAAACTGTACAAGCGTGACCAATCATCACATTACAAGGACCTAACACTTCTGTCAACATGCTTAATGTTGTCAATCAACCTCCCAACATGGTCCAAAATACTTAATGTCTGCAACAACAAAGGAGGTTTCAAAAACATGAGTTCACTCCCTTAGCAGAACCCATCGAGTCCGTATTCAAGCAATTGTTACAACATAATCTTATACAGCTGCAAGAGCCAAGAAAATACGATCCAGGACAATTTAAACCAGTTTGGTGGGATGACAATGCCTTTTGTGATTATCATAGAACTAAGGGACATAACCTACAAAATTGTCGCCAAATGAAAAATATCATACAGGATCTTGTCAAAAGGAGAATAATTGAAGTTAGTGGACATAAACAAAAGTCATCAAACACTGATCATCAAGTCTTTTTTGATCCGCTACATGACCATGGGAAAGGAACTGTTCCCAGTTCAAGTACTAAGACCAATATGTCAGCCAACTATGCGAGTATCAAGCATGATTATAATAGTGGAAAAACCATTCAACACCTTCGTGCCGCCGATGAGAATATCAATACCATTACTATCAATACAAATCCCGAGTGCACGATCAATGCTCGCTGTACTAAGATCACTATCAAAGGTCCTTCATTGGAACAAACACCACAGCCTTCCAAGTCACAATATAACCTACTTGACCAGTTGGGGAAGACCCCAACCCAAATCTCAATTTTGGAACTATTGCATATCTCTCCTGAGCATCGATCCATTCTAGATAAGGCTTTACAGAACACCACAGTCCCTAATGATCTTGATGTCAATCGTTTCCAGGAAATGGTGGGCTATTTGACCAATAACCATCATGCCACATTTTATGAACAAGACTACACAACTGAAAAGACAAACCATAATGACCCTTTACATCTTGAAGTCCTTGTTGATGACACCAAAGTTAGACGAGTTTTGGTAGACGGAGGAGCAGGTTTAAATCTATGCACCCTAAAATTGATTAAGGCCTTAGGTTTCTCAGAAGCATGCATAGACACAACCAAAAGTATTGTCATTAAAGCTTATGATGATGAGGAATGAAAATAAAAGGGGGTGGTAACACTTCTTATCAGAATTGGCCTTGTAGTAATGGAGACAAAGTTCCAAGTCTTGGATGTCACCCTTCCTTATAACCTTCTGCTAGGCAGACCATGGATTCATGCCATGAAGGCGGTCCCTTCCACATATCATCAATGTCTCAAATTCCCTTAAAATGGCACTGAAATAACTATAGATGGTGACCCAGATCCATTCCAATATTGCACCAATCTAAAAGAGATCCCCCAATGCCAAGTGCCAGCAAACCAAGAGGCTTCATCATCCAGTTCATCTCACTATGTCGATCCATCCACACTCACTCGAACATCCATTTCACCTTCAATTCCTACCACTCCTAGGGTTGAGATCCAAGACAAAGGTTGTGGAGAGTATTACATGAAGACATCTTATTGTGTTAGCCATCTGATTCCTCCTAAGTCATGGTTTACCTACATCAGATAGGAGACAATCTATGGTCACTACACGTTCCTCCCACAACAACTTTCACTAAATGGGGAGAATTAAGCAAAAGGTCATAAATACAGAAGATGTCACCTCCTGGATGTATAAAGAAGATGATGAAGAACCTATCCCACTTGCTCACATTCCTACAGATCTATATGGAAAAGGTTTCACAATTATGCAGAGTAAGGTATATAATGGACATAGCGGTTTAGGCTTAAATCAAGATGGAAGGATCAAACCAATCTTTGTTTCTCAATGGCCAAAAGGCTTAGGGCTGGGGTTTCAATTGATTCAGATTGGCATTTCTAATTCCACATCACCCTTACTTGAGGAAGTAAGTGCTTCAGAAGATATTGAGACATCTCACGACCCCTCTGACCAATACCATTGTGACTCCCCTGACTCAAACGAATAGGAGTGGGATTCCTTATCCTCTACCTCTTCCATGGACCTTGACAAGATCTTTGGAGAACTTGACTTAATGTTGAGATCCTCACCGAATCCATTGAATTCTTATCCACCAAAGAATATGAAAAAAGAGGAATGGTTTAAACAATACTATTGGGAATCACTTGATCCTACCTCTTGGCAACCTGATACATCTATTTTAGATAACCAAACTTTGACATTAGGCCCACCTCTCAATCTACCTAGATCAAAACCTAAGAGCAAACAAGACTTAGTACAATAATTTTGTGACCATATGAACAACTTAGTCCTTGCCTTGACCTCATTAAACTTTGATAACTCTGACGATGACATTCCCTTAGTTTATCCCCAACTCATTGATTGGGACCAACAAGATACATCAGTCTTAGACATTTTTGAGAATGACGAAGCAATTGCTGAGTTCCTGGGATTACGAGAAGGCATACCTAGCGGTGATCACAAGGCTGGTTTTACCATTGACTTAGAAAACAAAGCATATTTTGGGGAATCTGTTCAACCCTCCATTCGTAAAAATGAGAAAAAGAATAAACAAGATAAAAAGGATGAGTCTCTAGGTGAAAACTGAAAGGCACCTCTAGACAATGAAAAAGTAAAAATAAAGGACGCATCTGAAGGTGAAAACCTCTCTGAGGCACCTACGGATGGAGGTTTGAACATTCTCCCTGTTGCATAGGAAAAGTCACCCATGCTTGTTGAAGAATCAGTAGAAGTCAACATAGGCACAGAAGAGAATCCTTGACCGGTTTATTTTGCAATGTCATTAACAACAAAAGAGCAACCAAAATTCCACAACTTCTTTGTGCAGAGACAGATAAATTTTTCCTAGTCATATGCAGACATGCCTAGGTTGGATCTTGAACTTGTTCTACATCACTTACCCTTACAACCAGGTGTCAAACTAGTGAAACACAAATTGAGGAAAATTTATCCACATATTGCTTTATTAGTCAAGGTAGAACTCAAGAAACTATTAGACGTTGGTTTTATTAGATCAATCAACTATGCAGATTGGATTTCCAATCTTGTACCGGTCACTAAACCAACAGGGTGCGTCCGCATCTGCATCGATTTTAGAGATATCAACAAGGCTTGTCCTAAGGATGACTTCCCTTTGCCTAACATAGACATGATAGTAGACATGACAACAAGATATGAGATGTTATCCCTTATGGATGGATTTTCAGCATATAATCAAATCAGAATTGCAACTGAAGACCAACCTAAGAAAACTTTCACTTGTCCTTGGGGAACGTATTGCTGGAATGTTATGCCCTTTGGACTAAAAAATGCTGGAGCAACCTATCAATGTGCCATGACCACCATCTTTCATGATCTAGTACACACTCTTATGGAGGATTATGTCGATGACCTTATAGTTAAATCCAAGACAAGGGTAGAACATTTATAGGTTTTAGACAAGATATTTCAAAGGCTGGAGAAGTATAAAGTGAAACTCAATCCCAAGAAATTTGTGTTTGGAGTCAAGTCAGGAAAGCTTTTAGGCTATATCATTTCCAGATGAGGCATTGAAGTGGATCCAACCAAGGTAAAAGAAATCATAGACATGCCTCCACCAACTAATCTCAGTCAACTAAGGACATTACAAGGAAGACTACAATCCAATAGAAGATTTATAGTGTAGTTAGCAGACAAGACACATCCTTTTCAACATCTACTTAAGAAAGGGACACCTTTTGCGTGGACAATTAGGTGGAGAACTTTTCAAGCCCGATTAGGAATATCTACTCACCACCAATCTTAATGCCACTTGTTGAAGGAAGACCATTGATTCTTTATATCACAACAACCCATTCATCACTCAGAGCATTGCTTGCACAGAATGACAAAGAAGGTCATGAAAGGGAAGTCTATTATATCGGTCAAGCTTTGAAGCCGGGATGGCGCGGAACCGCTTGTGGGCTGGTGACGGCGCAGGCAGGCTGTGTGGAACCGCTCGAACGGACGGCCGGAAAATCGACTCGCCAGCTCCAGAACGGGACGACCGGGTTGGATGCCGGAAGTGACGTGACATAAGAACAAGAAATACATGCTAATCCGGTGCCAACCACCTACTACAAAAGATCACCAGTGAATTCACGAACTGCGATAGGTATCTTCACAATAGACCACAGACCTGCTGTAAACGTACTTTGATAAGATCCACCGCCTAAATCATAGCTTCGATGCGGTATACTATTATCACACCATAGGGTGAGTCCATCCCTAAGTCATTTAGGATTTCATTCCCATGTACTAACAACATAGCAGAGTATGAAGCTCTAGTAATAGGGTTCGCATGGCAGTCAAGTGGAAAATTAAGAACCTATAGGTATATGGTGATTCTCAACTAGTAAGCAGATAGGTAAATGATGATTATGAGACTAAGGATGAGAATCTTGCTCCATACAAATGCATGGTTGATAGCTTTAAAGAGTACTTTGACAAGAAAATTAAATTCATTAGATACCTTATGTTTTAAAGCGGAGACGGTAAAACGCTATGGATATAATTGCATCACCGGACATTCCTAACAACATCACCTAAGTTTGAGTTTTTGGTAGAACAACTTTTGGTCCCAGCCTACGATATCCCAGATTCTAAGATGGTATGTGAGATTGTTGGTCCTGATTCCCCATGGTACAAAGAAATTTATGACTACCTTCATGCCGAAATCATACCCACTGGCCTCTCAAACAACCAACGTAGGACATTCCTTTGAAAGTTAGCCAAATATACCATCGTCAGAGATACCTTATATAGACGCGCCTTAGATAATACCCTATTGAGATGTCTTGATTCTACTGAAGCACAAGCAACCTTGCATGGGGTGCATGAGGGTATATGTGGTTCCCATTCTAGCAGTCCTACCTTAGCCAAAAAGATTATGAGACTGGGTTATTATTGGCCTACTATGGAAAAGGACTCATATGTCTTTGTAAAGAAATTTTGCCAATGCCAAGTTCATGGAGACTTGATACATGCACCAACACAGGAACTCCATCCTATAATGTCACCATGGCCCTTTGCCTAATGGGGACTCGACCTCATAGGTAAGATCCATCCCACATCATCCAATGGCCACAAATTCATCATCACTGCCACTAAGTACTTTACGAAGTGGATCAAAGCTATTCCTATGACATACATTACTGGCACACATATCTCTAAGTTTATCCTGAACTATATCATCTGACGGTATGGTGTCCCTTAGTCCATAATCACTGATAATGGCCGCCCATTTAAGAATCAAGAAGTCTACCATCTTTGTGATGAATTTCATATTCAACATCATTTTTCCACTCCATACTACCCACAAGGTAATGGCCAAGTAGAGGCATCTAGCAAAACTAACATTAGAATCCTCAAGAAGACTGTTAATGATGTTGGCCGTGATTGGCATTTACAGCTTAATCCCGCCTTATGGGCCTACCGCACAAGTATCCGTACTCCCATTGGCGCCACTCCCTATTCACTAGTATTTGGTTCTGAAGTCATTCTTCCTATTGAGGTCGAGATTCCTTCCCCGAGGGTATCCTTGAAAGGGCACATTGATGATGAAGAGTACTGGGTATCGAGACTCCATGAGCTAGAATTCCTAGATGAGCGAAGACAGAAGGCACTAGACCATCTCCAAGCATATCAGAATCGCCTTTGTCGTAGCTATAACAAGAAGGTCTTGAACATAAACTTTGACATTGGTGACCTGGTTTTAATGGAGAACCCGAAGAATGAAGAAGAAAGAGAAAAACCAGGAAAGTTTGAACCTAACTGGTTAGGACCTTATATTGTTACAGAAGCCTTTGGATCAGGAGTGTACCAAATTTCTACTCCTAAAGGGGAACCATTGTCCTCTCCAATCAATAGTCTTCATTTGAAGAATTTCTACACATAGCTTCTGAGAGCCTTGTCTTAATTAGTCAAAAATACAAAAAAATCAAAAAATCAAAAAAATCGTTACCAAGGTGAAAACCTAGCAAATAGGTGTCTTGGTAACACCAAAAAAAAAAAATTTAGAAAATCCAAAAAATAGTAAAGACAAATAATTCGTCCAATAGTGAAAACCACTTCGGTGGCGCTTTGGATAGGTACCATGGTGAAAACCTGAGCAAACAGGCCATGTGTAGTTGACTCTGCTCCTTTGTCTACTATTATTCTAATCTAGCATACCCTATGCATAGTCCTTACCACCCTGTACATAGTCCTTATCCCTGTACATAGTCCTTGTCCCTACGTACATACACCCTATCCTTGTATATACTACCATTTCCCTGTACATACTACCTATCCCTATACATATCCCTTATCTTTCCCATCCATCGCTTCTACATACCATTCATAATAAGTGGTAGTCTTTCCCATAACCTGGAACGATTGACATCGAGTGCATTTCATACCCCCATTTTACCCTATTCATAATCAATTGGTCTTATACTCGACTGGGGGCAAACACTTGATGTGTGTCATATCGATTCTTCCATTGGCTGTGTTGAAGACGTAAAACCATAGAAAAATCCAAAAAACATCACAAAATGACCTGAGAAAACACAAAAACATCAGAAAACTTCAAAAAGACAAAAAAATCAAAACATGTCAAAATCCAAAAACAGAGTCAGAGTCAGTCGCAATTGTTTAGTCTTTGTCGTTTGTCAAACTACATTGCCTCTGCGACTAGATGTAGGCAAGGCCATCTGCCGATGTGCCCCTGAGGCATTAGGTCAGTCTGTTTAGGTTTGTCTTTATAAAATCATGATTCAATCCATTATGCCTATATGACAAGGTCATTGGTCATTGAACTATGAGGTCTCTGCGTGTATAACATAGGCAAGGCCATCAAGTGATGAGCTCCCGAGGCTGCACTAGGTCAGTCCATTAGGGTTCGTCACATTCAATATCACACACGTCTTCTATTTGTAGTCAGTCTTGTTAGTCAAAGTCAAGTTGAACTACGAGGTCTCTGCGTGTATAACGTAGGCAAGGCCATCAATTGATGAGCCCCTGAGGCCGCACTAGGTCAGTCCTTTAGGGTTTTTTGTCACACAGTCAATTGTCCACACATCATATTAAGTCATGCATCAATCTGGTGAACAAGTCAACAATGTCTCTAAGTCAAATCAAACAACTTTCCAAACGAAACAATCAAAACAATCAACCTTTGTCTTATTCAGGATGAGTCCTTCCTGAGTATTGATATCAACAAAACAATTTATGTCTTATACAAGATGAGTCCTTCCTGCATATCGACATTTTCAAACAATCAAACATAGCCTTACACAGGTTATCACATCAACGGTATCTTACTCAACGTCTTATATGATACATGTCTTTCTGAAACTAGGCTTAGTCATGCCTTATACAGATAGTCATAACATCGAAACCAGACTTAAAGTCTTATCCGGTATGTGTATCTCCTGAAATTAGGCTTTATCAATCAATCCTTTTATCAATCAAAATGAATCCAACAAATAGATCAAGTTTTGGCAAATATTTTATTAGTTTTTTGACTTATTTATCTTATCTTTTCATTTGACTTTATGATTGGAATCCTGTTACTAGCTTTCTCAAGGATGTCCCATGAAGGATTTAGAGAAGCAATGATGTATCAAAATTCTGTTTTCTTTGACTATTGTCTATCAACTGTCTTTTAAAATTTGATTTTGAGTCATGTTACTTGTTTCCTCAAGGATGTCTCATGAAGGATTTAGAGAAGCGATGACGTCTCATGACCCGTCTTTTATTTTTTTTGATATATGTGTTTTGTCTTGACAAAAAGACTGGGGCAACTTGTGCCCTTAGTATGAGTTAACAACAATCCTTGTCTGTGACTGTGTGTTGTTAGCAAGTGGATGACCTTGCACACCTTGATCTATGTCATATCATGGTGTTTTTCTCCATTTGTATTAGTCCCACCCAATGATGATAAAGTGCAACACCTTTTGTGATACAACAAAACATCGAAGATTGCTAATACTAACATCCATCACATTTCTTTCAATATTTCTCAATCTTTCTTTCCGTACTAACAGTTCTTCTTTCTTGCATGATGACAGTGTCCTGTGACACACAACAATATAAATAATCCTACATACACATTCATGTTAGAAAATATCATTTCCAAATCATATATCATCAATCATACATACATCTTGCATTAGAAAATATAAAAACATATAGGCATTTAGGACATCATGGCAGAATAGACATTCATCATCATAGATTACATATCATAAGCATTCCATGTATATAAAAAATGTAAATACATGCACCACATTACATCTGTATAGCATCACATATATAAACCATTGTACATATAACATCATATTGCATCTCATGACTATAAAATGCATACATCACATAGAATCAACATCACATCATAGGCGGCATAAACACATCATAAAGTAGCTACGATCATCCATCACAAGGCATATTATATAAACATCACATGTACAAATAAACAAATGCATAATCAATAAATAGAAATGCATATCATGAGAATCGTCGCCAAAATCATATATATATCACTCAACAGTGTCACATCACAATGTCATAATGTATCAATAAATATGGAAGCCCATAGGCTATATAATCATAATACAAATGTCTCAGTACATATCAAGAAGTGTCCCTATCTTGAACTACCACTGCTATCATGACTGGAGTGTGCGGATGACTAATGCCGAGAACCTGATGACCTGTGCCTTGAATGTGGCCTATCATATGGGCCAGCTCTGTGTGGCTGCTCGACACCCTCTGTGCTCACTGTCCTAGAGTGGGTCCTATTTTGAGACCTCTCACTACATGCCTTTGAAAAACTCGAAGCCTGTCTCTCTAGAGGAACTGCTGTCTCATATAAATCTCTATAGTAGGTGGTCCTCTCCTCGGCTCTAACTAACTCTATAGCAAATACAACTACCGGCCCCGTGCATAGAGCTCTAATCTCTGTAAATCTCTGCTCAGTTTCATGCCTCCAAGCTATGGCCTGATCTCTATCCATGACGACTCTGTCCCTCTCCATCTGTAACAAATCTCTCTCGGACATCATCACCCTCATCTGCTCCTCCAAGGATGCAACCTGGGCCCAAAGTGTAGCAGTGTCAGAATCAACTGCCTCTGTGTCAACCTGTCTCACCCTAGGTACACCATCATCCTCATCATCTAACTCCTCCAGAATCCTATCTCATATCTCCCGCTCATGATCATCATCCTCCTCATCATCATCCTGATAGGCACCAAGTAAGCCAAGGGCATCAATCTCTGCCTCCTCTCTGTCTGTATCCTCCTCTGCAGGAACCTCTAGAACACCCTCCTCTATAGGATGCTCCTCCTCTCTGCCAATCTCAACATGCTCCTCCTCCCCACCTCTGCTAACATCTGGCATGTGCACATCCTCCTCTCCTCATCCCTCCTCATGGATGGGTGACAATGGTGGCCCTCATCCCCTTCGTCCATGCCTCCCTCTCCTAACACCTCGCCAACCACCTCTACCATCATCTCCATCATCACCACGACCCCCTCCACCTCTCCGACCTTTGCCTTTGCCATGCCTACCCCGTGGTCCTGTCCCTCGCCACTCTATTGGTGTTAGCTGATCTGGATCTGTCAAGGGAATCGGCCTATGCACAACCCACTACTGATCATAAGCCTCTGTGGTACCTGGGTTTTCCGCACCATCTCTCCATCCCCACAGAACTACCTGCAATCCATCAATATCTACCTCAGTAGTGGCTACTGGAATCTCTGGACCCCATAGGGGAATCTCTCGCTAGGACCTCGTGAACTCGGCCTGTCCTCTCAGCTCATCCTGTATCTCTTCGAATTGCCACAATACACAGTTTGGAAAATGACGCTCTATAATGTGAACATCTGAAACAGTCTACCTAATCAAGTACTATGTTTGGCAACAAAAAATAAAATGCTCATCCTCATCTAACCACTCTACACATCCCAAGTACGGTCTCCATGTAAACTGTACCATAGTATCAATGGCATGTCTGAAATACCCGGTATCTCCCATGTGGTGTTGAGTGTTAGCCCCCACATAACGAAAGGCATAAGGAGCTCTATGTTGTACATCAACTGTAACTGGTGGCTGAAAAATGGCAATGTGTGCCCACACCCATACCATCAGGAGTGTGGTACCACAACTCATGGACTGAGCCTCTCGATAGGCTATATCATGCAAGTGAAAATATAACATGCCAAGGAGACAGGGACCCCAAGCATATACCTCCCGTTACTGTAGCATACCTACTAGCATCTCCCCCCAACCCACAGGAAAACCATGACCTCGACGGTCAAGAAGCACTATACCACCTATCAATGTACACACTAGATAGTCCAACCGCTTATACCTCTGTGCCAATACACGCCATCTAATCTCATAATGATCGAACCCTAATTGTTTGATGTCGGCATGAGGGTAGTATCTGCACATCTCAGCGACACCCCTCTGGGTATCGTACCTCACCCTCGTGCCTCTGATGGGAAGCCTCAAGATCCTGTAGACGTCCTCTAAGGTCACTGTTGCCTCTCCAGTAGGTAGGTGAAATGATGAAGTATACGAGTGCCACTGCTCGCACAACGCTATCAATAAACCTTGGTTCGCCCTAATTTGGGGCATGTCTATCACATGTAGAAGACCTAGGTGCCATAAGAATCGTCTCTCTGCACTCCGGAAGCTATCTTAGAAGCGAAAAGTTGTAGATCTAAACTCTCGTATATATACAGTGTCTAAAACAACCTACAATGGCATTATACATGCCTCATGTCAGCATCAAACATCTATCCTAGTGAAGAATGACTAAATCAAATGCTATTCAAATGTGTCATTCTTTTTCAAATGCGGTGAAGAAAAGAAAATGCGTCATTCAATTTCACACATGCATCATTCTTTTTCAAATGTGTCACTTTCAAATGCATATGGGTGCCAAATTACAAATGCGTTTGCGTAAATCAAATATCATTTGCAACTGCGTAAATCAAATAACAACTACGTCGAAATAAATGCAAATGCATTAAAAAATAAACACATGCAGCTATTTTAAATACATATGTGATGCTATTTATCAAATGTGTTGAACTAAAACACAAATGCGTGGAACTGCAAAATCCCTATGCTAACTATCTACATGATTTTACAAATTCATTGATTCACATGCAAATGCGTCGATTGCGCATTCACATGCGACTTTTCAAAAAAGTGACATATAACAAAAAATACGAATAAATGCATAGAAACTTGTGCAAATTAAAAATTCAAAAGTCAAGATTAAGGTACGTACGGGGGGGTCTGCGTCGGCTAGCCGTTTGAAGGTCTGGATCCTGTATGCTCGATGGTGGGTGTTCAGAACAAGAGACATCTTCGCTGTGGGTGTACAGAAAAATATCAAATCTCAAAGCTAGGTGGGTAAAAATGAATTGGTTTTTACCCCAATTTCTATTTATACCTAGGGTTTTGGTGGCATTCTTTTCTACTGGCCCCATCAACTTCCAACTTCCATCAACCCGTACTCATCCATATCACTTCCAACTTCAAATCCGTCAACTCCACTGCATTTCTGGCTATCCAATGACCTAATCGGGATCATTTCCAAATTTTTCTACAACTTTTCAAAAATTTGTCAATTTTCTCGAGGGGGCATACCTTCACCTGTTTACGCCGGGGCATGATTGAGGCGTATTTTTATCAATTTTCTTTGACACAACGCCGAAATGACATTGTATCAAAGAGGGGAAAATGTAGACACCGAAATTTGGTTTAAGCCTGCGACTTCAATATTCTTAATAATCCGTATTTCTTCTATGGTCATGATTAAATAATGTCAATTATTTAATTATTCTCTAAAGTCTTCATTTCTTTATTAATTAAATAAATCTAATTATTTAATTAATTCACTTTAACTTTAATTCTTCTATTAATTAAATAATTAAGATTATTTAATTAATTCACACTTTCTTTATTCTATCGATTAATTAAATGGCTTTTATTTAATTATGTTTAATTAACCTTATCCTTCTTCTTCAATTAAATAAAGTCTTATTTAATTTACCCTTTATCATATGTCAACTATAATTAAATAAATCCTTTATTTATTTAATTATTCATTTAAATCCCTTTGTCACTTAATTAAATAAATCTTATTTATTTAATTATTCTTCAAATATCATATCTTGAATTAAATGAATTATTTAATTCATAAATTATATTTTAACGCATTCCTCCATATTTAGATAATTGTGTGAGTTATCTAAGTATTCACTCTCGCTCGACTCGAGATCTATTTAAATCAATTAGTCAACTCAAGATTTAATGTCTAAGTGGCTTTCACAAGTAATCTCTCTATCAAATCATTCAGTCATCCAATGCCAACTCAATTGCATGTACATGCATATTAATTAAATATTCCTATTTAATTAATTAAACCTTGTGCGTGCATTCGAACAAGAGTTGCTTTAATCAATCTTTATCTTTGTCATGCAAAGATAATTCTTCTATTTTCAAATACCAAACTTGAAGATTAAATTATTTATTTAATCTTTAATTATATTTCTAATTTGTATCACTCATGTCACTACTAATAGTTTTCATAATGCATGTCTAATATGTCGATCTCAACCGTTTGTTGATCTTTCGATCCTGGCCTGTCGTTAAAATAATCAATTTTCTATAAATTGATCTATTCTTCATCATTCCAATCTCTCTCGAAATCTTATGAATTTTTGGAGAAACTATCTTGAATCTTCGATGTTTTGCTAAATCACTATCATAGGCTATAATTGCATGAAATTTGAAAATCTGAGGGCAATTATACTACAACGGAAAAATGGAGAAGGGAAATCGAGATGATACATGGAATTACGTACATATTGGGTGAGATTGTTCAGTTTATTTACGTTTTGGCTTTCCTTTGTTCTTTGTTGCTTAACTTAGATGGCATTAGAGTTTTAGATTGCATTGCATGTTTCCTCTAATTTGTTTCTTCTGCATTTTTCTAGACGTTACTATCAAATTGAGCAATGGGAGAATTACTCTCCCAGAAGATGTGTGGTTGCTCAATAACTACTGAAATGCTTGTATTGATCCACACTTCATCAACACAAACCTCATATTTTTGAGACATTTCAAGTGAAGAACTAAATTCTTCAGATTGCCTCTCTGTGTTCATTTTTCCTTGGCAATAGAATACAATACAACTAGACTCTTGGCATGTAATGGTTGTCACATCCTCTGTTATTTCCTCACTCTTATGTTGCTTCCATCTTTGCTCCTCTTTTGGGGGTGAAGGATTGACATCCAAGCTTGAACAAAAAGCTTCTAAATCATCCCAAAAGAGGTCCTCCACCTTAGAACTGCAGACCTCAATAGATTGGATATTTTTATCCACAATAACATGGGATAAACATGTCTATTGTTGCTGCTCCAAAACCTTGGAGTTGTCTTCCTCCATCAAGCCAAGACCAAGCTGCTCAAAGGATTCTTCTAATGTAAGTATATGTGATCTATCCTCCTTGTTTTCAATAAAACAAGAGAGGACATCAAATGAGAGGACTGGTTCCTCTACTATATCAATTTCCTTTACCTGTATAGTTTCTTGTTGTTGCAACATTGTTTCTTATAGTAAACCAAGAAACTCATTGTCTAGAGCACAAGAAGGCTCCTCAAGAATAACCTCTTCACTCCTAGTCCAAAATATTTCCCTCTTTTTTTTCTTCGACCAACTTGGATCACATACAACTGGTCCACCCTTGCAAAGTGAAATAGCAATAAAGGGAGAAAATTGTCAAAAAACCATTGGAGATCTTGTTGGGGTTCTGGAAGGGGCTACTCAATAGGAGTAAAAAGTTGAGCCTCCTCAAGGATGGGTTCTTGTGAGGAATGGAGGCTATCAAAACTTGGGATCTCCAACATAGGAGATCTACTTGATGGCACATGAGGTTGAAAATGAGTTTCAAGAGGTTGATTAGGATTCTTGAAACTAAAATTTGTGTGCTTGCATACCTCCTACACAATAGGTTGTTCTAGAACAAAAGGAGGGCTAATGGAAGTTTCAAGAGGTTTGTTAGGGTTCTTGAAACTTACAAACTTATGTTTTCTTACCTCCTCATTAGGAGGTTGTTTCAGAACAAATGGAGGTGTTTGTTTGAAACTACGCACACAAGGGTTTGCCCGAGTCTTGGGAATTTGTGCTAGAGCAAGGGAAAGTATAAGTTTCTCTTGCCTATCAGAAACATCTCTTGCTATATAATCCTCTTGTTGCTTCCTTCTTTGTGCCTCCAACTATTGCTCATGCCTCCACTGAGCTTCTATATTTTACTGTTGTGGATAGTGAGCTTGAGTGGAAAGCTCATCCTATTGTGCGAAATAACCTTGTTGCCCCTGATAGGCTAGATTAGCTCACCCCTCTTGTTGTAGGTTAAACTCTTTTTGTCTCTAAATATCATCCAACTGTTTATTGAAATCAAGCAATATGCTTGTAATTTCACTTACACTCATTACCAAAACGTTGGGGCTGATATGGAGAGAAAAAAGGTCAATTTTCAAAATGACGAGTCTCTTGGGGTTGTTGATAGGAATATGTGGGTGTCCAAGAAGACTAAGCAGGGGGTGGGTGGTTAGTATTTTGAAAATATTGAAAACCCAAAAAAATAGGGTTATGTGAAGTGAAATGGGAGGCATAACCAGCCAGATATGGCTAATTGAGAGGTGCAAAGTTGGAATTATCATGGTGTGGGGGAGTGTACATGTGGTTTCCACTAAAATTTGACATTTCTATGCTTACGAAGAACATGAAACACTTTAAAAGTTTGAAAGGAAAGCAAAGGACTTCCCAACCAAATATTTTGGGTACATACCAATAGAGTCACCCAAATGATGTTGCAAAGTCACCGGGTGCTTGAAGAACACCTCCAAAGACTGAAATGTTGAAGAAGGAACCACTTCCTCAATGGGACGAAGTAAAACTAGCATTGCTTGAACCAATAGATACAAATGGAGTCGTCGTGGTATTTGAAGATATGCCTCAAAAGGCAAGGTGCATTAAAGAAAACACCAAATTCTTCAACGGAGAGAAAGTGGTCCCACCAAGCGTGCCAAAAAATGTTGTCACATAAAACTGCACCATATTGAACAAGGATTTCAGTGTTCTAATTACACAATGGAACCTCAAGGTGTGGGACCTAGCATGAATGAGGTTGATCCTCTGGAGAAGGCTGAGTTCCTGTTCTAATATAAGTGAAAATGTGTTGGTCTAACCCAACACATGAAAACCTTATCACTATACTCTAATAGCTCATAGGGGAAAAGGGGAAGAAGGAAAGCATGAAAGGGAAACGGAGGTAGTACACCAAGATGGAAAATTATTTCTTCCTAGTTGAGATTGCACAACACATTGAAGGAGGACAAGAGGACTCACACAAATATCTATTTAGTAAATTCCCAAAGGCAAGCATGAAGGTTAGGGTTTGACAGGATGCTAGAAGGAAAATGATATTATCAAGTAGCAACTGTAAACGATTTAACTCAAACATACATTCGTGGAAAGAGAGAAAAAACACTTAGATATGCATGTAATTAACTTACACAAAGATAAACAAGTTAAGAGAGGAAAGCTTGATCGATTTCATTGATGTAGAGACAACAAGCCAATCTTTATAATTGCAGAGTGCAAAATGAAAGTCTACCAAAGAAAAACCCTGGAGGAGCTAGAGGAAGAACCCTTGAAATAAATACATTTCTTGCCTTCATAGATTAGACATAACTAAGAACCACAAACTGAACCCTAACCCTAACCAGGGTTAACAATGAAGTATGTACATGAAAGAAAGAAACCCTCCCGTGAAAATCATGAATAGGGCATGGATTCATCGGGAAAGTCAACAAACATCAATAAATGAGTATGGGCGCCCATAGAATCCACTTGCAGAAGTTATGGGAGAAATAAATGTTGTCCTTTAAGTCAAAAAATTGAAATAGGTAGCTCAAAAGTTGGATCGAGCATTAATAGTGTCACCCAGAAAACACATCAAATCCATTGAAAGTTCGGGGTGTCGGGCCTAAAAGAAAACCTTTTCTATGCATTAAGTGGTATGGAGCCACAAAAAAGAGCACCTTCATTGGGGATCAGGCATCAGGCTTGCTTCGTACTTTATACTTCATTGGCATCGAACTGTAGGAGATTGGGCTTTGGGAGTACCACTTATTGCTTATTGAAGGAAGGCGGGAATAAGGAAGAGGAAGGAAGGAACCACGAAGTCTGAAAAGGTCACCCTTTTTGGGCTTTGGAGGTTGAGAAGGAGGCTTATTGCAAAGACAAAAAGGGTAAGGGGAAGACTGAAGGCAAAAGTCCGAAAGGAGCCATAAGGGGTCGGAGAGAAGAATTACCTCTTGCTGAAGAAAGGTATGAGGTAAAGGATAAGGCCAAAGCCCAGAGTTCAAAAACTCAACACTTAGTCAATTTTTAGGAGTGAAAGTGAGAAGAAAGAAAGGAAAAAGTTGAAAGTCTGATGCCCGAAAACTAAAGATGAGATTTTGAGGATCGAGAGGAAGCTCTACTTCCTATGATGAAAATATGGAAAGCGATAAGAGGGAAGACTGACCCTTGAAGTTCGAAAATGCAATACTTAGGAAAATATTGAAAGATTTAATCAGGATTTAGTGGTTAGGTGGTAGGCTTACAACTTACTAGAAGGAAGCAATCGAGGTTAAAGGGTAAGGCCAATGGCCGAAACTCGAAACAATTAAGGGAAAATGGAAGGAAGAGAAGGAGCAAGAGTGATGAAGAAGGCGTGTGAGTGTGAAGGGAAGTCAAAACACAAAAGCCCGAAACACCAGGACTTAGCTAATTTTAGGACCCTTCTAAGAGAATTCATGCAAGATGGCCCATGTAGGATTCCTCAAATTGATTATCGATGATGGGTCATCAAAGGGTGACATGAAATGTCAAAAATTCTATACATTACTACATTTTATTTGGAGGTAATTCTATAAGTTGAATTTTTTTGAACTTGACTTTTGATCAATGACCTTTATTAATATTCGTTTTAGATCAATTGTTGTGAATAATTGACGATCCTTTAAAATTATCATTTTTGATCAACTAATCCACCACAATTAAATAAAATGTGACACATGTCTTCCTTTTATCCCCTAAATCTTATCAATTTCACTTTAGTCAATACATGCCCATGGAAATTGATAGGTAAGTAACCTTTATTTCAAGGTCAATAATATTGGTAGAATGGTGGATCATTCAAAGTGAACCCTATTGCAATTGACATAATCATGCCACATAGCCAAAGAATCAATGATTCTCATTTTTTTAATAAAGTAGAAAACTTTGTAGGGATATTGTTGACAAGCTAAAATTGGCCCACCACCACTTTCCAATTGAGACCATGTGGCATCAATCAATTGATTCTCATAGAGAGGACCCCTATAAGAATTTCACATGTTTACCTTTCTTGCCTTGAGTTTATTTTCAAGCCCTAAACCCTTTAAAGAAAAATTTTGAGCCTTAACTTTATTTATCCTTAGTCATTTATCTCTATTGCCAAGGAAATCATCTTTTGTGTTAATCGAAACTATTTCGGCTTATGAAAAGGTTTTTATAATCGTGTTGGAAGCCAATGTAGTTTTTGTAACCTTTAAGTAATGCCTGAGTTGTATTATGACTTGTCTGGATTACATATATGTTTAAGTTGTTTTCTATATAGGTCACTTTTGTTTCAACCTTTAGAGAAGTTTCCATGAACCTTTTGCAAGCTGATAAAGTTCTTAAAACTAAGTTCAAGTCTTAAAGTATTGTGTGCTCAATGTATAAGTGTGTCGCTGAAAGAATTTAAAAGCATTCAAGTATCAAGGAAGTTTGAACAAAGCTTGGCGACATGAAATTTAAGGAAATAAAAGAGGCTTCAAAACTTGTTTTGACATCCAAAGAGGTTCTCACAACCTCGTTGGGTGTTGACGAAGTTCTTAGAACCATTTAAATTTAACAAGAAAAATAAGGACACATGTTAGAAGGCAACAAGAGCTCACACATGCTAACATTTAATACATCATTAATACTTTATCATGGTCCAATAAAATTAAATGATAGTTCATTAAATAAGTTTTAATTACCAAAACAAGTGTTTTAAAGATAAATCTCTAGAGAATTTGTGAGATTAAAGGGAAAATAAGTATAGTGCATGATTGGAAAGTAGTGCAATAAGGTTTTCACAACATTTTAGAGAAAAATAATTTGAGTTGATAAAAGGTACACAATTTATTTATCCAGTGAACTTTAGAAGGAAATTATGTATTGAGTTAAGAAATTTCATGAGTAACTGCGAGAAATATGATCACATATTGGAAATTAAAATTTCCCCAAATACAATATGTTGTGTATTCAAATAAATCCTTAACATTTTATGCAAAATAATTTTAGCTAGGATGAATGTAAATACTTAGGATATGACCACCAATTTGGCCTAGAGAGTTCATTGCTAGAAATTGGGGATACAAAACAAGGGCACATAAATGTGAATGATTTTTGGGACAAGATGAATAAAGAAGAGAGATCCCTTGTTACACATAGGTTGGTAGAAAGTGGGTTATTGTAGTTCAATGTTCAAATTTAGTGATCAAATGCATTAACCAGTATGACCCTCAGACACGAGAGGTGAAAATTGATGATAATAGAATTATTGCTAAAATTTACAAAGATTCTTTTCAGTCATTGTTAAAGTTACCCAAAAGAGATGCATATGCAAACCTAGATGTCATAGCAACATACCAATGTTTCATAGATAGAAGAGAAATTGCCAAAATAACATAGTGAAGTAATCGTTGATGGTCCCAAAGAAAGGGAAGTCCCAATTACCAAAGAGCTTGCATATGTCTCACTTCGTGAATGAGATTTCCAGTATTATAATAGTGTTGCACGGGTAAACCCACAAAATTGGTTTACAATTCCATTGAGGGAGGAACAATGCATTTTTGGATGGAAAAAACTTCGAACCCCCCACTCTAGTGAACCCCCCTTTAATGGCTTTTATTTTTTAATTGCATTAAAAGGGGGTTCGCTAGAAGGGGGGTTCAAGCAAACCCCCCCTTTTCCCCCTTCTCCTTTGGCACCAAATTTATGCAGAATTTTTCCCTTTGAAGCTCGAGTTGAGGATGAAAATGGAGGAGACTTCACAGACCCAACTGGATGATGGTAGTCCTCAAATGAGCTATCCATCGAATATAATTTTAATATGTTTTGGTTTTATTATGTATTTTTTTTAGTTTGATTAAACATAGGTTTTTCACGAAAATCAAGCTCTTTGTTCTGCACATGTGGAAAAATAACAGATTATCAAAATAAAATTCTTAAAAAAATATGCAGGCTAGGTTTTGATGTCCTTGATCCAGAAAAAAAAATTGATACATACAAAAAAGTTATGTTGTATATGGTCCGCCTATGTCTGAATTATAATTGGTTTGACTTTGAAACTTGATTAAGGAAAAAATATTCAATAAAACACTATGAAACCAAATGAAAGGGTTAGATATCATAGTTACAAATCTAAATTTGAAAAAAATAGAATTTTATCCTTCATAGAAAAAAAGTTATGTTGTATGCGGTGAGCATCATTCCTTAAAAATGGCGATTACTGATAAAAACTAGTTTTTGAAGGAGATGGAAAAAGAAGTGCAATATGATTCTAATTTTTTTGAAAAAATATATTTAGAATCTACAAAACAAATGTCACAAATCACTAGTTTGGATCATCTTCAAATTCCTCACAGTTTAACTGCTATAGGTGCCTGAAAGTGAAGATTTAGTTAAAAAAATCAGTTCAGTGTCTAGTTTGGCCAAAATTTGTAAACTAGTATTGTGGGATCACCCGCATAGATTGATTGGTAATGAATATGCACACAATTTTGAGGCATGGATGTAATTATTTGTTTTTGTTATTGTACATAGACACTAGTTCATTGATTGGGCCAACATTATTAGTGATCACATACATTGACAAATGACTCAAATCTATCTCAACAAACATTTTTATATGTCATCATACTTATTTATACCATTTCAAATATGAGGTTCTAGCCATGGTTGCATCCAAGCTCCAATTTTTTGAACTTCATTTCCCCTTTGACATCAAGATTTTGTGAAAAATAATTTACAATTAGGACCTAGTTTTCACCATGTACTTGAGCTAGAAGATTACTGGATTGACTGTGATAATGAGTTTGAAGTGAGAAGAAGATATCAGATGAGACTATCACTAAGACATGTTATAATGTTTAATATAAATTGGGACTCAAGGCCTAGACAATGATGAATATGATTTAGTGGATCGAATGTGTTTTGATCATACATAGATGATTCCCATTCTTCTTGTTAGTTGGACTAATAAGGAGTTTGGAAATATAGAAGGGAGAACTAAATTTTTTCTAAAGAGAAAAAAGAAATGGATAGTAAAAATGACAACAAGGAAACCAGATTCTAAGGCAGTAGAGTGACAAGAAGTGTAGAACAAGTGGAGACAAGTCAGATGCATCCTTCTCCTTCTTGCACAACATTGCTGACAATAAATATAAAAACTCTTGGAGGTGGGGATGGAGATGAAAAACCACCTAGGAAAGATTAGGAGAAGACTTGTGAGGATTATCCAAAGGGAAAAAGAGGAAGGATAAAGGAAAGAAGACATCAAATATTGTCCTAGAGGAGGGAAGTGGAGAAGAATCAATTGGCATATCATCATCTTCACAAGTGAGTGAATCTTCTTCATCCCTTCTTTCTACATACACTCCCTCACATCCTCATTCATCACAATATCATCTTGCCACCTCTAATTTGTCTCCCCCATCATCTCTTTATATGTCAACCTTTCATACCCCTTCTATCAATAGATCCTGGTGTTTTACCATGATACTATTGAAATCCTTCTAATGTTCATCATTATACCCCAACTACATGGTTGCAACAAAAAATTATAAGAAGAGAAAGGTTGTGAAGTTATATATTCTAGAGAAGGATGTTGTTGCCAATTTGTTACAATAGACTCCCTAGACCAAGAAATTAAAGACTATCTATAGGTCAATATTAGATGTTACCTTCAGAAGTTTGTACATGGAATTGGCCCATCCTTCTGCTCAAGAAGAAGCTAGTAAAGTGATAACAAATGACTTTAATATTAGTAAATTGAACTTGGGACCTCCCTCTTGAGATTGAGATGTGCATAAGTTTCAAGTGTTAGCTATGAGGTTAGTAGAAAGAATTGAAAAATACAAGAAGTCTAAAGTTGAGATAAAGCACCAAGTGAGACTTTTAACATCTTGTTTAAAATCTATTATAGGCATTTCAACTCAAACCATAGGCTAGATTGATTATTCTTTTGACTCAAGTTTAGTTGGTGGTAATAAAATTATTAAAAGGTCCACAAATATACATTTTATAGCCAAATAGTTGAAGACCGGGTTAATAGAATTATAAGAAAAGTATCAAAATTCATAGTAAAATTCAAGAAAATATATGATGGTATAAAAATTAGAACAAAATAAATTGATGATGACATCACAACCTCGAAGCAAGAAGAAACAAACATAATCAAGATAATAAGCACCTAAAGGAAATGATAGAAATGAGAATGGAAAAATTGGTCAATGAAGATATTTTTGCTCACTCTAATAATAACAGGTGCATTGTATGGAAAAAGAGCATAGAATGGAATATAATTTCTCTCAAACAAAATATGCATGGGCAAGCAAAACTATTGAAAGAATGTAATTAATTGAGATTGATGTCCAAACCAAACTTTTGTCTATTAACTCAGTGATCAAGCAAGTTTGTAGATCACAGATGTTCAAGTTGGTGTAAACAAATTTAAGGCAAATATCAAAGAATTGTTTAGTAGACAAGCATTTTGCATGGAGAATATTGAAAAACTAAGCATTATCAATGCATCATTCACTCAAGGTATAGGGCATCTTACTACTCATGGAAACAAGTTAGAATATCTTGGTGGAAATAGAGAATTGCGGAGGCTGAGAACTGACAACATCATCATTTCAAAAGAATAATTTCAAGTGCTCAAAGCCAAGAACATTACACAAATGCCCTAGTCACCATTGAAAGGAAAATATGGCACCAATATTGATGTGACATTTCAGCAAAATATTTAATTTATTTTAATTATTGATTCAAAGACTTTGAAATAACATTAGAAGTCTCCTAAATTTTAAGAAGGGTTTCTTTAAGTTTTCTTGATTAGTTACTTTAAAGTTTCATCTATAGTTTTGATGCTATATATGTAATTGAGGAATCTTCAAAAAACGAGTTAGATATTGGGACTGAAAACAATAATTTTAGGGTGGTAGCCTTCTGATATGGGAATAATTGTAAGTCTGTGAAGTCTGCAATCATTGAATATTCTAAATAAAAGGGTCTCGGAATTCTATGTGTTGCTATTATTTTGTCCTATTATTTCCTATGTGAGTGATAATTGTTCTAAATGTTTACTATTCATGTATTGGTTATTACCATGCTTCTTAATCTTTATATTTATTTTAAGATGGTAAATTGGTTTGTGCAATAGTTACTATTTTGAAACTGAATCTTGATCTATCATACACTTGTACTTACTATTTTGAGAGATAACAACTTGTGAGAGTTGTTATTATATTCTATTTACTTCTCTAAATTGTTCTATTTCATTGTGGTGTATCCTTATTTTCTCTCTAGTTAAAATCATACTCTATTCTAAATATAGAAAAACAAAACTTTTATCAACTTCAACTTTCTTGATTTAACTCAGTAATGCCCCTTTTGAATCAAAAAAATATATCTAAGTGTTGGTCTTGCAAGAATCTATTGGTCATTTGAACCTCCTCTTTGGCTCACATTTGGTTTAGTTAAGTTTTTTTTGCATCCTTTAGCTTTGTGGGTTATTGGTTTGCTACCATCCATTTACAAGATTTTAATTGGAAACCAACTTTATGGGACCTTCATGTTGAACTGGATAAGTCTATGGCTAGCTAGTTCACTTGGATTTTTCTGCTTTACAAAAAATGTGCCATTCAATTTTGCAAGCATTTCTATGTGAACCATCTTAATTATAAGTACCAATATTTTTTTGTATTTCCACTTGTCAATAGATTCCCAAGAGACATAGTTGATTTCAAAAACTAGCTAATTATTTACAAGCGGATGGAGCCTATCTTACTGCATCAACCCCTAATGACATCATCTTCCCTTTGTGGGATTTTCTAAGTGAACTTCTTTCCAATGCTTTTGATCTAGTTTTCTTCCATTTTCCCATATAGCCTAATTCCTTTAACATACTTTTCCATTTCATCTAAACTTCAACTTCGAAAGTTCTTCATTTGGTTTAGATTCCTTTGTCCACAAGCTTGTTCCATCCCATTTTCTTGCATTCATACCTTGTTGACATCACGCTAGCATCATCCCATCTTGCTAACATCATTGGTGAAAATTCTCATTCGAACTAGATTTTTTGCTACAACTAGGGAGAGGACCCAGTAGTTGAACATGTTTCAATAGTTGAGATAGTTTTTGTTAATATAATGCCCAATAGTTGTTTATATAATGCCCAATAGTTGTGACATGACTACCATAAATTAAACAAAATGTATTCCTTTGATCTAAAAAGCAACCAATCATGTGATGCCACATCAGCGCTCAACTATCCATGATGTGAATGCACAAGTATTGGTAACAGGTTTGTTTTGGGCCTTTTTGGACACCTTGACAAAAAGCATGCTGATGTGGCATCATATTTGATGATGTGGCCCCGAAACGAAAGTTATAAGCAGGGGACTTGCCAAGTAAGCTGCTGTAAAAAAATTGGAGTGATTTGAAATTTCCAAGTAGGATTTTGAGGAATCAAGTTAAGTGCACAACTCTGGGTCCTCTCCTAGTGGGTTAACTTGGTTCTTTCCGCATAGTTTACTTGGTTAGATTTTTTCCATAGATGTGCAATTGGTGGTCTTGTCTAACATTTGTTTTGGATGGTCCGTGAGGCCCGCAAAGCTCCACTTCAGCATGCAAAAGGCTTTGATGGTGTCTAGGCATCTAATTTTTGTCTTTTTGGATCCACATTTTCATTTCACCTACTCCTCTACTATATTAGGTGTCAATTAATACAATCTTCCAACTATCATGGTCTACTTGGTGACGGGTTGGCTTAACCCCATACCTCTAAGCGTTGACGCTTAGGTGGAGGTGGTATGGAGCCCCCCAAGACCTTCCGTTTCGTTTTTAGTTACGTTGTGATCTGACCCTCCACATTGATAGTCCTGTTGTTATGGTTAAGTTTGAATTCTATTTTGAATCCCTCCGCCCAATCTATTAAAATGCAGCAAGAAGGGACTAGGGGAAGGGACCCGATGCACAGGCATGTTTCAATAGTTGTGATAGTAGTTGTTTATATAATGTCCAATGTTTTTATCAATATTGGACCAATAGTTGTGACTTTAAAGTTGTTAGTGTTGATGATGACTACCCATAATTAAACAAAATGTATTCCTTTGATCTAAAAAGCAACCAATCATGTGATTCCACATCAGCGCTCAATAAAACATGTTGTGAATTCACAAGTATTGGTCTCACTTTTTTTGGGGGCCTTTTTGGACACCTTGACAAAAAGCATTCTGATGTGGCATCATATTTGATGATGTGGCCCTGAAACCTTACTTATAAGCGGGGACTTGCCAAAGTAAGCTGCTGTAAAAATTGAGAGTGATTTGAAATTTCCACGTAGGATAATTAGAAGCCTTGAAGTTAGGTGCACAACTACTGGGTCCTCTCCCTAGTACTTCTTCCCGCACATTTCCAGTTCAACATAACGTTTCTGGCGTTTTGCAATGCATATGGAGCAGGGGCTAATAGATCAGAACTTGGCATACAATTACAGAAAGATGACGTTGTTCGTATTTGCTAGGCCTCACAAATGCTTCGGTGCTGCATGGATCAAGTTCTGCTTCCGCTTCATCAAAGTGGCTGTCTACTAACCAAATGCTTCACAGTTTATAGAGTTCGTCTAGAATTCAAAAGAAGCTCTTCAGCGCAGGGAAGATTGTCGTGCAACAGAAAGAAATGCTTGCATCTAGGCCTGATCTATCCGGTGATTTCTCCAATTTCTCCTTCGACTAATATCTAAGCTTCTTATAATTCTTCACTGCAAGTAATGCCTGTTGATGAATAAATAACTAATAAACATGGATCTCCTCCTGTCCAGTGGTCTGGAACATTTATTGCCTCTCCTATTTTTCTGATAGCAGCCACTAAATTTACACAGTTCGTTTAAATAGTAAGCGCATATTCTATTCAAGCAATTAAAAAAATAGACCAATGCCATGGAAATATAGAAAGTTACCATCTCCAGGTTGTGTGGTTGCTAGTACATCAAATACGTTGTGCATTTTTTTGTATTAATGAATGGTCCCAACCGTGATGTATGTCTGGGTTTTAAAATTATGTTTAAAGAATGGTCCCAACTATAATTGTATGTTGATGTACAGAGAAGTGAATATTAATGCAGGGAAAAAATAATTCAAGATAAGAAAGCAGTGCACAAGTTCAATCTAGACAGCTCGGAGTGCATGTCCACCATCTCGTACAATACTTTTGAAGAGAAACTTGCATACCTTGGATTTCTGAAACGTTCCCACAATCTGTCTAAAAAAATTGGTGTCTGAAGGAAACGGTATAACACAAATTTCATTTTAATCTCAAATACACAGGAGAAAGTTTCGTTACTTTTAATTTCTTGTTTATGTAAGAATATTTTTAATGAAAAATTTCTATTGCACATTTTACATGTTTTTTGAGTGCTTTTTTTGAGTTCCGAGCATCTTGTAAAGCAATACGTACAGTTATGTAATTTAGGTTAATTAATTAAATATGCAGTTAATTAAGTATAATTGTTTAATTAATTGATGATATTTCAAACTTAATAAATTGGATTAGTTGCAATAGTTATTTTAAAATAAATAAAAATGAGGGTTTTTAGTTCTATGATAAAAAAGGTAATATGTACAATTATAGATCTACTTAACTTGATTTGTCTCCACTTTTTTTATTTTTCAATATCTAAAAATGGTAACATTTAAGAATATTTTTGGAGGACTTCTCTTGCTGTCAAAAGTGGACGTGTTCTCCTAGGTCACCCCCCTCCCTTAAAATGGGTAAACAATAGAAGACACCATTCTCAGTTATTCATCTAGGATGATTTTGTAGATCTAGATTCCTTTTATTACACCAATTCAAGTGTTTTCTTCCCTAAATGTGAATAATAAGCACTTGGGTGGTCAATTAAATGCAACTAAATACCTTTAAATAATTACTATATAGCAACAAATTACACGAATACTTATTTGGTTAATTGGTTGGCAATAGGAGAAAAGTAAAGTGTAGGAGTTGAAGAAAAAATGAGTTATAATTTTGAAAAGGTTCAAAAGTTATTATGAAAATAATAGACATATATTCCAGGGCCATCAAGACAAAAAGGTGAAAAAATTAACAAAATGTTTCTGGATTAGTACATAGATAGGCATAATAAATGAAGAATACATGGGGATGTGGACCAATTTAGATAAGGTATGGATAAAGGATGTGGGAATGTGTAAAAGTGGAGTAGCAACATGGGGGAAAAGCTTGACTTCACACAAGATTATGACATATTTGTCAATGTGTAGATGTATAAAACATTCTCTTAAAGGGGACAAAAAAACTAAATGCAAAATGCCAAGAATATATAAATTTCATCACTACAACTTTACATAGATAATATAGGCTAACTAATAAATGTAAATAATGAATATAAAAATAATTTGCATGTAATTGGGGAACAATGATGAAGAATAAATGTTGAAATCATGTAGAATCCAATTATGAATGCCTTGATGGGTAGGAATGGATTATGACATATAGTAATGATTCGACTAAAATTTGTTGTTGAGATATCTTCATATTCATCTTCCTTGTGTCTAAAATTATCAAGGTGGCATTTAAAAGCACCTTTAAGGAGATTTCTAGATTGTTGCAATCAACTTATATTGTATACAACATGCACAACCATATAAATGGCCTAAATATAGTTGTCCCAAAATCCAAAATGATAATAAGTGCATATTGAATGTCTTTAAATACCAAGGCACAATAATAGTTCACATAAAACATGTTCCAAGTCAACCTATAATAGCTAGTAAGAAAGAGTCATAGTCTAGAAATTTGCATTTAAAATTTAAAAGTTTGGGATCAACTTTAAGCAAGATTGACCTAGAACATTTTATTTTATTTTTTTGGAGACAATATATGAATTTGTGGACATGGTTTTGAATGTAGGCTAATAAATTATGTGTAAATAGTGAATATATGAGAATATGCATAAATAAGGATGGGATAAGGTTGAATGCATTGAAATGGTTATAAATGAATGTAAAATGGATTGGGATAATCATTGAGTCATAGGGAAAACTTGTCATTGAACTAATATATTCCATCAAAATACCCCAAGACTATATGAGAATTGGTAGGGTGCACAAATTTCACCATTATATTTAACCCCCAATTTGAGGTGAATGTGAATTTAATATGAACATACATTTCAAAGTACATGAAAATTAAATATCCAAACATTTATTAAAGGATATCTAGTTCATGTAAATTAATTGACCATTATTGGATTCTTCTTTTGTTCCTCTCCTTAGAATGAGTAATCCATAGGGACTCCAACATATTTTTTCTAGTGTTCTCAATTGTCAAAATATTGGTAAAATGCCCAATCCTAATTTTATCTCTTCCAACAAATAAAATCCAACATTTGTATTTTTTATTTATTTTCCAAATAGACTCTTCAAATTTTTTATAAAAATATCACCCTTAGCTATAGTCAAATGGTAGAGAATCATTTAAAAATAATAATAACTGTTGTGTTTCTCTATTTGCTTCTTCTAGTTTCTTCTATCTAGGTCAAGTAAAAAGGAGATAAAAAACATCAATGTGAGATTGATGTCGATATTTTGATTCATCTTAGGATTTCAAAGATTTTGGGGATTGAAGGGTTTCAATATAGGTTTGGGGATGGAGTACAAATTTTATCTAAAATAAATCCTGCATTTCCTTTGATGGTGCTTAAATGTTTCACATCACCATGTTAAAATTAGTTGTGTGATTCACCTTGTAAATAGTATGTCTTGATTACTATAATTATTGATGTAGATGATGAATAATATACAATTTCTAAAAATCATGGAGTGTATAAAATGGGATGCCAATACGATAGTAGGGATATTATCAATTGCTAAATTTTAGATTCTTCTCCATGTTTCATTTTAATTTAATGTTTTAATAACATGTACATTAATTATATCTCAACACTATTTGGTTAATGCTTCTATTGAATTATTTACCCTTTTTAACATTTGATATTAGAGATATTATTTGATTAGAGAGTTAGATGCCTTTGTTGTAGTGTTGTAGAATTTTTCGGTTGTAACAAGTGCACTTTGATTTCATGGTTTTATTGATCCATGTGTAATTAACATTATGAAAATCGCATCCTATTCAAAGATTGATAATTATAACATGGATCTAGCTACAAATTATGGAAGTTAGAAACTAAAGATCTCTTTGAAGAAAGAGATCAATAGAGAGCTATGATAGATAAAGAGAATCTTGGTGGTGTGTCAGATTAAGACTAGAAGAAAAATATCAATCAATTGGAGTGAATATTAGTTTTTAATAGATTTATTTTCTTTGATTTTCTTTTGGTTTGATGAATGAGAGCAATACATTTCAACTTATGTGCTTTATCTATATTTTTTTTTAAGCTTGACACTTCCACTAAAAGTGGACCCATTAGCTTGCACATGTGGTAACATATGTATCCAAAACTAACACCTCTCCCATGACACTCTTACTCTAAATCATCATGTCTTCCTTGATTCTAGTCAACATTAACCCTTTTTTAAGGATGTCTACAATTTGATTACAAGCACATTCTAGATCCAATACAAAAGGTGTAATTTGACCCATTTTTTTCCCCCTTCTTTAATGCACTCTCCTAATTTGGATCCATGTGACATCTCAAAGTTGGTAGTGAGAGTTTTCAAATTATTGATCTCTTCAAGGGGTTAACTTAAAATCCATGGTCCTTACAAAAAATACCTTTTCTCCATTCTTAGGTTAGAATATAGCACTTTTTATATGTAAGCTACACAAGCATGATGTTAAGGTTTATTTTATATTCTACTATTACAGATAATTTTTTTATCATGATGTCTTAGCTTAAAGTTTTCTCTCTTTGCTTCTACATAAAGGAGCAACTATAAATATTTTAAGAGGACTTGTATTTGTGTAGTGGTTAATTGACCAATGAACTTAATAGTAAGAAATTATCTTAAATATTTTTTAATCTTATATTTGTTCATAATTAGCTCTTGTGTGTACATGTTTCTCTTGATTAAATTATGTCATGAGCCTTTGTTATACTTAAATTGATTTATGTATTCTATCTTCCTTTTTACCCCCACACACCAACTTTAGGCTTAGCTTAGTAGGCCAATAATAAAATAATTATGAGGCCTAAAATTATAAGGTATACTTAAAGATTCCCTAAAAAAAACTTTAGAGGCTAAAAGATATAAGAAGTTAGATTTCTTTGGTATCTCTAGTTTTTCAAATGTAATTCCAAATGAAATAAAAGGAAAAATACCCATATTATAAGGTAATAATGTAGTCACAAGGGAGGAATATTTAATAAAACTCATCAATGTTACAAATAAGTATATGTGATTGAGGATGGGGATGTCATCTAATGAATTTATTTATGTCACCCCCTTAAAGAAAGTGCAAAAGAGTGGTATATGAGCCTCCCTCACAACAATATTTGGAATAATTTATGAAAGTTTTAAAATTAAAATATGGAGATAGGATAGATCCCAAATTTATTATACATGAAATCACAACCTTTAAGAAAGGTATAAAAAAAGTATGGTTGAATTTAATAGAATGTTCATCATGACAATGAGGAAAGTGCCATCAAATCTCAAACCAAATGACTCCATTTTCCTTTTCCTATATTGCAATGATTTTGATGCAAAACTTGGATATTGTCTTCAAGATAAAAATCCATAAAATTTGAGGGAAGCACATTACAACCATATTTTAGTATTCTATTGTAAAATTAATGTTGATTCAAGCCATATAACTAATCTCTCATTATGAATAATTTTGCACAAATATATTTGTCAAATTAAAATTTATAAATTTATGTTTTAGTAAACAAATTAACTATTATAATTATTTATATTTTCAAATCAACATAGGTTTATTATCATAAATAAAAATCTATGTTCAACACACATGGAAAAAACAAGCAATGGAAACATTTTTTTAGAAATATAAGAGAACCCTCCATACTTATTTCCTTCTTTCAACAAAAAATATCAATTTAGGTATTATGAAACATTTATGTATTAGAGAAAATGTGTCTAAATTAGGATTAATCTCAATTAAAATATTAACAATAAATTGAATATATAACAAAAGTTATAAAAAAATATGTGTTCCTTAAATATCAATCTTAATGAATGTGTAAGAAATTATGAAAATATTTTATTTCTATCTCAAGTTATATGTTACAAGGAAATATTATTCATTAAAAATACTATAAAGAACAAGAAATACTTTTGAAAATATATTTTATATAGCTTAAGTTATATGTTATGAGGAAATTTTTCTCATTAAAAATACTATAAAGAATAAGAAGCACTTTATTAAAAATAAAAATTATAACAAGATAGAACTTATTTTAAATTCAAAAAAATAGAAAGAATATATATAGTGAATCTCACAAATTATTAGTTTACATTATCATCAAATTTTAAATGATTTTCTTGCTACAATTGAGAAAAAATAGAAAGAATTAAAAAATATTGATTTGAGTGGCCCACATAGACTAAAAAGTGAGACAAACATTTATGTTGTCGCGCTAATAAAATGTAAAAGGATAAGGAATTGTTGGCTAATACCTAACAAATAGTAGAGATCACCACATAGTTTTGATTGTGCTAGTGTAGTAGTGATTTGATACTTAAAGGTGGGTCTGCAAATATTAGAGAAATACATTAAGGAACAAAGGAAAAAAAAATCATGGTGGAGATTATCTATCATAGTAGAGACTATATGAACATGATAATGATTATATACAAAAGTAGGACTAGCACTTTTTTCTTTGAAATTTTGATAGTTGGTTTGTTTCCCCTTTAAGACCTCTAGATTTTATAGTAAAAATTTGTGTGATTGTATAGGAGCCTACCTCAATCAAAACCTTATTCTCTTTATTCCAACCTCCACATGCATTTTATGATAGATATTTACTGTGTGTTGGTACATATATACTTAAGGGAATTCCTAAAAGATGTTATACAAGTCCCTGTTGTGCCTTTTGAATGGAGGAAACTATCAAGATGCTAAAGGGATATTAGGGATGGAGTATGAGGCCACATATTTGAGCATATATAATAATGGTGGTAATAGGAAATTTGCATAATCTATGAAAAATGTTTTTAGAATGATATAAGATTGAAGGAAGAAAATAACATCTTTCAAAAATGTTCATAATATAATAAACATCTACAATTATATAAAAATACTACCAATGATATTTATAAATATTATGATAGAGATAAGAGATTTAGAGAGATATCTAAAGAGATAATAAAATATCAAACAACTTACAGTTTACTAATTTAGTACAAATGGTAGCCATTCTAAAATATAAAATTCTTACAAGAGTGAACTATTAGATGTTTGAAAATGGTTCATTATGTATGGATGCAACTACAATCATAGTAGTGGTATTTTTAATACTATGATTGAAATAGCATCTAGGTTGAAACATATTTCTAGGAAGTCCAGAGATTTTTCAAAAATAAAAATTAGACAAGTTGGGCTGATTTGACATCTTGACAGTTATTTAAAGGGTTCAAGAGTTGGTTGACTATAAACTAAAGTTGCTACAATAATGAAAACTAAAATGAGTGAATAATATATAAAACCGAAATTATGAAGTGTATAATTTTTATATACATTTTATCTCATTTCATAAAATATAGAATTTTAAAATTAATTAGATAAATAATATTTATAAATTTTAAAGATAAAAAAAAAATACATGGGTTTGTGCCCTCTATCTTTGTTTATTTATTGTTTTTCTAGCATATATTTGAGATATGGTTTGCATTCAACAAATCACAAAAGAGATATGAGGTGATAAAGTTGCCAAATTTCTCATTCAAAACAATAATAATGGAAGCTTTGAATTATGGTAGAAGGACCCCAAAGTCTTTTGCATCTTAGAAGAGCAATAACAACTTCTCATAGATTTAATGAGACAAAGGAAAAAATTATCTCTATGGGGAAAGGAAGTTACATCAAATAAAATTGCACCAAACCTCTATTATATTGGGTTATACGGTGGCATATTTGCATGCTAAGAAGATTAATTGGTCAGCTCTACTCTTTGGCACAAATATTACCTCTCGAAGGCTAGATCAGAAAGGGGAAGAGAAATGTGGAGGCATACGGGGTGACACCACCTTACATATATTGTCGAAGGAAAATCGCTTGAAGACGTCCTGCAAATCCATATTACTCCCCCCCATCTGTTTGACGGCAGCGGCAGGAGGCAATGGGTGATCTCGCCCTGCACGCTCTCTGCAATGAAGTGGCGTAAAGAGTTGTGTTGAATTCAAAACTGGAAACTCGTCCCTACAATTTCCAGCCCTTGACATCCACGTTGAAAATGGATTGGACGGTTGACGGTAGGCGGGAGACAATGGAGGTGACTATCGGTTGGGTGGGAGAAAGAGTTTTGAAAAACGTTTAAACTTAACCGTGACAGTGATAACCATGACTGACGTGAGAAAACGGGAAAACGGAAACGGAAATAAGACTTTGACCTGTCAGAGCTTAGAGTGTGCTGGTTAAGCCCAGCCCTTGGTGACCTCACGAATACATTTGGGTGGCAAGATTTTAACGCATAAATTTCATTTCATCTACCACCATTTATGACATTATGTTTCCCAAGGATCAAAATTTAATGTAGAGCACATCTTTCAATTTGAAGCACTCATTTTGGGTAGGATTTATTCCTTGCCATGGATTTTGAACGTAATTTTGGGCTACGATTAGGTTTTGATCCCTGAGAGTATATGTAAGGTTTTTTGGTTCTTCTTATGGCCACTAGAGGTGATGAAAATGTAAAGTACTATGTAGGGTTTCAATCCATGCTCTATCTAGTTGCAAAAGGCTATAGATTATGGAGCATGTGAGGAGTAAAATACATGTACATATGTTATACAGTGAATGTCTCCATTATTGTTTGTATTTATCTTGAAAAATATTTGATGGTTGTGAAGGTTTTCCCTTGCCATTTTTTTGGCATGAATGTAATGAACATTTGATAATGTGATAAAATTCTAATGTATTACAAGCTTTGTAATAGTCACTTTTTTGTTACATCTGAATTCATGCAATTTAATTTAGATAAATAAGTATGCTTTCTGTGTAATATTTATAATTTGATGGAGTATATGCCTAGATGGAAAGAAAACCATGAAAATATGGTGAATCAAACTCAGTTGAACCTATTTATTTCGACCATATTCAAATACAACCTATCTTGCCTATTAGTTGGGGTATTAGAGAAATAAATAATTTGAAAGAAAGGATAGAAGTGGTATTGAGGAACACATAGGAATGGATGATGAATAAGACTACAAAAAAATTGACCACAAAGTCTTTTGAGGTGAATGAAATAGTAGGACAATGGGTGGAGGAACAAGAAAGACCTACCAACAACCCTTTTTCATCCACTAGCTCTCAATCTATTGGTGGAGGTAGAGGATATGGCGACAAAGATCCAAAAAGGAGGAGGAACCTGGAAAGAACATACAAAATCAGCTCCAACCTGGGAAAGATAAATTTAGGAATAGGGAAAAGAGAAGTTGGAAGATATCCAAGAGGAACTAGAGGAAGAAGAATCTATTCATGTCCTCTCCTCTCTATCTCATGCAAGTACTTCCTCGTCTCCATCTCACTCATCACCCACTTCCTCACCACTACATTAACCTCAAACCCCCCTAGTTCAACCTAATCCATCACCTCCATATTCACTTGATATCACATTATTTAATAAAATGGGACCTTTATTTACTACATCTCCTTCAATGAATCTAGTACAATTCTCCCTTGGTACTATTGGAACCTACTCTGGTACTCCATCCAATACACTATCCTCTTTGTTACAATAAACCGTCTCAAAGAAGAGAAAAGTAGCCCAATTGAACCTTCCCCTATTTGATGTTGTTTCCAACTTTTTTTAAAGGCCTCCCCAACCAAAAAAGGCCAAAAAAACTTCTAAGTTGATGAAAGATTCAACTTCAGGCCATACATATGTAGAATTTTCCCATCCATTCACAAAGAAATATATCAACGAGGTGATTGAAAAGGATTTCAATATCACAAGGATTAATATAGGCCATTCCTCACATGATGGGGACATTCAAAATTTTCAAGTATCAGCTGTCAGGATGGTTGAGAGAACAAAGAAAGATAAGCATTATAATTTAGATGAATTTAAACAATAGGTAAGAGCCTTAACTTTGTGCCTTAAGTCTATAGTCAATACCTTAGATCAACCTCTATAAAATATTGATACTGCTTTGATCCTAGCTCAATAAGTGGGAAGGAAGTGATTGAAAAGATATGTAGATATCAATCTTGTGGCAATGTAACTTAAGGCTGGGTAAATGTAATTATAACCAAAGGTTCAAGTTTCATTGATGAAGAGAAAAAATTATTTGATGATGATATTAATATATCAAAACAAGAGACAATTTGGATAAGGGTGGACAAAAACCTCACAAAGATGATTGAGATGGGCAATGATAAGCTTATTATATAATAGATTTTTCAAAATACTAATGATAATAGGTGCATCATATGGAGAAAAAGTATTGAATGAAAATTAATGGTCATTAGAAAAACACCCAAGAGCAAACCAAACTATTAAAAGAATGCGATCAATTGAAGGAAAATATCAAAATTGACTTCTTGTCCATCAACTTATATGTTTAGGTAAAGGATAATTCACAAGTCATTAACATCAGTCCATCAAAGATAGATTCAAGGTAATGATTGAATGAGTTTTTGATAAGAAAAAATTTAGTGTGGAAGCTATGAAAAAGTTGAGTAACATTGACACTATCTTGATACATTGTGTTGATCATCTCACAATATTCTAAAGCAAAATAGAAAATATTTGGAACAACAACCCACAATCTAGAAACTGAGGACTAACAATGTGATCATTTTAAGGCACAATGAGCTTGCTCATACTATTAAAGAATTTTGTGTTTATAAATCTAATGTTTTTTCCCAAGCGCCACAATCTCCAATCCCATGTTCATCCCTTGTGAAGGATAAAGATGATGAAGATAGAGATAATATGTCACCATAACATATGTCTAGTTTTTTTTATCAATTTATTTCCAAAGGTTGTAAGTTATTAAATTGCTTAAGTTTTTGAATATTAAGGAAACTTTAAACCTTTATTTAATCGTTAATTAAAGAATCAATAACATTATATAGTCTATTTATATACGATTGATGGAATTGTAAAGGATCTTTTTTGGGGGAGGTGATGGTTTAATTTTGGTATAGATTAGCTGAGAAATTTTTTTTTTTTTGACATGGAAGATTGTAAGTCTATGAGATTCGCTAATTTTAAGAATTTGAAATAAAGGAATCTATTTTGAATTTGTGTGTTATCAACATGTTTCTAAGTTATTATTCTTGTGATATATTGTAATAGCTATTTTAAGTGTTTAATATTCCATATTGATTTATGTTCTAAATTATCTTTGAAGTAAATAAAATATATTTGTTTGTAAGGTGATTTATTGATCTGTGAGCCAACTTTATTTGAGAAACTATTTTTAATTACATGCTATGTATTTATGGATTTAAAAGGAACTAACCTTTGAGTTTGTTTCATCTATATGAAATTATACTAGCTTTTTGTTTTGTATTAATGAGTTATTTGTTTTCTTCATTTTCACCTTTCTTGCTTTATTTTCAAAAGAAAACCCCAAAACTTATATTTATCAAAATAGGGAGTTGTACTTTTAAAATTCAGTGGAAAATTTGTTCTAATAAAATATTAATTTCTCCAATTGTTGGTCTTTTTTCCATCACAAGTTGGGTATGTCAAGGTCATTTTAATATTTAAGTTAATGGTGACAAATATGAAAATCAACACTAACAAAAGATAAAAGCTACCATTAAAATAGATATTTTATTTTCAAATATCTTAATTAGGACATTGATGATCAAAATAAATTTATTTCCTTATCACAACCGATAATTAATAATTTGGCTCATGCCTACCACAATAGTTCATCGCATCCAAAATTTATTGAATTATAATAGTATTTTTTAATATGTTCAATATTAAACGTTTAAAGTTATATGACCTAATATTTTAACAAATTACACGTGCCTAATCAACATAGGTACCACTAAGTGAAGCACTTCAAAGGATAAATTAAATATTTCACCCATCAAGTATTGGTAAATTAAGTTCTACATGAATGGTCAACCATATGCTAGTGAGACAAAATCGAAGTAAGAGTCATCCTTATCTTTTCTTATAGTTAAGTATGGATTCCTAAATCAAATGGAGTTATCCATATTGAACAAACTAATGAAATACCTAATACAATATTTAAATCCAAAGAGAGACCCATAAGGAAGATTATAAATCTTGTTGGTGTAAATAAAGTCTTGTACCTAGTTAATTCATTACTAGGGGACTTATTTACACATGCTAAGTTTACTTAGGTCCTAGGAAGGAATATTTCTAGAAGGTGTTAGTTGTCATTAGTTATCTTTTGACAACTACTACATGTGAACCTAGGTAAGTGTGATTAGTTTTCTCATGTCATATGATTAAGACACTTGTCATAATCCTATGACATCTTGCATCACACCTTGGCTATATAACCAAGGGGTCTCTCATTGTAAAAACAATAATCTCATATCATTGACATTGAATATAGTTTATTCTTGTCACATTCCATTCTCTCTCTTTTGTGCTTTCCATTTGGTCCATAGATCTTGGCAGCCATAGCCAATTCTAACATGGTATTAGAGCTATATCTTAGTTCTAACATGGTATCAGAGCGCGTTGGGTGCCATTGGAGAGTATTTTTCTGAAGAGAGATACCAAATTTGGGGAGGTTCCCTTTTTGGCTCTTTATTGCAGGTTCATATTGGAGCTTGTTGGTGCAATTCTAAGCTCACCATTACATCCGGAAGGTTCTAGAAAGTCAATTTTTCCTTTTGTTTCATCCAAATCGGACATACGAGGCCAAATCTATGAGGGTTTGAAGCTAAAGAGTGGCTGCCAGATCCAACAGGTAGCTGCATTTTTGGAGCATTTTGGGTCAAATCTAACCTTTCCATCACGTCCAGAAGGGCCAAAAACCCTAAGATCGACTATCAAATCGTCCAAATCAGAGCAGTTATCTGGTGAGGCAAAAAAAAATTTCCCGGAGAGTTGTATGACCCCCTAGGTCGTCATCATTGCACAGGTTGTACGAATTATTTTTAAAAATTTTCTGAAATATTTTTCCGTCGGCATTTTATTGTTTTTTTTTTAAATTATATTAGCCCAATTGTGTTTTTAGTTTTGAAAAATCAAAAAATAAAAATAAAAAAGGGTATAATTTTTTTTTGAGTACTAGAGGTACCGATGGAGGCCAAGTGGCCCCCGCCACCCGCGGTCCCCATAGAAAGCAGGCAAGTAAAAGGTAACTGACGGTCAATAAAGCTCCATCTGACAACTCTAGAAAACCAGCTAGCACTCTTCAACAATCTGTTGGGCTGCAAAAATCTGAAGGCCGGTCATTTCAATTAAACATCTGACAATAGTCCTTTATCAGAGGACATTTTCATTCCTATCGGCAGTTGACAATCACAATTCCGGCAAGGCATCAAAGAATATTCTGGGATAGATTCTGCCCATCTGAGACAGCTTTCTAAACGTCAATTTTATGCTCAGACTTGGGTGAATATTCTAGGCAGGGGAGTATATTCTTTTTTGACAACTTGAAACACACCAAATTTAAGCCTATGAATTGATGACATCAGTGCCACATCATCGTTTCTAAAAAAAAATTCCTCCCTTCCAATTGAGTTTTTGATTTTGCAGTTCAATTTCAGAGGCTCATAACTAGGTTATTTTGGCTCCTTTTTTCGAACAATTTTTTTTTATTTGGGATAATTTTTCATGCTCTTCGCAGTGGTGCAATTATTTTTTGGTTTTAATACTTATTTTTTTTAGAATTTTCAGATTCTCACAGGTGCTACTGCTTCGTCCTCATTTTGGGAACTTTAGGAGCTCATATCTTGCTCCTATGGTAACATTTTTTGGTGCATTTTTTTTGAAAGTGCATAATTTCTCGTGTACTTCTCAGTGGTATGATCAGATTGATCTCATTTTGTACAAAAAATTGTACTTGAGTCTGTGGCCTATTTTGGCATCTGTAAGCACTAAGATCAAGTCTAGCTTTTTTTTTTGCATCTAGCAACTATAAATGCACTAAATATAAAATGTCAAATCAAATATTGCTTAGGGGGTTTCTTGATTGAGTGATTTAGGGGAGGTCTCTTGGTGCATTCTTTTGATCTGTTTGCTTGTGCTCTCTCATTTTCATGGATCATTCTAAGGTTCCTTTGCTCACATCATATAATTATTCAACATGGCATCAAAATGCATGGAGTATTCTAATTACAGAAGGTCACTCTCTATATGTTGAAAATAAGGTACTTGAACCTACTGATGATGAGAAAAAGTTAAAATGGATGATCAAACATACCAAAGCTCTTGGGTGTCTTCGTAGACTTGTTTCTCAAGATTTGTTGTTCCAAATTGAATCATGTAAGAATTCTCATGAAGCTTGGGAAAAATTGATAACATTGTATGGTACTACAGATGAAGTAAGAGGCTATTAAATTGATAATGATTTGATGAACCTTGATCCTAAGAACTTTGATAACATCCAGGACTACATCACTAAGGTTAATGATCTAAGAGAGAAATGTAAAGCATGTGGAATTGATAAGGACATTTAGTTGGTCTACAATACAATGAACAAACTTGGTCCTGATTATGCTTCTTTTGTTTCTAGCTTTCATACTCATAGATTGACTATGGGGTCTGCATATACTACACCTTCATTTGCATCATTTTCTAAGATGTTGATACATGAGAAACAAAAGCTTATCTCAATGGGTCTCATCAAGACTTCTAAATCTCAGGCATTGTTGGTTAGCCAAGTGAAAGAATCAGAATCAGATAAGAAACAGAAGAAAGAAAAGAATAATCCACATTCAAATCAATCAAAGAAAATATCATCTTCCAAAGGGGAATCATCTAAGAGGGAAAGGCCTACTTGTGCATATTGCAAGAAGGATGGACATGAAGAACATTATTGTTATAAGAAGGATATTGATGAGTTGAAAAATCTTCTCAAAAAGAATCGCATTGATTTTCCTTCTAGAATTTATGAATCTTCTTCTCCTTCTACTTCAAAACAGTCTAAAAAGGACAAAGGTCGTGCATCTACATCAGGAAATAAAGGACAAGCTCTTTGTGCTCTTTCAGGTCCAGGATTAGGGAGATGGCTTCTAGATTCAAGAGCCTCTCATCATATGGCATCTTCATAGACTATATTCTCTTTATTCCAACCTTGTACTATGTCTCCTATCTTGATGGGAAACAATACATACATGAGTGTAACAAGGAAGGAATATATTAGTTTTGGGGATAACACTTTTTAGGATGTCTTCTATGTTCCTCATTTGACGAAAAATCTTCTTTCCATATATAAGATTACACATGGTGGAGATGGGAGAATTGTGGAGTTCACACCTAATTCTGTCATCATTCAAGACTTGGAGAATCGAGAGATCATTGCAACTAGGGTGGTTGATCATTCATCTCGGTTGTATACCTTTGCATAGTTTGCTTCTGATGATGACCTTGTTCCTTTAGGTGTTGATCATATGGACCATGATTCAAAGGATACATTTGGATTCTTGAACTTGGGAGTTCTCACATCAGATCCAGTTCTTGAGTCATGCATTTCATCTCCTCTATCTACTGTTTTAGTTGATGATGCTTGTGTTGCTACAGTTTTGGCTCCTTGTGATTCAGTGCATCAGGATCCTGATAGTCTTCTAGATATGGCTACTTTGGATGGATTCTTGAGAAGTATTTCAGAATTGTTTGTGGAGTCTCATCTTGTAGAGTTAGGAGACATCATCGATAGCATTCAACTTCCCTTTGATGAAGATGCACCTTCTTCAGTTGTTGTGAGGGAACACCTTGACCCTCTTGTTCATTCTCTACATGATCATTCTTTTCAATTTGGCGTGAGTGTGGATACTTTTGGACAACATTTCGAGGAGGCTTCTTTGTCTTTAGAGGGGATATTTTTGTCTTTGGATTGTGCTCTACATTCATCTCTACTAGATGTTGGATTGCCCTCTTCAGCAGTGTGGCCTAAAACACCTGTTTGGAGTGTGTCAGCTTTCGACATTGACATGGAGACACTTGAGCATGTGTCAAAGACATCATCATTCATCATCCATATTCCTGATATCCTACATACATCCATGGTTTAGTTTCTTCCTAAGGGGAGGAACATTGTTCAGGGAGATTGGATCATCTTCAACATTCAATGTCAAGCTTCTACCATTATTGCAGGAGACTCAACATTGAGGGGAGGCTACCTTGTATCTCTTCTTCTTCTCTCTTATGGGGGGTCTTTTTCCTCACATGGGGTTGTTACCTTCTCATTCATCATTGAGAGCATTTATGTTTTGTATTTTATCTCTCTTTTGGGGAGGAGTTTTGTCCCATTGGGTTTTCTCCTTTTCTCCGTTTGTGAGAGATTTCATTTTCATATGTACATGGGTACCTAACATGGCCTAGTAGCCAGGACCCATCTTTGTGTCATTTGCATAATAATCTGCTACTCCCTAAGTTGCACTTAAGGGGGGGTGTTAGTGTAAATAAAGTCTTGTACCTAGTTAATTCATTACTAGGGGACTTATTTACACATGTTAAGTTTACTTAGGTCCTAGGAAGGAATATTTCTAGAAGGTGTTAGTTGTCATTAGTTGTTATCTTATCTTTTGACAACTACTACATGTGAACCTAGGTAAGTGTGATTATTTGTCTCATGTCATATGATTAAGACACTTGTCATAATCCTATGACATCTTGCATCACACATTGGCTATATAACCAAGGGGTCTTTCATTGTAAAAATAATAATCTCATATCATTGACATTGAATACAGTTTATTCTTGTCACATTCCATTCTCTCTCTTTTGTGCTTTCCATTTGGTCCATAGATCTTGGCAGCCATAGCCAATTCTAACATGGTATCAGAGCTATATATCAGTTCTAAAAAATTTAAATGACAAATTTTCCCTTTAAATTTTGTCCAAAAATTTTGATCACAAGTTTGTTACCATGTTGATATGATTACATCCCATTATAAAGGAATTGGTATGCTGAGGAGGCTCTCATCAAGAATTTCATTGAAATATGGAAGGCTATGAAAGGAATTGGAGAGACTGATAGCTCTAACTAGATGAACTAAAATATTTATAAGTTAAAATCATTATAAATTTAGCGAGATTGATGCCTAGCAACTAGGTGAGCCAAATAACTACAATTCCCCTAGAGTATAAATTTAACACCATATTAATTGTTGGGATTGTGATGATTAGAATTTAACATGGTTATTACTAAGCATAGGATATATTTCCTTAAGCTCATAAAAGAAAGAATGACCCCTTATGACTAAATGACAAGGCTTTTCATCCCTTTGTACACCCTATGGTAAAAAGGAGGATAATCTTCTTTAAAATTCCTAGTATTAGATCTTCTAGGAGATGATTTTTTATGCTCTCTAGCATGAAAATGATCCATTTAGTGAGGGTATGCTTTTTATCTATGCCTATCATAATAATCATTTTCATATTTATAGATAGAACAAACATGGATTGGGAAGGAGGGCTAGGATTTTTAATGTAATGGTCATGAATCTTATCAAAATATTTTCAATAATTTCCATGGATACCAAATGTCCTTCATGAGTTTATGTTATTAATTGATTTATAAACAAATTGGAGGAGGTTATGTTTTCATTTCATGCCACCCTTAGATGAATCATCATTGATAACTGATCTAAGAGATCCTATATGGGAAATCCTGCATGAACATCCCTTGAAAATTCCTAAAATTGGTTAAGTCTTGGTGTTTCAAACTTTCACGTTTTCACTTCCTTTCATACTTGCATGCCTTCTCCATCTCTTCCACTTCTTCTTTCCATTTTTGGTTATGTTTTAGATTTCGTCCATTAGCCTTACCCTTTAAACCCTTACTACTTCTTCACAAGCCTCTCGCCCTCTCTCCTTCTCCCTGATTCCTTCTTTCAAAAATTTGACTTTGTCAAATTTGTGGATTTCTCTCTTACCTCTTACTTGCTTTTGGTAAGAGGTACGCCTTCCTATCCAAATCCCTCTTTGTCTTTCAGGCATTGGGCCTTCGTATTTCCTTCTACCTTCCCCTTTCCAACCCTTGAGTCTTCAATCTTTCTTCAAAAATTTGGCTATGTCAAATTTTTGAATTTTGGGAGTCAAGCTTCTCCATTACCTTTTACTGCTTTTTGGTAAGTGGTAAGCATCAGGCTCGACGTCGGACGTCTATCGTCTCTTTCGCCTCCAACGCCCAATCTCTACTTTTCGAGTGTAGGGATTTAGGCTTCCCTCTTACCACTTGTCTACTTTAGGTAAGAGGTAAGACTTATTTTTTATTTCTTATTTTCAAAATTTTTAGGATTCAGGATTCAAGCTTCCCTCTTACCTCTTACCTACTTTAGGTAAGAGGTAAGACTTCTTTTCGATTTTTAATTTTTGAAATTTTTGGGATTCGAGATTTGGGATTCCCTCTTACCTCTTACCTGATTTAAGTAAGAGGTAAGGATTCCTCTTGATTCCTAACAAGGTATACTATGATGCAGAGTGGCAGGGGAAGCAACACCTTTTCCAATAGCTTCAATAAATGCACACATCAACTTCACTATTCCTTCCAACAAGAAACTTGATCACCCAACTCAACTCACACAACCAAATAGGTTTGAAGGACTTGGGGATGCTGTGTACACTCTCAAAATTTCAAAACAAGACCAAATAACCTGACTTTACACTCAAAAACTCCCATTCTCTCATCATTCTTACACAAGCCCATGCAACCTTGCAACATTGCCAAATAGGACAGTCAAAATAAAAACTTATTAAAGGCATTAACCAAACAATGAAATTAGGTTTTAGACTTATAACAAGATCCCCCACAAGTTCCCAAAAGCACAGGATCAAACACCCAAAACAAATGTATCAAAAGATTGATTTACAAGCCATAAACAAGGCTTAACTAGGCATGTACAAGGAAGCTTTCAACTTGTCAAGGCACACCCCAACACCCCTAATGCCTTTAAAAGACTCCAAAAAGTTCTCCAAGACCCCTTTCACATATTTCATTCATTCTATTTCTTTAAAATACTCAGAAATCAAAAGAAAAGCTTACAAATGATCATTTTCTAGACTGTTTCAAGGTAAAACCAGACCTAGGGCATCACATAACTTTTGCAAAAATCCATTTTTCAATATGAAACAAATTTCAGAATGTAAAGGAGTCCTAAATCTACCAATCCACCAGTTTTTAGATTTTTCCCACGGTGGAAATGGGAATTACATCCATTTTGGTGACCAAACCCTTGTTTTGCAAGATTTCAGACCCACTTTCACTAAAATTGATGTAACTTATTCAATTCTTAATGAAAACAAGAAAAATCACCACCAAAAGAAAGTAGATTCTTCCCTCTTTCAAACCATTTCAATTTGAAGTCCGTACAATGATGTACCAAACCGTACCAAGCACGGGATCAGGAAAAAACGCTGTAAAAAATAGAAAAAACAAAGTTTTCTTCTTATTAAATGCTTCAAAACTTCAAAACTGCCAACAACAGCCCAAACTCGACCAAATGGAGGCTTCTTAAACTTTTTTACCATCATTTACAACTGCCGTCAACTGATTTTTGAAGGAGGGAACCATTAGTTAATGAAATTACATCATTAATGCTGATTTTACGCCAAATTCCCTCATGACAACTTTGCAATCCTAAAGACCTAAGACCTTAAAACCATTCAAATGGCTTGGAATTAGCCTTATTACATTATTAAGACCCCAAACCTTGCACAATTACATAAAAATTCACATTTTTGCCTTCAAAGGCTACAAAAGCAACTTTTAGTGCAAGATTGCATTTTTGCATATTTTGACTCAAAACTCAAAAACTCACCCTAGATCCTTCTCAATGGTCTTGATTGACCTTATTAATGACAAAAAGACTCAAAAATACTAATTATAACCTTCTAACAACATTTTTTCATTAAATGAGCAAAAATGGAGGATGAGGTGTAGGTGCTCTTGCACCATACACCCCCCCAAGAAAAGACTCATGCCTCATGAGTTGTGTTTGATACCACTGTCTCCAAGATTCAAACAAGGTCCACTGATCCACAAAGCCACTCCATTGGTTCATGTAAATTGGAACTGCAAACAGCCCTGCACTTCTAGCATTTTGGAATGCATTGATACATGCATTTTCCCTCTTCTCTGTCCTCAGACCTGCAAACAGTCTTTTATCTTTTCCCTGAGCAAGATTGAATTGTTTACTGTGTTTTTCACCTGCATACAAATAATTATTAGTAACTCTATGATCTTTGTTGTTTCCTTTGTTACCTTCATGCTTGCAACCATCTTTTATGCCCTGTTTTCCTTGTCTTTCACTCACTGCCTCATCAAGTTGTTTTGTCACTGTCAAATCAGACTTATGTACTGTACTTCCTACAAAATTTGTTTGTTTCTCAGACCTGGTCTTAACTACAGGGCATTCAATGGCTCCTACTAACACACTTTCATGCAAACTCACTGTCAACACTTCTTTTACCCCTACATCAAATCTTATATCTGCATTTTCAGTCTTAAAACAGGGAGCAACATCAGAAAATTGTTTCTCCTTCATTACATTTATAGGTTCCTTCTTGCCACACATTATGACCTTTGCTTTACCTTTAGCATCTTCTACAAGAGGAGTTAACATAAAAGAATGACCATCTTGAACTATGGTGTAAGTATTTTCCCTACCATCATACAATGCCCTCTTGTCATATTGCCAAGGTCTGCCTAATAAGAGATGACAACAGTCCATTGGAAGAACATCACACACAACACTATCATGATAACCACCAATTTGAAAATCCACTATAGCCTTTTCATTCACCAACAAAGATTGATCATCAGTTAACCATGAGATTTTATAGGGACATTCATGAGGAATCTTTTTCAATCCTAACTTATTGACCATTTCACATGACACCATGTTTTCAGTTGATCCAGAATCAATGACTACTCTACATACCTTGTCCTTGCACTTACAATTTGTCTTGAAGAGACTTTTCCTTTGCAAAGGTGCTTCCTCTGACACCAATTTATCAAGTTATGCTCTGATACCAATTTGATGCAGAGCTATGAGGATTCAAAACACATATCACAAACCTTCAATAATAATCCAAAATAATATTTGTATAACACATGCTATTAGGCATTGTATACCACATTGGGAACATAACTATGGCAGCCCACAATTTATTTCCATGAACAGTCATTAATAACTTCTATAAAACAAATAATGAAGCCAATCCCTCTGGTGAGATTGAATAAAACATAGTTATATACTCTCCCTCAAATTATTATGAAGATCCAATGGTGGAAATGAAAGTTATTGTATTTTTCCCAAAACTGCAAACCCTAGGTAGGGTTCAGACCTGCCCTCACAAAAACGGTCATAACTCATTCAAATCTTAATGAAATTTGATGAGACTTGAAGAAAATGAAATTAGATTCACATAGTAACAAAATAGATTTGGTTTCAAATCCAAAATATAGAATTTATATTCCGTACCATCACACTTTTCAGACTGTAAATTCTGCACAACATTGTTAGAATAGGCAGTTTCACCAAAATAATCATATCTTCCACAAAACTAAATAAAATTTAGTGAGACAAAAATAATTGGAAACTAGAAACCTAGATCTTTCCATCAATATATGATACTCCATTATTTAAATCCATACCAGTCCGTACAAATCACAACTTCAATCTGGTAACAATGTAAAAATCAGAAAATGCATACCAAACTTGAGGTTTCCATTCATTTAACTTCAAAAATGATATCTCCACCCCCAATTCGAGTTTTTGAGGGTGTATTTATACATTTAAAAATAAAACCAACCATTTTCAACTACCTTTTGATTAGTTTATTGACAAAACCCCTTAATGACACTTTTTGACAAGTTGCTTGACAATGTTTTTGAGCAACTTTTACAATTTTTACAATATGGACCAACTTTAAACATTATTTGACAAATGACTTAAAATATTACTTACTAAGACTCAAATACCTCTAAAATAGTTTTACAAACCTTATTATAAGACTCAATGCACAAAATAGATAAACTATTTACAAATGGCCTTATGGAGGCAAGAAATCAAATAGGTGCTCCTGCACCAAACTCCCGAGGGCAAAAGAATTCAAGCCCCTTTGAATTGTCTTCTTCCTGATCTTCCAATTCCTTTGCACTTTTTCCTTCATTTTAGAAAGTTTCCTTTGGTCCTTCCTTCTCTTCCTCTTATACCATCTCTTCTCCATCATCTTCTCAACTTCTAGGCTCCAAAACTCTATTTCTTGTGTATAAACTTTAGTAGCATCATCTATATCTTCATTCTCATCATTAGAGTACCATAAAACAACATTTTCACCATAATCATAACCTGCACCATACTCTTTCAAACCTTCATATACCTCATTAACAAACAAATCTGCAACATCTTTATTAACAACTTTATTATCAACAACAACTTGATCATGAATATCAACATCAATGTTATCAATAACTTTATCATCAATTTGAGTATCAATACCAAGATTATTAGTAACATCAACAACCTTCTCAACTTGTTCATCAAGAAAAATTTCATCAACTACTTGAGTACCAACAACAACCATATCATTAATCTCAACATCAACATGTTCATCTTCAAACACAATTGGAATATCATGCATCTCAACTTGTAACTTACTTTTGTCAACTTGAATAGTAGATTCAAACTTTACCTTTGTCTCATTTGCTGCCTTCTTTTGTTTTCTTTGCTTCTTCATAATCTTCTTTAGAGGCCAAACCATCTTCCTTTTCAATGTCAAATGCCAACTTGTATCTTGTTTCATCATTTGTTCCATCTTCATCATGGATTCTTGGAACTCTTCTTCAAGTCTTTTCAATTCTCCCTTCAACTCAGCAATCTCTTTTTCCATCTTCTCTTGCCTTATCTTTTTCTTTCTTTCCTTCTTTCTCAACTCTTTTTCCTCTCTTTCCTTCTTTCTTGAATCCTCATCCTGCAAATATCTTTCCAATCTTCTCAACAAATCCATCTCTACAAGCAAGTCTCTCCTTGCTTCCACTTTACTTTGCCACACCTAGGCAATCAAGTTCCTTCCTCAACCTGTACAACACACAACCACAAACACCAACACAAAACAAAAAAACTTCACCAGCCCATATCTTTTCTAGGCTCTGATACCAATTTGATGCAGAGTGGCAGGGGAAGCAACACCTTTTCCAATAGCTTCAATAAATGCACACATCAACTTCACTATTCCTTCCAACAAGAAACTTGATCACCCAACTCAACTCACACAACCAAATAGGTTTGAAGGACTTGGGGATGCTGTGTACACTCTCAAAATTTCAAAACAAGACCAAATAACCTGACTTTACACTCAAAAACTCCCATTCTCTCATCATTCTTACACAAGCCCATGCAACCTTGCAATATTGCCAAATAGGACAGTCAAAATAAAAACTTATTAAAAGCATTAACCAAACAATGAAATTAGGTTTTAGACTTCTAACAAGATCCCCCACAAGTTCCCAAAAGCACAGGATCAAACACCCAAAACAAATGTATCAAAAGATTGATTTACAAGCCATAAACAAGGCTTAACTAGGCATGTACAAGGAAGCTTTCAACTTGTCAAGGCACACCCCAACACCCCTAATGCCTTTAAAAGACTCCAATAGGTTCCCCAAGACCCCTTTCACATATTTCATTCATTCTATTTCTTTAAAATACTCAGAAATCAAAAGAAAAGCTTACAAATGATCATTTTCTGGACTGTTTCAAGGTAAAACCAGACCTAGGGCATCACATAACTTTTGCAAAACTCCATTTTTCAATATGAAACAAATTTCAGAATGTAAAGGAGTCCTAAATCTACCAATCCACCAGTTTTTAGATTTTTCCCACGGTGGAAATGGGAATTACATCCATTTTGGTGACCAAACCCTTGTTTTGCAAGATTTCAGACCCACTTTCACTAAAATTGATGTAACTTATTCAATTCTTAATGAAAACGAGAAAAATCACCACCAAAAGAAAGTAGATTCTTCCCTCTTTCAAACCATTTCAATTTGGAGTCCGTACAATGATGTACCAAACCGTACCAAGCACGGGATCAGGAAAAAATGCTGTAAAAAATAGAAAAAACAAAGTTTTCTTCTTATTAAATGCTTCAAAACTTCAAAACTGCCAACAACAGCCCAAACTCGACCAAATGGAGGCTTCTTAAACTTTTTTACCATCATTTACAACTGCCGTCAACTGATTTTTGAAGGAGGGAACCATTAGTTAATGAAATTACATCATTAATGCTGATTTTACGCCAAATTCCCTCATGACAACTTTGCAATCCTAAAGACCTAAGACCTTAAAACCATTCAAATGGCTTGGAATTAGCCTTATTACATTATTAAGACCCCAAACCTTGCACAATTACATAAAAATTCACATTTTTGCCTTCAAAGGCTACAAAAGCAACTTTTAGTGCAAGATTGCATTTTTGCATATTTTGACTCAAAACTCAAAAACTCACCCTAGATCCTTCTCAATGGTCTTGATTGACCTTATTAATGACAAAAAGACTCAAAAATACTAATTATAACCTTCTAACAACATTTTTTCATTAAATGAGCAAAAATGGAGGATGAGGTGTAGGTGCTCTTGCACCATACACCCCCCCAAGAAAAGACTCATGCCTCATGAGTTGTGTTTGATACCACTGTCTCCAAGATTCAAACAAGGTCCACTGATCCACAAAGCCACTCCACCGGTTCATGTAAATTGGAACTGCAAACAGCCCTGCACTTCTAGCATTTTGGAATGCATTGATACATGCATTTTCCCTCTTCTCTGTCCTCAGACCTGCAAACGGTCTTTTATCTTTTCCCTGAGCAAGATTGAATTGTTTACTGTGTTTTTCACCTGCATACAAATAATTATTAGTAACTCTACGATCTTTGTTGTTTCCTTTGTTACCTTCATGCTTGCAACCATCTTTTATGCCCTGTTTTCCTTGTCTTTCACTCACTGCCTCATCAAGTTGTTTTGTCACTGTCAAAGCAGACTTATTGACTATACTTCCTGCAAAATTTGTTTGTTTCTCAGACCTGGTCTTAACTACAGGGCATTCAATGGCTCCTACTAACACACTTTCATGCAAACTCACTGTCAACACTTCTTTTACCCCTACATCAAATCTTATATCTGCATTTTCAGTCTTAAAACAGGGAGCAACATCAGAAAATTGTTTCTCCTTCATTACATTTATAGGTTCCTTCTTGCCACACATTATGACCTTTGCTTTACCTTTAGCATCTTCTACAAGAGGAGTTAACATAAAAGAATGACCATCTTGAACTATGGTGTAAGTATTTTCCCTACCATCATACAATGCCCTCTTGTCATATTGCCAAGGTCTGCCTAATAAGAGATGACAACAGTCCATTGGAAGAACATCACACACAACACTATCATGATAACCACCAATTTGAAAATCCACTATAGCCTTTTCATTCACCAACAAAGATTGATCATCAGTTAACCATGAGATTTTATAGGGACATTCATGAGGAATCTTTTTCAATCCTAACTTATTGACCATTTCACATGACACCATGTTTTCAGTTGATCCAGAATCAATGACTACTCTACATACCTTGTCCTTGCACTTACAATTTGTCTTGAAGAGACTTTTCCTTTGCAAAGGTGCTTCCTCTGACACCAATTTATCAAGTTATGCTCTGATACCAATTTGATGCAGAGCTATGAGGATTCAAAACACATATCACAAACCTTCAATAATAATCCAAAATAATAATTGTATAACACATGCTATTAGGCATTGTATACCACATTGGGAACATAACTATGGCAGCCCACAATTTATTTCCATGAACAGTCATTAATAACTTCTATAAAACAAATAATGAAGTCAATCCCTCTGGTGAGATTGAAGAAAACATAGTTATATACTCTTCCTCAAATTCTTATGAAGATCCAATGGTGGAAATGAAAGTTACTGTATTTTTCCCAAAACTGCAAACCCTAGGTAGGGTTCAGACCTGCCCTCACAAAAACGGTCATAACTCATTCAAATCTTAATGAAATTTGATGAGACTTGAAGAAAATGAAATTAGATTCACATAGTAACAAAATAGATTTGGTTTCAAATCCAAAATATAGAATTTATATTCCGTACCATCACACTTTTCAGACTGTAAATTCTGCACAACATTGTTAGAATAGGCAGTCTCACCAAAATAATCATATCTTCCACAAAACTAAATAAAATTTAGTGAGACAAAAATAATTGGAAACTAGAAACCGAGATCTTTCCATCAATATATGATACTCCATTATTTAAATCCATACCAGTCCGTACAAATCACAACTTCAATCTGGTAACAATGTAAAAATCAGAAAATGCATACCAAACTTGAGGTTTCCATTCATTTAACTTCAAAAATGATGTCTCCACCCCCAATTCGAGTTTTTGAGGGTGTATTTATACATTTAAAAATAAATCCAACCATTTTCAACTACCTTTTGATTAGTTTATTGACAAAACCCCTTAATGACACTTTTTGACAAGTTGCTTGACAATGTTTTTGAGCAACTTTTACAATTTTTACAATATGGACCAACTTTAAACATTATTTGACAAATGACTTAAAATATTACTTACTAAGACTCAAATACCTCTAAAATGGTTTTACAAACCTTATTATAAGACTCCATGCACAAAATAGATAAACTATTTACAAATGGCCTTATGGAGGCAAGAAATCAAATAGGTGCTCCTGCACCAAACTCCCGAGGGAAAAAGAATTCAAGCCCCTTTGAATTGTCTTCTTCCTGATCTTCCAATTCCTTTGCACTTTTTCCTTCATTTTGGAAAGTTTCCTTGTGTCCTTCCTTCTCTTCCTCTTATACCATCTCTTCTCCATCATCTTCTCAACTTCTAGGCTCCAAAACTCTATTTCTTGTGTATAAACTTTAGTAGCATCATCTATATCTTCATTCTCATCATTAGAGTACCATAAAACAACATTTTCACCATAATCATAACCTGCATCATACTCTTTCAAACCTTCATATACCTCATTAACAAACAAATCTGCAACATCTTTATTAACAATTTTATTATCAACAACAACTTGATCATGAATATCAACATCAATGTTATCAATAACTTTATCATCAATTTGAGTATCAATACCAAGATTATTAGTAACATCAACAACCTTCTCAACTTGTTCATCAAGAAAAATTTCATCAACTACTTGAGTACCAACAACAACCATATCATTAATCTCAACATCAACATGTTCATCTTCAAACACAATTGGAATATCATGCATCTCAACTTGTAACTTACTTTTGTCAACTTGAATAGTAGATTCAAACTTTACCTTTGTCTCATTTGCTGCCTTCTTTTGTTTTCTTTGCTTCTTCATAATCTTCTTTAGAGGCCAAACCATCTTCCTTTTCAATGTCAAATGCCAACTTGTATCTTGTTTCATCATTTGTTCCATCTTCATCATGGATTCTTGGAACTCTTCTTCAAGTCTTTTCAATTCTCCCTTCAACTCAGCAATCTCTTTGTCCATCTTCTCTTGCCTTATCTTTTTCTTTCTTTCCTTCTTTCTCAACTCTTTTTCCTCTCTTTCCTTCTTTCTTGAATCCTCATCCTGCAAATATCTTTCCAATCTTCTCAACAAATCCATCTCTACAAGCAAGTCTCTCCTTGCTTCCACTTTACTTTGCCACACCTAGGCAATCAAGTTTCTTCCTCAACCTGTACAACACACAACCACAAACACCAACACAAAACCAAAAAACTTCACCAGCCCATATCTTTTCTAGGCTCTGATACCAATTTGATGCAGAGTGGCAGGGGAAGCAACACCTTTTCCAATAGCTTCAATAAATGCACACATCAACTTCACTATTCCTTCCAACAAGAAACTTGATCACCCAACTCAACTCACACAACCAAATAGGTTTGAAGGACTTGGGGATGCTGTGTACACTCTCAAAATGTCAAAACAAGACCAAATAACCTGACTTTACACTCAAAAACTCCCATTCTCTCATCATTCTTACACAAGCCCATGCAACCTTGCAACATTGCCAAATAGGACAGTCAAAATAAAAACTTATTAAAGGCATTAACCAAACAATGAAATTAGGTTTTAGACTTCTAACAAGATCCCCCACAAGTTCCCAAAAGTACAGGATCAAACACCCAAAACAAATGTATCAAAAGATTGATTTACAAGTCATAAACAAGGCTTAACTAGGCATGTACAAGGAAGCTTTCAACTTGTCAAGGCACACCCCAACACCCCTAATGCCTTTAAAATACTCCAAAAAGTTCCCCAAGACCCCTTTCACATATTTCATTCATTCTATTTCTTTAAAATACTCAGAAATCAAAAGAAAAGCTTACAAATGATCATTTTCTGGACTGTTTCAAGGTAAAACCAGACCTAGGGCATCACATAACTTTTTCAAAAATCCATTTTTCAATATGAAACAAATTTCAGAATGTAAAGGAGTCCTAAATCTACCAATCCACCAGTTTTTTGATTTTTCCCACGGTGGAAATGGGAATTACATCCATTTTGGTGACCAAACCCTTGTTTTGCAAGATTTCAGACCCACTTTCACTAAAATTGATGTAACTTATTCAATTCTTAATGAAAACGAGAAAAATCACCACCAAAAGAAAGTAGATTCTTCCCTCTTTCAAACCATTTCAATTTTGAGTCCGTACAATGATGTACCAAACCGTACCAAGCACGGGATCAGGAAAAAATGTTGTAAAAAATAGAAAAAACAAAGTTTTCTTCTTATTAAATGCTTCAAAACTTCAAAACTGCCAACAACAGCCCAAATTCGACCAAATGGAGGCTTTTTAAACTTTTTTACCATCATTTACAACTGCCGTCAACTGATTTTTGAAGGAGGGAACCATTAGTTAATGAAATTACATCATTAATGCTGATTTTACGCCAAATTCCCTCATGACAACTTTGCAATCCTAAAGACCTAAGACCTTAAAACCATTCAAATGGCTTGGAATTAGCATTATTACATTATTAAGACCCCAAACCTTGCACAATTACATAAAAATTCACATTTTTTCCTTCAAAGGCTACAAAAGCAACTTTTAGTGCAAAATTGCATTTTTGCATATTTTGACTCAAAACTCAAAAACTCACCCTAGATCCTTCTCAATGGTCTTGATTGACCTTATTAATGACAAAAAGACTCAAAAATACTAATTATAACCTTCTAACAACATTTTTTCATTAAATGAGCAAAAATGGAGGATGAGGTGTAGGTGCTCTTGCACCACTATTTAGGGATCTAGACCATTTAATGCATAGCCAAAGATTCCTTTCAGGCCCAACACCCTAATTTTTTGTAGAATGGCATGTTTCTACATGAAAAAGCCATTAATGCTTGAACCACCTCTTCAACTACCTATTTCAAATTTCAGGCCATAAGGACAACATTTAATACATTCTCTAACTTCTACTAGTGGATTTTGTGGCACCCATGCTCATTCATTGCTACTTTTGTCCCTTTCTGACGGACTCCACACCTAGATTGTTGGTTTCATAAAGGATTTTGGAGGTACTTTTGGATAACCTTTTCTATAGAGGTATGGCAACCATGCTTGTTCTAGGAATGGATTTCATGAAAAATTTCAATCTTCCTTGATCAAATATTGTAAACCTAGTTGGGTTAGGGTTTGGTTAAAGATCATCCAATTTATGCATGATCTATAAAAGTAACACTTGTATTCTTTTTAGGTTCTTTTGGGCTCCTCTCATAGTTTTCTTTAGCATTCATTGTATTATACATTCTACCATTGTAAATTTTGGCTTTATGCCTTGTATTAATGAAATCTAGCTATTATCATAACTATTTCATGCATGTTTGAGTAAAACCTCTTTACCTTCATGTTTGAATATGTGTTTTAGTTGATTTGTTAATGTATTGAGAAATCGTAAGCAAATAAGGAACAAATTTTTGTCTTGGTGTATCACCTTCATTTCTATTTTATGTTATCCTTCTATCTATTTTCCTTTGTGAGTTGCTAGAGTAGAGTAGTGATATGATTTCATGTGCTAAGTTAGATCAACATATTTGCACTAGAAGAGGAAGTCAACCTTCTCCAAAGACTTGACCTCATTTTGAAAGGTCCCACACCTTGATGTCATTTAAATGGTGTCATTAGAACACTAAAATATGTGTTCAACAAGGTGTAGTTCTATGTGACAACAATTTTTGGCATGCCTAATTAGACACACAAAAATTTCACTTGATCTTGTTGAGAGAGTGGTGTTTCTCTTAACATTTCAACCTTGAAGAGGCATTCAAAAAAGTACTTGGAGACTCTACAACTAAGGGAGAACTCTACATTCAAGTTGGTGACTCAACTGCTATCCAAATTCCTATTCTAGATCAGACCTGGAAATTCATGCCAAAGGTTCATACCAGGGTGCCTTCTAGTGGTAACTTTCAATATACTGAGCTACCATCTTTTAGTTCTAGAATAAGAAATAGACACTCCCTATCACCCATTAGGAGAAATAGAAGTAAAAATCCATCTCCTAGAGCTCAATCTATGCCACCTTTGAGTAGATTATTTCAAGCTAGAACACCTATTGCTCATACACAATAATTTGTTCTATATGGCTTTACCTAGAAATCAACCCTTTATATCTTTTAGCAGTGATATCCCTTTAATTTTAGCCCAGAAGGATGATATACCAGTCAATTCCCTCAAAATTTTCATTTATTTCACTAGTGATACATCCAAAACTCCAACAGAGCACATCATAGATGTGGAAAATATATGCTCTATGCATGATGTAACAGAATACAATGTGGTTGTTAGGTTATTAGCCACTTCCCTTAAGGGTAAATCATTTCAATGGTATAGAGGCTTTCCACCTAACTCCATTCACAATTAGATTAGTTAGGTGAGAGATTATGCAAGAAATTTGAAGACAAAAGTGACCATTTGTCCCTGGTAGAACAATTGACAACGATCAAAATACCACCTCATGAATTCATGAGTGACTTCAACTATATATTTTAAAAGACTTGGGATAGAATCCCTATCTTGTTGAAACCTTCTCCTAAGTATACTTTCCTATATTTGTTAAGGGCTCTTAACAATGACATAACTGTTACGATTCAGTCTATGGGTGGTTTTACCTTACTCAAAGCATATGACCTTACCACAAGGGCAAAAAATTGCATAATACAAATTGGGAAGATAGCTCCTAGGCCACCAATGCCTATATTTCTAGAGCTACCCTCACAACCAATATTGGCTCCTATCCAGTTGCTCCTATTCCAATGGTTTCCACAAGCCAACCTCGTACTACTACATTTCCAAAAGATTGGGGCACCTTACTCTGAAGTATGAAAAATGAGTTAGTATCAATGAAGAGGAAACAAGCTCAAAATAATAGGCCTTATCATCCTCAAGATCAAGGTTATCAACATAATGATAACCTTGTCAAGGAAAAAATCAATGGAATCATACTAAGCCCATGAATAACATGCACCCAACTACTACCAACTCTTCTAAAGCTTTGGTCATAGTTCAAAATAATCTATCCCAAGAACAAGAGTGGCATTACCCATGTGAGACATCTCATAATAAAAATGCTTGCCAAAATGGAGAGTTTGTACAAACTCTAATGGTTCATAATGAAACCTCCACCTTAGGGCATCAATTTAGTACTGTACGGATTTGAAAATTCAATTTGTGAAGCTTAAATCCTTAAAGGAAACCAACAAGCCATTAGAAGTAATCTTATAAGATAAAATCCAAAATAATGAAGCACAAATAAGCATAAAGTCAATTGAATGCAAACAAAGAAAGAAAATTATACCTTTATGCCTTCATTGGTTGATCTCCATTGTTCTTCTCTCATTCGCTTTTGAAGATTTTAGATATGTTGCTCTCAGTTTTGAAGTGCACAAAGTAAAAGGCTTAAGACAAAAAGGGGGATAGTGAAAGGTTGAAGACAATTGTTCAAGATGGCAATTTCAGCAAAAGGTTGAAGATGGTGGTTAGAGAAATGGAGAGCTAAAAAACCTTAATTTATAGATGAGAAGATGGCGAAATGGACATATGAGATTGAGTAGACAATGGATGGCTGAGATCAAATGAGAGAAAGTGCAAAGGAAAGTTTCTCATTTTCAAAATAGAATAATGGAAGGGAATGAGGAGTGAGAAATAGAAAGATGTAAGAGTTCACTTGAGAAATTCAAGGAAATGGAAGAGTCAAGTGAGAAAAAGAGGGAGAGATGTAAGAGTTAATTTTCTGAAAATAAAAATCATTTATTTTCAAAACCATGGATAATTAATTAAATTTGAATAATTTAATAAATCATTATATTAGTGAGACTAAATAAATAAAGGTATTTATTTAATCAAAGGAAATGTTAATAATTAAATAATTGAGTAATAATTATTTAATCGGATGGAATAATGAAATGGAAGACATTAATATAATTAAATAATACAAATTATTTAATTATGTATGTGTGAAAAGATAGTGAAATTGGATTAATTTTAGACGAAGAATTATGGTTAGACAAAGAACTAAGGTTAGACGAAGAATTAGATTTAGATGAAGACTTAGACAAGAAATTAGTTGGAAAATGTCATCATAAGCTAGGGACAATTTTAAGTGTCTACATTTTGCCCTCTTTGAGACAATGTAATTTTTAGTGTTGTCTCCAAGATTTTTTTATTTTTATTAGGTCTTGCCCTAGCATGCCCTAACGAAAGTGGGATTATGATGCCCTCTCATGAAATTTGGTGAAAGATGCAAAAAATATTGAGGAAAATTTTCTAATAAGATGATTGAATGTGGTTGGATAGAAGAGATATTAGCTAAAAGAAAAAAGGAAAAATTAGTAAGAAGTGAAGAATAATTAGTTTGATCGATATCAGTGTTGGAATATGGCTTCTAGTGTTGTTATTGATGGAAACCTAAGGCATTGATCCGGTCCGCACTTCAATATCTAGTCATATCAGAAGGCAAAGTAAAGAACAAGGTATCCAAATGAAGTTGAATTTGTCAAGTTTTTTGCATTATCAATTTATCAATTTTGGTTGTGGATCTTAGGGAAGGTCATTGGGTATCTAGAATGTCTTATTCTCGAGTTTTGTGCTGACACATCAAGTGGTGTATGAGTTAGGAGATCCGGTCATTTGAATTTTTGTTCATCAGTTTATGAAGGTCGACTAAGTGAATGTGGGGTGTTGCAGATGTATAAGGAAAAATTGTTTGGAGTATTTTTGTGTTGAAGATTTTGTTTTGGGTCCTCACTATGTCATGGTTGACTATGCTAGATGCGTATTAAATGTTATTCATGATTTGAGCTGACAGTTGGTAAATAATTCTTATTTTATTGAAGTCGACATGAAGCAATTGAATCCTTGGTGGCAGATATATATAAGAGTTTGATTAATTCATTTTGTATGGTATTCAAGATGTTTTGATGTATGTTGCAAATACCAGAAGAGTAGTTGAGTGATTATGCACAGTTTCACTTATGCAGAAGAGGATTTTTGTGAAGCAAATTAAGGCAGAACAAGGCAAAGTGCAGAATCAAATAGAAGGTCCAGAATTTGATCTATGAGCCTAATCGGAACTGTAATCAGGCATTTGTAGATGCTCCTTTCTCAGTTCAACCTTTTGATGTAATCCAAATCTTTTGTAAGACAGTGACCCTTCCTGATTTTGAGTAGTGAACTCTAGGCAGTGTGCTTGAATGCAAGTGCATTCACATTTTGTAATACACTTATATTTGAGTACTCAAATTGCGGATTGACCTCCACCATGGTTTTTCCTCTAACAGGGTTTCCACATAAAAATCCTTGTGTTATGGTGTTGTGGATAATTTCTTTATGTGTTTGCATCTTTCTCTTGGTTAAATGTTATAAGTGGTTTAAGGATCAGATTGATAAAGTTAAAAATTACATAATACTGATTCACCCCCCCCCTCTCAGTGTTCCCTGATTCCAACAATTGGTATCAGAGCTAAGTTCCTTGGAAGAAGTTTAATAGCTTGAGGTGGATCTTGGAATGTAATGGACTCTGGTAGTCTGCAGCAACAACTTTTGGTGGCACTTGATGATCTTGATCAGTCTAAAGCAAAAGTATGAGAATTGAAAGAAAATCTTAAGGATGCTAAGAAATTCATTCAAAAGTTGAAGAATCATATTATTAAGTACAGAGAAAAGAGAAAGGATCTTTGTGATCAGATTAAGCAAAAAGAGAGAAAAAAAACATGGATGAGGATCACTAGAATCAAACCTTGAAGGAATTAACTAAAGAATTTGAAAAGCTTGCCAGAAACAGTGCTACCCTAAAGAATGAGATGGAATCTATGGTGATGAAGCTGACTAAGGAGATTGAAGAAAGAAAGAAGAATGAGGAGAATCTTGCACAATCCCTAAAAGAAATATCTGATGAATGCAGCAAAATTAATGGATAATTCATTCGGTTGGAAATTGAACTGCAACAATCCAAAAACAATGAACAAGAACTTGAAAGACAAATTGTTATTCTTAGGGATGAACTTGCTACTACAAATGAATACAAGAGAAGTTCAAGATTAGATCAGTTAAGCTTGATGAGTTGACTCAAATTCAGAAGAATGGAAGTGACAAGTGAGGTCTTGGATATGAGAAAGGAGAAAGTTCCAGATCTGGAGAAAGGAATTTCAGACAAGGAAATCAGATGAACAAAGCAAAAAGGCACCCAGTAAGACAACCTAATGCTCAAAAGTTTAATGGATACTATTTTTCTTGCAATAAATTTGGTCATATGGCTGCTCAATGTAGAAGTAAAATGAAATCAAGTGATCCATCATTCTCTGGTTATTGTTTCAATTGCAATAAGTTTGGTCATAAGTTAATTGAATGCAAAAATATGTCAAACAACTTTGTTAATAGAAGGAATGTAAAATGTTATACCTGTGGAAGATTTGGTCATATTGCTAACCAGTGCAGATCAAGAAGAAATCAATGGAATGATTGGCCTAAACAAGGAAATGTTGTGTGTTACAATTGCAATAAATATGGTCACATTGCAAGATTCTACAGAAACAAAAACATGGATAGAAGAGGTCCGACATACAAAGGAAAAAATAAGAAGAAAGATGATAAAGGAAAAGGGAATGTGATTGTGGATGAAATAAGAGATTGGATGAAGAAGACATGGGTAAGAAAGAGAAATTTTGTTGCAGGAAATGAGTCAATACCAAAACTTTTTTCTGGTAATTCCTCTAGGAATTAGTTTTGGGCCTTTGGCCTAGGGGGAGATATCAAGAAAATATTTCAAACCCCCTATCAGTAATTGGCATCGAGATGTGGATGCTCGTGCATTGGTTGCACTAATGATCTACATATGCTATGGAATCAGTTGGAAAGAACATTATGCTAAGTTGAAGGTCCGTAGAAGACTTTTTCTCTTATTGACTGAGAAAATAGGGTATTCGAACAAGTTAGGGAAAAAGAATTTATTACAACAAAAGTTGGGTGTACGAGTTATAAAAATCAAGTTGAAACCCTCATTTTCCACTTTGTATTGAAGAGAAGAAGAAGGAGAGCACTCTGCACCATAATTTCAAAAGTGTGAAGTCAATTCGGTAGTGAAAGCCTAATCCATCAAGTACTTATGTTGTATTGAGAAATTTGCATTTAATTTGTTGTATGTTTGAAGAACTTCTTTGGTAGAATCAAATCATGAGTATGGAAGGAAAAATGGAACAAATCAAAGGAATGTTAAACCTAGATGAGTATAGCAGTGAGAAGATTAGAGCTATAAGAAATATGTTGTCGCTCAATGAATTGAATTGGCTAAAAGAAGAAAAACACAAAAGCTTGGATATTTGGAGTGAATTTCCCTATTTCGAGAATGCAAAAATCATTGAGTTTATTCTGAACAAATTGAGTGATGATATACTAACTTTGGATAAACCCTACCATATCTCGAAAGAAGTGATTGGAACTGTAACTGGGTTATGCAAGGTTGAGGGTGTGTCAAGGAAGAAATCAATTTGAAATAGAGAATTTGAAACCCTAACTAGAGTAATTGGAGACCAAAGGGCATTGATAATATCCACAATTAAAGATTCAATGATAAGTTACATTACACATGGAATAAATCTTTTTCAAAAACAGAGAAGGTGCAACTTCGGTAGATGTTGTTTACATTTCACACAAGATGATAATTGAAGATGAGGATTTTTGACCTTTGCAAATTACTGAAAGATCAATTGATGGAGAACGTACAATTGTCAAAGATGACAGGTTATCCTTTTAGGTTTGGTACTTTGGTTATATGTCTTATGATGTGTTTTCTAAATTGCTTGCCACTGATCAATAATGTAATATGGGAAGAGAGTGAACCAGTTTGCAAGCATATTTACATACATTCTAAAAATTTGGCAAACTGTGATCAAGAATATGAAAGTTTCTTCAAAGGTTTGCTAGGAAAGTTTGGGTCAATTAGTATTCCCCTTCTGATAAAGGCACTTGAAGTTGGTTCCTCCTCTGGTGAGATGGAAAGAAAGAAGAAAAGGTAAAAAGAAACTGTTTTCGGTACTCCTCCAGCTTGTAAGACTCCAAGAGTTGAAGGGAAAGGAAAAGTACAAGTGATTGTGGACATACTAGATGAGGAATCTGATAAGGAAACTGAGGACACACAAGGAAAAGAACTAGAAACTACCGAACCAGAGCAAGAAAAGGCAATGTCAAAAGGAAGTGAAGGAGAAGGTGATTTAACCAAAGAAAAACTATTGCAGCTTATTCATGAGGAAGATGGAATGCAAAAAAATAGGAACATATTGTTTATCAGACCTTCATATGAGTAGGACATGATTGGAAACACACTAAGTACTCATCTTGTGCACAACCATATTAATTTGGAGAGTTTACAGAATACATTGCCAGAAGAGATGATTGAATGCATCAAGGAAATCATGGACTTTGAGTCTCAAAACAAGGAAGAAGAAAAAGTCATCCTACACCTAAAGAAGAAATACATATTGTCACTCACCAAACTAAACAAGGAAATGAATCAATTAAGGGAATTCATAAGCTCAACAAACAACATCTATAACTATTGTCTTTGATGGCCTCATGCAATCAACAAGTACAAAGAAAAGTTGGAACAAATTGAAACAGAGCGAAACAACATTGGACAAAATTTGAACATGTCTTAGGATCAAGATGGTGCAATTAAGAAAAGGATTCAAGAATTACAGACAGAGCATACAAATGTTCAAAACACTAGGAACATGATTGTTGACACCTTTTGGAAAGTGAAGGACATAACAGAATGCAAGCTGGAACAATTGATTGAGATACTAAGGAAAGTAGAGAAATTAGAAGAAGCCTTCACCATTCTGGAATCCCTCATCAAGATTATCAATCAGACATTTGAAAAAAATAGCATAATCATAATCACTGAGATTTCCGTAGAAGCATGGAAGAATTTTCTTACGGAGATGAAGGAAAAGTACAAAATAATCTTCAAATAGTGGTTGTATTTCTTCAAACTTTGAATCAATTTTTGCTTAAGTTTTTGGTTACACTTCATAGGGGGGGAAAGAAAATATTTTATTTTTGTCATTGATGCCAAAGGGGGAGAGAGAGTAGTGAAAAATGCCTTATCAAACTCAAGGGGAGTTTTGTTGAGTTTTGTCAGGATTTTTTTCAGATATGGCTTTTTGAAGTCTTGAAGGTTCTGACACTTAGTCATTTTTCACTAAGTGTTGCCATCAATGCCAAAGGGGGAGATTGTTATCATATGGCTTATAGTGTTGTCATTTATGGAAACCTAATTCATTGATCTGGTCTGCACTTCAGTATCTAGTCATACTAGAAGACAAAGTAAAGAACAAGGTATCCGGCTGAAGTTGAATTTGTCAAGTGGTTTGCATTATCAATTTATTAGTTTTGGTTGTGGATCTCAGGGAAGGTCATTGGTATCTATAATGTCTTATTCTTGAGTTTTTTGCTAATGCATCAAGTGGTGTATGAGTTAGGAGATCCAGTCGTTTGAATTTATGTTCATCAATGTATGAAGGCCAACTAAGTGAATGCGGGGTGTTGCAGATGTATAAGGAAAAATTGTTTGGAATATTTTTTTGTAGAAGATTTTGTTTTGGGTCCTCACTATGCTATGGCCAACTATGCTAGATGCGCATTAAATTTTATTCATGATTTGAGCTGACAGTTGGTAAATAATTCTTATTTTATTGAAGTTGACATGAAGCAATTGAATCCTTGGTGGCAGATATATATAAGATTTCGGTTAATTCTTTTTGTATGGTGTTCAAGATGTTTTGATGTATGTTGCAAATATCAAAAGAGTAGTTGAGTGATTATGCATAGTTTCACTTGTGTAGAAGAGGATTTTTGTGAAGCAAATTAAGGCAGAATAGAGCGAAGTGCAAAATCAGACAGAAGGTCTAGAATCTAATCTATGAGCCTAACCGGAACTGTAATTAGGCATTTGTAGATGCTACTTTCTCAGTTCAACCTTTTGATGTAATCCAAATCTTTTGTAAGGCAGTGATCCTTCCTGAATTTGAGCAGTGAGCTCTAGGTAGTGTGCTTGAATTCAAGTGCACTCACATTTTGTAATACACTTATATTTGAGTACTCAAATTGTGGATTGACCTCCACCGTGGTTTTTCCCCTAACAGGGTTTCCACGTAGAAATCCTTGTGTTATGGTGTTGTGGATGATTTCTTTATGTGTTTTCATCTTTCTCTTGGTTAAATGTTATAAGTGGTTTAAGGATCAGATTGATAAAGTTAAAAATTATAGAACACTGATTCACCCCCCCTCTCAGTGTTTCGTGATTCCAACAATCAGATGCAGAGAAGATTGATAGAAGAATTTTATCCAGAAGAATAGATTAATGAGAAGGGAAGAATAGTTAGTAATATGAATAAATGAAGAAAGAGAAGTGATGAATATATCGTCATAAGCCTTGATAAGTGCACATATATCATCATTGAGCTTTTTTATTTTGCAAGGGGATGACGTACACCAAGGTATAGAAAGACCAAGGTGGGAAATGTGATCCCTTTGCATACATATAGACACATTGCAGACAAGGAGTGTCATGACTTAGACTAGGAATTTAGTTGCCCCAGCCATATTATCAAGACAAACCATAGATAACAATCAAAGTAAAACAAGTCATGAGACATCATTGCTCCTCTAAATCCTTCATGGGACATCCTTGAGGTGGATAGTAACATGACTTAAAACAAAAATAAAAAGGATAAGACAAAATAGACCGACAAAGTCAACAACCATGTAGATTGTTTGTCAATGATTGTTTATTGATGAGATTGATGAGGTGATTCACCAATTTTAGGGACAAATGAACAAGTTTTGACTGAATGACAATGTTTAACTGTAGGAAGGACACATCCTATATAAGAAAAATGTCAAGGTCTAGTTTTAGGGAAGGCCACATCCTGTATAAGACCATTGCTTTGACTGGTTTGACATTGAGTTGACTTTGGACTGGTTTGGAAAATTGGTTGGTTTGACTTGAAGACTAGTCAGATTGTTTCTCTGTTAATTAGTGATTTTGTGGAAAATTCCCATTTTATTGTTGTCTATGTCAAGGTTTTTGAACAAGACAACTAAGAGGGAGGATGAATCAGTTGTATCAAATTTAAACCTTTAAAACATTCACCAAAAATTAGATTAATCACAAATCCTTAACTTTGCTAAAATGATTCAACATTAAGTGCAAGTGAAAAAACTAAAAACCATCACACAAACATAGTAACACCAGATTTACATGGAAAACCCAATAAGGGAAAAACCACAGTGAGGATTATCTCACACTATAAAGAATATCAAAACCGATTACAAAGGATCACTGCCAAAACAAGGACTCGCTATCCAACAGGGTTAACCACCTAAAGGGCTCATTGCCACAGAGATACAAAAAAGATAGAAGAGATATGTTACAAAGAGAATACAATATCAATGCGACAAAGATTTCCACCACAATTTACTCAACCACTTGCAGACATGCATGAATGGTAGAGTACACCTTCAGCTCACTACATCTGAAAACTCAACATTTAGAATCCACACTGATTTGCCACACTCGCATCACATACACACATTGATTCACATCTATCTGCTCTATTTCTTTGTACTTATCTCTTTTTCCTCTACATTCACCACTAACTCATCCTGTATTTATATCATCTTCAACTTTGAAACATATCCAAAGTCGGCCATCCATCAGTAAATTCAAATCAGGTCAGTGCCAAAACATCCTAGGTGGAATTAGAATGAGGGTGACCTAAACACACACTTGATGAGAACCAAAATAGGTCCCAACACGCTTCATCAACTTCAAAAGTAGTATTCAACACAAGGTCATCCAAACCAGTGTAAAACACATAGAGAAATTAAGCACACACAACCCTTAGCACGATCCAATCCTTCTAGACACCAAAATTATCTTCAACATGATGATAACAACTTAACTGTAGAACCGCAAGTCATAAGACTCAACCAAAAAGAAATCCGAACCAACAACATTTCTCCCAGACCTCAGCTAGAAACAAAAAACCATAGTTCACAACTACTGAACATAACTCACTGTACAATAAATCAGAAGCCAAAAATTTGGATATAGCAGCTTCCAACAACCATAGTCAACATATTTTAACCACACAAACATAGGAGAAAAATCGGAGCAACCACTGAACACCTACAACCTTTCTTCATTACAATTTTCTCAATATCCTTGACATATACAACCAATAACCTACATCCATGACATCAATGACAACAACAACCAGTTGATAACCAATTGACTAGTTGACATCAATGACAACTCATTCTTGCAACAAAGGTGCTTGATTGATCAAAGCATGGTTTATTATGATGAATGTGACAAACCCTAAGGGACTGACTTGGGGTCTCAGGGGTTCATCTACTGATGACCTTTCCTACGTTATACACACAGATACCTCATAGTTTGACTGCGCTTGACTATACATAGTTTATTATTGACTAGCCTCATGTTTGACTTGACAAACCCTAAAGGACTGACCTAAGGCCTTAGGGGCTCATCGACTGATGGTATTGCCTACGTAGCATGCCCAGATACCTTGTAGTTTGACTTGGATTGACTAGACTAACTCAAACTCTAATTTTGGGATCTTGAAAGTTGTTTGGATGTTTTCGGATTTTGACATGTTTTAATTTTTTTTTGGCTTTTTGGGATGTTTTGAATTTTTTTTTGATAGTTTTACAATTTTTTTGTTTTAGATTTTTGGGAATATTTCAATTTTTTCATCTTTTTGAAAGATTATCTGGATGTTTTTGATTTCTGGGAATATTTTAATGTTTTCGTCTTTTTGAAAGATTCTCTAAATGTTTTTGTATTTTTGGAATATGTGACCTCCAATGTCAAGGTGGGAATCCCATGAATACGCAAGCCAAGTATTTTCGCCCTGGCAGGTATAAGACCAATTATTAGGAATGGTAGTGGATAAGTCGTATTACAGATGGAATGGGAAAGGCAGGCAACATGAAATATCAAAATTAGTCACAGGCCATGGGAAGAACATCGACACATTATGATGGATGGCAGGAGAAGGCATGAGGACAAATTTATTATGGATGATGGTAGAAAACCAGATAGAATAATGGTAGATGACAAAGCAAAGAATGACTACATATGGTGCCTATTTTTCTAGGTTTTCACCTTGGTACTTATCCAAAGCACCACCAAAGTGGTTTTCACAAATGGACGAATTATTTCTCTTTACTATTTTCTTGATTTTTTTATTTTTTTGGTGTCACCAAGACGCCCATTTTCCAGGTTTTCATCAAGGTGACTTTTTTTTTTAATTTTTCAAGTTTTGACATAAGCTCTTTGAATCTAGGTGTAGAGTTTGTGCAAATGTAAACTATTGGTAGGTTTTGACAACGGTTCCCATTTAGGAATGAAAATATAATATTCTCTTGATCCATAGATTATTGTGATGATATAGGATGACGATGCCAGATGAAGGGATCTGATTTGAATGAAGGATGTGAGTGGAAGAAAAGAAGGGTGATAGATATGGCAGACAAAGGAGGCTATGGTATGATCCCTAGTGTACACCCTATGTAGGTCATCAAGATTCAAATGAAAAGGAGTTTGGGTGACCAATGAGTTATAGTACATGAAGGGATCATCATGAAAGGTCCATCGAGAAACATCGCCAAGAGAGGTGGAGTGACATGATGGATGTGTGGATATAGATAAATTTAATGGAGTGTATGGAATGAGTGAAATTGATAAGGATGGAGACTTTGAATGAACAAGCTCTTCTTTTGGTATGTTGCCTTGATAGATGCCCCCAGTGATTTTTTATGGAAGGGTATAATTAGAGATCAAATTTTCCTTATTTTCATTTTTGACTTGTATTTTTGTCTTTGATTTGTCCAATATCTTTTGATTTTAACTAGAGAAATTGTATTGATCTTTCTTTCTTGGCATACTTTCTTTTGATTCTAGATCTCCTTTTGAAGAGAACACTTTCACCCTTGATTCTTGAGCTTTATCCTTGTTATTTTTGACTTGTTGATCCATGTCTATGTAGTGGATGGACATGAGTGAGATGGATGAAATGGGTGTGATAGGTGAGGTGACAAGAATGTACGATTCAGAAAAGAGATTGGCAATGCACTCAATGGATTCTTCGAGACTATCCTTTTTGGTACTATTAATGTCAAAGGAAGCTTGCACACCCTTAGTTCGAGTTGGAAAGAGGGCTTAGTAGAGGTGACAATAGGAGATACATATCCTAACTCAAGGTGGTTTCGATGAAAGGATGATGGTTTGAAAGATGGAGAAGGATGATCCTGGATACATCTTTAATAAGGTCATGATCAAAAAGTGGATTATCATAGATATCATGGTCAAACATGGGATTATTATGGACATGAAAGGATTGGGCTAAAGCAAACATGGTAAAGACAAATGTATCATTAGGATCCCAAAAAATTTCAATCCAAGCACAGTGATCTGTTTGCACATTTTCTAAAGCTGACTTAACATCGTTCTTGGAAGCCTTCCTATCCTTAGTAGTATTAACATTTTCACTTGCGGGTGATTTCTTAGCACAAAATGAACTGCCTATATGATACTCTCCACATCCCATGTCATGGACCTGGACCTTGGTGTTTGATGGTGCAGGGAATGAAGTAGATGATTTGATCAGAAGATGGATCAATGTAATGTGACGAGGTGGAGGATGAAGCTTCTTTCTTAGAAGGCACTTGAAACTCAGTAGTCCCTCTCAAATTACTGCAATACTAAAAAGGGTTAGGAGTGCCAACTATTGTAATATTCATGCCATTGTGGGGAAAATTTAGGCACTGATGGTAAGTGGATGGAATGGATCTCATGGAATGAATCCATGGTCGAACAAGGATGAGATTGTATGGGAGATCTAGGTCCAAGACTTGGAATGTGGTATCTAATGTTGCAGTCCCAACTCTAATTGGTAATGAAATTGTGCCCTTGGAGGAATGTTCTTCATCATCATAAGCCTTTATAATGATGCTTTTATATTTTTCCACACAAGCCTTAGAGAAGCCTAATGTTGTAACCAACTTAAGGGTGCAAATTTTCAACCCTACTCCGTCGTCTACCAAACCTCATATGATTTTACTCTTATTGATGAAGACTTCAAGATGCAAGGGGTCATTGTGATTAGGTTTTTGGGACGAATAGTCATGGTAAGAGAAAGTGATGTGATAAGAGTTGTTCAAGCATCCTACCATAGCTTGGAATTGATTGACATCAAGGTCACTAGGTACTGTCACATCTTGCAATGCTTTTTCAAGGATATCCCTATGCCCAGGAAAGATATAGAGAAGCTCAAGAATGGAAATTTGTGTGGGATTTTTACCCAAAAGGTCAAGAAGATTATATTGGGTCTTTGGTTGTTTCTACGTGGGAGGAACACCTTTCAAGGTCACTTTGGTTTGGCATGCGGTGACTACACACTCTAGTGGTTTCTTGATAGTAATGGTATTAACATATTCATCTACAACACGGATGTGATGAATGGTAGTATAGTCATGGGAGACGTTAGTGTAGTTGACTTGATTATTGGTATTTGAACCTGAATTGGAGGATTTACTTGTCCCATGGTCCTGCAAGGAATTTTAAGGATCATATGGTCACTATTGGAGGTCCCTTATTGGCCATCTACTTCTATCACACCACTCTTAATAAGGTCTTGAATTACATTCTTTGATTGACGGCATGACGGGGTCTTATGTCCCTTAACGTGATGATAGTCACAAAATGAATTATCATCCCACCAAGAAGGTTTAAATTGTCCTGGGTCATAATGTTTGGGCTCTTGGAGTTGTATGAAGTTTGATTAAAAGAGCTTTTTTAAGATAGATTCAATGGGTTCTGGTAAGGGAGTGTATTGTCTCTTTGGGAATTTTCTTGGTTGTCTTGGTGGTCTATGCTCTTGATTGTTTTGGATCGCATTAGTTGTCTGGTAGGGAACGTGTGTCATATTATTAGATGTGTTAATTCCTTTGAGAGTAAGTGTGGGGCCTGTTTTATTCATTTTTTTTGCATCTATGACTCCATCATTGGTGACATTTTTATTACGGGACCAATATTTTCTCTTGTCATTTGATGTGTTTTGGGTAGTTGTGTTCTTGTTGAAAATTTTGATCTCTCCTTTGTCAATAAGTGCCTTCTCAAGGATGATACCCTTCTCAACTAGGTCAGAAAATGATGTACAACATTGTACTTTCAAGTGGTGTTTCAGATCTAAATTGAGGTTCTCCACAAACATGACAACTTTTTGCTTTTCAGGTATTTCAATGGGACATCTAATAGCTAAAATCCTCCATTGTTGGAAGAATTCCACAAAGGTTTTTTCGTCTTCTTATGTAGTGTGACATAAGGTGGCTATGGTTATCTCATTTTCAATGTTGTATGCAAAGTGTTCTACAAATTTGTTAGCCAAATCTCCACATTTGTGTATTCCTGTTTGCAAGTGAGAAAACCACTCAAGTGCTTGGCTTGTAAGACTTCATGAGAATAGCCTCATTAGATATGTGGGTTCATGTGTAATATCTATGCAAGTTGTAGAAAAATCTCTTACATGCTCAATAGGGTTTCTCTTTCCTCTATATTTAGGCAAGTTGAGCATAACATAACCATGTGGAAAGGGAGGCATGTATACACTTTTGTCAAATAGGTATGGACATAAGTTTTTAGTAGAATAAATCTTCTTGTTTGAGATTTGCATATTCTCCACTTGTTTTAAGGAAAGAATTTGAGTTGCTAAGACACCCACTTGGGTTAATGATGTATCTTGTGTATTGGTAACTCAATGTGATATGGGTCCATGTTTGAGTTAGCATTTTGAAATCCGTTATTGTGAGTGGATGGATTTTGGTTGGTCGTGAATGTATGTGGTGATTTTTGGTTTTGCATATGTGGAGTGAAGGGTGGTATTTGGTTGTGAAATTTTTGGTTGAAGATTGGAATGTGATGAGTATGTGGAGGATTGGTTTGTGTTTTCCATGAAAAAATGTGACCACGTGAGTTTTGATTTGGAGTAGGCCCTTGTGGGTTGTGTTGTGTATGTATACTTGGAGTAGGCCCTGGCTGTGATGTAGTAGTATGTTGAGATGTCCCTATGTTTGGCATGGATTTTTTTTTATAGTTTTAGGGCCACTAAAAATAATCTTGTGTCTTTTGTTTGACTTGTTTAGACCCATGACAAATGGATTGGAAGATGATTCCCCCATAGCATTATATGTGGAAAATGGATTAAATGTGATACTAGGGGGTTGTGTCATGCCTTGTGTTCCTTGTGTTCCAAATGGTGTCATGTGGATTGTTGTAGAGTCTTGTGTTGACCCTCCTAATGGCATAGAAGCATTGACACATGTGGGATAGCACCTTGAGAAGTGGATGTATCAATTCCTTGGATTTGTTTGTTTAGTGTAGGCATTTCTTGGAGTGTTCACATCAAAACCATGAGGAAGTTTAGCTCCATCATGCAAAAAATTGGCTAGGACTCTTTGTGGGTCTAATGCTACTATCTCATCCACAAATGATGCCACTTCAGGGTCTTGTGTTGTTGCCTCTACTTCTTCTATAGTTATATTGTTTTGTTGGTCTCTTATTATGAATTTTTCAAATGGATTGGGAAATGATTTTCATGGTCTAGGTACCTAATGGGAAGAATAACCAAAGTGATTGACAAAGTCATCTTCTTGGGTGAAATCCATTTCTTTTTATTTCTTTTGTAACCTTGTGAGGACCATAAAAGACTTGCAAGTGTGATGGATGGTATGATGTCTAAATGATAATGCAAGGACTAGGACTAAGGTATGCAACTATATTTTTGGTATTTTTGAGATTTATAAGATGTCGAATGGTAATGTCCAAGATTAAGATGCGAACTGAAAAAAGACCAAATTGAAATGTAGTAGTTTCAATATTTTCAAAATCTATGGTATGACCTAAAGTTATGCAAGTCTAATGCAAATGTTTTTAGGATTTTTTCAATATATGATAGATGTCAAATGCTAGTGAACCTATAGCCAAGATTGAGGTACAAAGTGAAAATAGATTGAATTGAAATGAAATAAAGTCACTATGATTCCCAAAATCTAGAGTATGACCAAGATTAAAATGATGCCAATGTGATGTTATTGTATGACTAAAGCTATGGTATGAATTTGAGACTAAGAACTTTTGTGATACTAAGGAAGGTTTCTAACCAATCTAATATTTTCCCAATTTAACAAATATGATTGTCAAGTCCTTAGGACTAATGACAAGTTGAAAAAGTGAGCCCCAAACTAGACAAATGAGTTAAGAGGTCTCACTAAAATGACAAAGACTAATTGTTAAAAATGACAAGGTCGAGACAATATTTCTTTGTGACAATGAGCTAACCAAAGATATGGTAAGTTTTCCAATTTTAGATTCTATAGAAGTGTATGCAACTAGTGATGACCTAATTTTTATCTTAGAAATGCAAAGATGATAGACCTAAACTTTACAAAGATAATGGACCTAAAAAGTGCAATGGAAACCTAGATGTATGCAATGAAATGGAGCAATTATTATGATCTGAAAAGATGGTCAATATCAAGGAACTGATCAAAAATGGATTTTTTTTTACTTCTAGCAAATGCGGTTTACAAAGTCTCGGTTGTGGTGTTCTGAGAAGCAATTGTGGTGACAAAGTGTTTTTGTCCTGATTTTAATTGATTTTGACCAATTTTTGTTCTGGTTTTTGTGTACAAATCTGATAACAAGCACAATAAACAATCTAAAGAAAGTTTTTTGGTTGTTGACTTTGTCCAAATGTGAATTCGTATGTGTATTTTTGGAGGTTATTCACCCCAATTTTCATGGGTCTAGCACAAATCAAAGAAAATTCACACATGTAAAACACTTGCCTATCCTATGGTCAATGGATAATGGCACGACCTTCGGGCCCACAACTTGGAATCTCCTTTGATGCAAGGGAGGGACACCCTTTCAGGTTACGTATCACCTCTTGTCTATGAGAGTGGACAGATAGGGGCTTCCTGGAATGCAAGGATGACGCAAATCACCCTCTCCTTGGAAAGTTACAATTATAATAAGTAACTTATGTTAACCCAAGGATTCCCGTCTCACTCAAGGGAGCCATATGGTGAGTAAATTTCAAGGTGTGGTGCTACACCCTTGCACCGAGCGTGATGCCAATAAAATTCAATCATAAAAGGAGGGCCTCTAACTAGTTTATCTTTTAGTCATACCTTAGGGACATACCTCCCAGCAAGTGGAATGATTGGGCAAAAGGTTGTTCAAAATTGAGTTTCCCCTATCCTTTTATATACCGGCCTGAGGGAAAAACTAGTTGGGCTCACCAAGGAGTTCTCTGTATGGATTTGTCTCACTTTGGTAGGCCCACACTAATGGGGTATAACAAAAGCAAGACAAGAACACTATTTTTGATCTCCAAGATCATTCAAGGTGCGAGGAGAGAGCATACACAATGTACTTGACTCACACTCGCATGGTGTTCATTAACCTTAAACAAAATAAAATGTGTGGTGTGATAGTACAAATTTCAAGAGGTGTTTTTTATTCCCAATATCACCCAAGGTGCGAGGAAAGAGCATACACACCTTATGACAAAAACACAATCACAAGACAATAAAGACAATCATTCTTTTTAATCCCAAAATCAAAATGTGAGAGTTACAAAGATACTTTGATGCAAGTTGTTTGTTCTTTTTAGACAAAATGAATGTGAAAATGTAAGATTCTTTTTAACCCCAAATGAGTGTGAAATGAAAAGTTGCTATAAATTTAAGACCAATGAGTGAAATATGCAAGGTTGTTCATTTTAAGCCCATGAATGTGAATGCAAGTTGTATATTTTAGGACCAATGAGTGTGAATGCAAGTTGTGGTTCATTTTAATCCCATGAATGTAAATGTAAATTTGTGGTTTATTTTAAGCCCAATGAGTGATACAATGCAAGTTGTTCCTTTTAGACCAAATGATTGTAAGATGAAAATCCGTTGTTCTTTTTAGACCAAATGAGTGAATGATGAAATTTGTGGTTCTTTTTAATCCAATGAGGTGTGTCAAAAACCAAAAAGCTCCTATTTTAAACAAAGAAAAAAAAACCCTACAAACAAAGGATTAGTATTTTCAAAATATCTTCTCCCAAAAAGCCACACGTTGTAAACAAAAGATTAGAAACACAAAAAAAAACCTTTAAAAGAACAACAAACTTAAAATAGTGATAAATTTTGAAAATATAAATGAAATTTTAATCCATAAAAAATCTCCAGAAAGCTAAGAGAGAGATTTGCAAAACCCATAAACTATTTAATAAAATTCTATGTGCCCATTTTTTATAATCAAAATAATATGATGGGTTTTTATGCAAATTATTGGTTGTAACTTGTAAAACTCTTTTAAAAAACTCAAAATATTATTTCACGTCAGGTTCACCAAAGTACGAATCTAAAAATTTAATTTGCAAAGCTTAAATCCTTAAAGGCAACCACCAAATCATTAGAAGTAAGCTTATAAGATCAAATCCAAAATAATGAAGCACAAATAAGCATAAAGGAAATTGAATGCAAACAAAAAAAAAAAAGTATACCGTTATACCTTCATTGGTTGATCTACATTGTTCTTCTCTCCTTCGCTTTTGAAGATTTTAGATATGTTGCTCTCAATTTAGAAGTGCATAAAGTAAAAGGATAGAGACAAAAATGGGGATATTGAAAGGTTGGAGATGGTGGTTGAAGATGACAATTTCAATCACTAGTAGTCAAAATCACTCACATGAAGAATATTTGTTAGTCAATTGGCATCAAGAAGAAATTTATGGTGTAAACCAAGTAGCTTCTAAAATAATAGCCCAAAATACAAGGTCAAAAAGAAGAGCAATGGAGGGTGGTACATCTTCCATGGTGGGTAGGCATCAATCTCTCAATAACCTCAACAAGCTATAGATGTTGGACCAACATGTAGAACAACAAATGTTACACAATCGAATCAACCTGCTAGTAGGCCCAAACAAGCAACGGAGCAACCTAAGATCACCCAAGCAACAAGAGCTCAGACCTTGTTGTTCCAAAGGTTCCTCCTAAGGCCAACCAATTTCCCTTTAACATTGTTGATTAGATGAACAAGGCTAACCTAAATGTTACTATGTGGGAGGCTCTATCTATTCCATCACAAAGGGATTTTCTACAAGCTTTAAGAGAACATAAACATACAGATAATGTACAAGAAAAGGAGCAGACTACTCCATCAAGCAGCCTAGTGTAACCCAAAGAAGAAGAGAACTCTAGCAAAATCAGCAAGCCACCTCCTATCTATCTTTCTCTAATTATTGGAAATCATATAGTACATAACTGCATGATAGATTCTGGGGCTAGTAGTTTTCTTATGCCTAAGGTGATTGTTGATCTCCTTGGTATCAAATATGAACTTGTTTCTAAGGGGGTTTTATAGAAGGATGGCACTGCTATCAAAATTGTGGGAGTAATTAAGAACCTAAAATTGACCTTGCATGCATTCCTTGGCTGTGATGTGTTGCAAGATATTATAGTCATAGACCTCTGTGCTCATTTTTCCATTTGTTTGTCTAGAGATTTCACTACTAAGATAGGTGGATACCTATCTTTTGACTGGTCCCATATGTTATTTAGAACCGGATATGGTACTAAAGTGACCATAAGGTCTAAGCCCATAGCAAAGGATCATATAGAGCCTTACACTCCTAGTCCCATAAACATGAACTACACATTGCTTGATCAAAAGGAAGAGTGTTCTATTCATGAACCTGCCACTCCTCTAGAGGAGGTCCCTAATTCTTTGTTGAAAAATGGGGCAATGCTTTATCATTTGACCTATTTACCATAGCTAAAGTGGAGGATACTGTTCTTGGCACCTATTGCATTCATGAAGAAAATTATCCTATCCCTAATCTCATAAAAGCTCAAGAGGATCTAGGGGGATTGTGACAAATGTTTTCTTATGGTTCTAGAAATAGGAATGTTGTTGATGCTAGTGTAATTCTAGTATCTCCAAGCAAGGAGAATTATTATTTATCTTTCAGGATTCAATTTAATTGAACTAACAATGTGGGTGAGTATGAAGAACTCATCCAAGGTCTCCAACTTGCACAAAAAAGGAACATCAAGTTGTTGTAGGTATTTGGTGACAATGAATTAGTTGTCCATTAGGTTAGAACTCAAAGTTCAACTAAGAACAATCTGCTCAAATCTTACAAGCATAGGGTTTGGGATTCAATAGAAGGCTTTAAGGATTTTAACATCCAAACAACTCCAAGAAATCAAAATAAGCATGTTGATAGACTTGCAACAATTGGTGTACAGTTTGATATTCCAACACATATTGCAAGCAAAAAGGAGTAGCATATTAGGCTTGTTTTGAGGCATGCTATCCCAAACAATCAATATCATTGGCAGTTCTTTTAAAATGACCAGTAGATAGTAATTTTTTTGCAAGAGGAGGTAGAATTTCTATAAAAAAAATTAGTTTAAGCTACAAGATCAATATGATGATCAGATTGTGCAGCTAAGTAGCAATAAGCTGCCAAATGGTCTCATTACCCTTGAATGTATCTTCAGCTCAGATGACCAGGTGAAGCAGAAAAAGATGAACTTGGCTGCAAAGAAGGGCAACTTTAAGCCAATTGATATTTCAAGGGGAAATTCCTTAAACTTGGGAAAGGTATGCTCTACTATTGAGCACAAGTTTTTCATTGATCTTTGTAATAAATATAGTGATATAGTTGCATGGAGTTCTAAAGACATAAAATCATTTGACCCAAGCCTTGCCCAACATACCATTGAATAGGACCCAAATCCAAGCCTATAAGGTAGAAACAAAGGCCTATAAATCCTAAGATTAAGCCTTTGATGAGAAAAGAGTTAACCAAATTGATTGAGGATAGAATCATATTTCCCATCAAGAATTCTTCATGGATGGAAAAATTAGTACTTTTCGAGAAGAAGAATGGGGAAATCAAGATTTGTGTAGATTTTAGAGACCTAAATAGAGCCTCCCTAAAGGATCATTATTCCCTCCCCTCCATGGAGAAAATTTTGCAAAGATTCAATGGGTCAAAGAGGTTTTCTTTCTTGGATAGTTACTTAGGCTACAATCAAATTCTAGTCCACGAATTTGATCAACATAAGACAAAATTCACTACAAAGTGGGGCACCTATGCTTATTGTAAAATTCCTTTTGGTCTAACTAGTGTAGCTGCCACTTTTCAAAGGACCATGGACATGGTTTTTCAAGGCATGTTTAGACAATTTGTTTTGGTATACTTGGATGATATCACAGTGTTTCAAAACATTCAAGAGACCACTTCAGTCACCTTGAACAAGTATTTCATTGAAACAAAGAAAAATAGGATAGGGTTCAAACACATAGGGTTTTATACTAAATTTGGAATGTTTCACCAAAATTCTATAAATAGAAAGGGAGAAATAGGGTGAATGAACCTACCTATTCTTCTATTTCATTCAAGAAATGAGATGCCTAAAGTTAAAATCCACTTTCAACCCTTAGGTGAGTGAATTCTTTGAGGAATCTTACAATTTCCTTTGTGTGTGTGTGGACTAAAGAACACTTTTGGGAGATGAAAATAAAATAGAAAATCAACTCAAAAATGGAATGTAACACTAGATCTGAGTAGATTAAATATAGAGCTAACAGACACAATTTATTTCATGTAAATCAAATGAGTGGAGGACACTTAAAACTTATCTCAAAAATAGTTGCAAAGTGTCCTAAGAAAACTTTTTGAATGAAATGATTGAGTTGGGGTTTTGGGAGAAAGATTAAAAATACCAATGCACTCATTCATGACATGTAAAAAGTGGATTTTGGAGATTGCAGATGAAACATAATACTAACAAAAATAGTTTATTTCCTGTAGATTGGATAAAGGGCAAATGTTGTGCACCTGTTACAAAATGATGTTTATGGAAGTTTTCTGAGGACTCATTCACCTATTGGAAAATGGGTCCTTGTTGAGCTTTCTAAAATTAGTTTATGGGTCCTCTTCTCCTGTGTTTTCACTTCTAGATTCTTCGGGTTTCACAGTCGAGTAGTCGAAACTAAATCTAGGATCTGAGTTTCCGTGAGATGACAACAAAGGTGACAACAAATGCAACTTTTCAATTTTGCACTTTTTGAGATCTTCAACTTTTCTTCAACCTAAAAATTTTCAACACAAAAAGAGGGGGAAAATGTTTTTTTTTGGTGAATGGGGGTTTTCCTTGGTCAAAACCCGTTTTGGTAATTAAACCTTGAAATGAAATGAAACATGAAATGGAGGGAATGATGAATGAACAACAAAATGTTGCAACTCACCAAACCCTTAATTAAACCTTTGCGGGATTGAAATCTTGATGTTGATCTTGCATGAAATGGATTCAATGTATGTGGATCTCAATGTTTGAATTTTTCTTTGAATGCTTGACTTGATCTTTGAAACCTACATCACAATGTTAGCTCCAAAAACATGCATGATTGCAAAATACTTTGACATGATGCTTGAGATCTTGAATGTTGTAACAAATGCTTGATAAATCTACCCTTGAATGCTCTTGACAATAATATTTTCTCTTGTGAAAGTTCTCTTAATTGTGCTCTTGAAATCTAATGTTAATTTGATAAAATAACCTTGTATTTATAAACATTTATCCTTAATTTCCCGAAATTCAAACATTACAAGCTGGCCTTTGAAATTTGAACTTAGGATCATTAAAATGCCACCAAAAACATGTTTAAAAATGGGTTCCAAGGCTTAGGGAAGACCCATTTGCCTATGGGTGAATGGGTCCTAGGTGATGAGGTAAAAATAACCTCATCATAATAACATAATAAAGGCCTATTCCATACATGCAAAATTCCTATCCTCTACCAATTAATTAAACTTTAGGAGAAATAATTTCTTGTCTTTAAAGGAGAAATTGTACAAAAAAAATTTCTTATGATTTATTGAAGTATTTTGCCAATACAAATTTAATGGGTTGTTTTAAGTATTTTGTAGGATAATAATCAGTCATCAAGTTGTAGTTAGATGCACTCAACTAGCATGTGCTCCAGAATAGGTTGAAGGTGTGCACTGGAAACATACTCCAAAACTTTAGGATGATGGACCAAGGATATAGTTGCTTTTAAGTTTAAATTTTTGTTATGTTTTTAAGTCAAAGACTTTATGGCTCGACTTGAGCTTCTTTAATATTTATCTAATGGGTTTTAAAGTCATAAAAGTTGTTTGCAATTTGTTATAGACTTTTTCAATGGTCATCTGTGCCATCTGAAATATAGGATTTAGTTAGAAGTTTTCTATAAAATATATAATCTCCAGAAGCAAAATATAACATGCGAAATAGTAATGTCATGCCAGGTCAACTTGTTTTTTGAATTTATGAATAAAGAGATTATTATGTAAAAAATTATGAGTTGTTGAGTTATGGATGAGAATTATGTTTAATGGAAGAACTTTCGAATCAGTTGTGTATGTGACCTAAGAACGTAGTAACCCGCGAACTGGCCCCTCAAGGGAAGATAGCTTAAATAGATAAGTACTTTCTTTTATGTTGTTGTTACTGCATGAATAGTCATTATGTAGGGAATTGTTAGGTTTTTCATTGTTGTATCTGAAACTCCAGAGCACTCATTGTCTTTCATTTTTTTAGTTTTTTGTTGTTGACTATTAGAATCATTACTGTTTAAAGAGGATGTTTTATGGATTGTTACAAGTTTTTCCACTTCTGTAGTTTACTAGCTCCTTAGTTTAAATCACTTATTTACTTTCTAATTTAGTTATCATACTTTCTGAGTTAGTTCTCTTATGCTTTTTAGTTTAAATATTTCTAGTTTTATTTAGGATAAACCGCTTTACAACTAAATAGTTAGATGGCCTTAGGTTAGAATTAATATTGGCTACTCTAAAAGGTTAGAAAATCTAAGAGAGATAGTCAAGTCTTCTTCTATTGCAAACTGCCTTGGACACTGCCCGGTTGACATATTGAATTTTATCTTATAAAGTAATGGGACCTAATGACAGCCTATCACTTTTTGGTGTCATTGCCAGGGACTAGCTTTCTTGCTTGAGTGTTAATAAAAGATGCCTCGAAAACCTCTTTTTAGGCCAAATTACCATCTTTGGCTTCCTTTTTTGCATGGTTAGGAAAAAAAGCCCTCACGGACAATTTATACCAAAGACCCCCCAAAATACGTTTCAATCATACATAGGGAGGCCCAAGGCTCAAAAGACCACTCTGTTGAAGAACTACTTGAGCATAACCCACTAGAGGCTTTCCACTATTTTCCTAAAGATCATCCAGTAGAACAACCTGTTGTCGAGGAAATTATCCTTGAGGAATGCATTCCTCTGAACATCATGGGAGATCATAGGTTTGAAGCTAACCGGAATGATGCCAACTGTAATAACAATGATCCTCCACCACCTCGAATGTTCACTTATCCTATTACTCTAGATGCAGATGATGATACCACGATGAAAAACATTTCTCTAGCTTTCCTTCCAACCTTCTGTGACTTGTCCTTAGAAGACCTAGACCAATTTATTTTTGAATTCAAGGTCCTTTTTCAAACCTACGACTATAAAAATGATAACCAAAAATTGAGGTTGTTTCCTTCTACCTTGAAGGATTCAGCCATGCGTTGGTTTATGGGACTAGGTGCTGGGAGTATTACATCCTGGGAGGAAATGGAGAATGTTTTCTTGCAAAAATATTAGAGCTTTTGTAGGGTGAGTGATTGTAAGGAGGAACTATTTAAACTTAGGAAAAATGAGGATGAGAGTCTAGAGGACTATCTAGAGAGGTTTCTTTTCTTATCTAAACGATGTGGAGAAACACATATTAGTGTTGAGATTCTCAAGACTATATTTCTTAAGGGACTCAATGAGGACACAAGAAGAAGTCTTGATCTAATGGGAAAAGGTGACGTGTCTTAGTTAGCCCTTGAGAAAATATGTGAGTTGTGTCAAAATTTCTCATGTACTCGTGGAGGAATCTGTAAAACTAATCTTTTCAAAGGGACTAACAAAATAGGCAAGCTCCATGAAGAAATAGCCAATCTCAAAATGAACATACTTGTTCAATTGAACACTATGTTGGACAACATACAAGCAAAGACACATAACCCTGAGACTTTGTCAATTTATTATCCTAGGTGTCGAAACAAACATCTTTTGTGTGAGTGTCCTTTAGACAAGGTCAATGTTTGTCAACTCTGTGAGCAAAACCATACTACTACCTAGTGTGAGCTACTTACTGATCTCAATAATACTAAGGAAAAAATTGCTCAGGTTGAAGAAGAAATAAATGTGCTAAACCAATGCCAAGGAGGTAACTTTTCTTATGGATAGAATTTTAATCCTGCATGGAGACCGCAAAACAACTAGGCTAGTAATCAATGGACTCCATCTTGGAATCAGCCCCCACCTCCACAACCTAATTGGGGAACTCCTTATTGGGGAACCCCTAAATGGGAAAATCAATCATGGGGAATTCAGTAGTGGCCAAACCAATCACAACAACAATGGTACCCACAACATACTGCTTCCCAATGGAATTAAGGATATAATCAATTTTATACTGGTTCTAGGAGGAATCAACAACAGAATCTTCTACTGCCACCTCAGAATCCTCCTCAGAATGAGCAGATAAATCAACCTCATCCTCGACACAACCACTTCCCAATCCTAAGAACAATCGGCAAAATACTCCAGTATACTCTACTGAACAAGATAATGTCACCGGACTTAATGCAATTCATTGTGGAAATGTTCAGTTACACTCTAGCAGAACACTTCAACCGCCAACCATCAAAGAAATTATGAATGAACCTATCCTTAAAAGTCTTGAAAAGGATGCTCCTCCCAACCTCACTAATCCCACAAATAATATTGTGCCTCCTTCAACAACAGGAGTTGTAGGAGGAAGGTCAGTCTCAGACTGAACTTAGAAAGGATACTCCTCCAAAAGAGAAAAGCAAAATTTCTGGAGCACCTGAAATTGTCAACTTTGAAAGATACTCTAGAAATGTCTTTGACCTTTGAAGCTGCATTAATTCAAGAAATCAAATAACTACAAATAGAGGTTCCTTTGCTGCAAGAAATAAAGGAAATTCCTAAGTTGAACCAGCTGATCAAACAACTGTGTATCAAAACCCTAGGGAGGAAACCAAAGAAAATAAATACTATGCACATCGATGGCTATTTAGCTGACTTTATGTCTGGAAAGACTGTCGCTCCAAAATATGATGATCCTGGGAGTCCATTGATAACTATTACAATTAATGAGGTAGCAATACATAATGCATTAGTGGATTTAGGAGCAACTATTAATGTGATGACTATGGAAGTGATGGAAAAATTAGGTCTTACTGATTTATGTCCCACAACTATAGTCTTACAGATGGAAAATCAGTCTATAGCCATTCCAAAGGGCGTTATTAAAAATGTTCTTATCAAAGTTTATGGATGGGAATATCCAATTGAATTCCAGATAATTCAATCACTTACGCCCAAACATAGCTATCCAATAATTCTTGGAAGACCATGGTTGGCTACTGTCGCAGCTAAAATTGATTGAATAGAAGGAGGAATGACCATTTCACATGGTCCAAATAGTAAACATTTATTCTTGTACCCTCTTGCTAAACCCACCAAACATAATGGTCAAGACAGTTTGGCCTTGTTAGCCATGGTACTGATAAAACAACATGGAGAGGAATTAGGATGAGTTAGTAAATGATGTAGCACACCTTGTTATAGGCTTGAGTGATGAGGAAATGGTGGATGCACAAGATATTTTGGGACAATTGATTGATATAAGTGGGATGGAATAAAATTATGCTACCATGGGAATGCCTTGTCCTTTGGCTAATATGATTCCCAGAACGAGTCATTTCTTTGAGGATATTACGAGATTTCATTGACTTATACCTCATAGTTGTCCTATCAACACCTTGTTATGACCGATACATATTGTCACTTCGGCCCATCTAGGAACAAAATTAATTTTGTTGTTGTTGGGAAAAACCTTGAACGTCAATAGTTGGCTGACAGAAATACAAGAGGATAAATTATTTAATGTGTTGGTAAAAAGGTCTAAAGCTTTTGCTTGGGACTATACAAACATGAGGGGAATTCATCCAAGTGTTTTTACACATCACATTTACACTAATCCTAACATAAGGCCTATACGTCAACCATAGAGGAGACTCAATCCTGTATTAAAGGATATTGTCAAAATTGAAATTGAGAAACTCCTCTGCGTAGGATTTATTTATCCTATCTCTAATAGTAGATGGGTGTCACCTATGGTTGTTGTGCTAAAGAAAAATGGGAAGTGGAGAATCTGTGTAGATTATATAGAACTTAATAAAGCCACTCATCGAGATTATTTTCCCTTACCATTTGTTGACCAGGTTCTGGACAACTTGGCTGAGAGCAAATATTTCTCCTTTTTAGATGGATTTAGTCGTTACAACCAAATTTAGGTAGCACCAGAAGACCAAGATAAAACAACATTTACTTTTCCATGGGGCACATTTTCATACTGAGGTCTTCGCTTTGGACATTGTAACGCTCCTGCGACTTTCCAAAGAGCCATTCTGGCTATATTTGTTATGCTTTTCAATGACTATGTAGAGGTCTATATAGATGACTTCACAATCTATGGGTCAACCTATGATGAATCCCGTCAAGACTTGGACAGGGTTTTAGAAGTTTGTGAGGATAACCGACTGTCCCTTAGCCATGAAAAGTGTTTAATAATGGTAGAACAAGGAATAGTATTAGGTCATCATATTTCCTCTGAAGGAATAAAGGTTGATCCCAAGAAAATTGAATTCATTCAACAATTGACTGTTCCTCAAATGAAAATAGATGTTTGAAGTTTTCTTGGGCATGTTGGATACTATAGAAGGTTCATAGAAAGCTTCAGTAAGATAGCGTCCCTTATGTTTTCTCTTCTCCAGAAAGATGTGGAGTTTAATTGGACATCTGAGTGTCAACTATCATTTGAAACAATAAAGGAGAAGCTTGTCTCTGCGCCCGTATTACGTGGGCCAAATTGGAATCTACCCTTCCACATTTATGATGATGCTTTGGATGACGCAATTGGTGCAGTATTGGGGCAAGAAGATGAAGATGGGGGTAAATATGCCATATATTTCATTAGTAAAAACCTAACATCTACAGAGAGGAACTACATGATGACAGAAAAAGAATTCTTGGTTGTGGTTCATGCCATTAAAGGTTCTACCATTATATTACAGGATATAAAGTTACAACCTATACAAATCACTCAACTATAAAATATTTAATGAATAAACCTGTAGTTAATGGTCAAATAATGAGATGGTTACTACTCCTTCAGGAGTTCAATGTGACAATACTTGACAAGCCAGAGAGATTTAATGAGGTGGCAGACTTTCTGTCTCAAATCAAACAAGAAAAGGGTGACTGCACACCTATGCAAGATGAGTTTCCAAATGAAAATTTGTTTTCCATCTGTACAAAGACCCCTTGGTTCACTGATATTGCCAACTATTCAGCCACCTCTGAAGTACCCTCTGGGTTTACATCAAAACAAAGGAAGCAACTCATTCAAGAGAGTGCACCATTTAAATGGATTAATGGGATTTTATTCCGTTGTGGACCCGATATGATTTTGAGAAGATGTGTTACGGCCTATGAAACTTACAATATCCTGAGGGCCTATCATGATGATCCTTCTAGGGGTTATTACTCTGCAAAAACAACTTCTCATAAAATTTTAGGCATTGGATATTATTTGCCTTCAATGCATAAAGACGTTAAAAACTTTGTTCATCGTTGTGATGAATGTCAAAGGGTGGGAAGACCAATTGCTTCTGCAGAAATGACTTTGCAGCCTCAGGTAGTCCTTAAACCATTCAAAAAATGGGGATTAGATTTCATCGGCCCCATAAATCAAGGGAAGGAATACATACTAGTTTTCACCAATTATCTGACGAAATGGGCAGACGTTCAAGCCTTACGAGTTGCCAAAGAAGAGCAAGTTGTTGAATTTCTCTATAATAAGATTTTTCTTAGATTTGGAGCCCCCGAACCATCATTACAGATTAGGGACCCCAATTCATGTTCAAAGTTCTCTTGGCATTTACAAACCATTTCCAAGTAAGTCATAGGAAGTCATCCCCTTACCACCCTCAAGCAAATGGTCAAGTTGAGGTGACTAATAGGGAGTTAGAAAACATATTGACAAAAACAATTTCGTCAAGAAGAAGAGATTGGGCCAAGAAATTTCCTGAAGCTATCTGGGCGTACAACACAACATGGAAATCTACAACTAGATTCATCCCCTATATAGGCATACAATATCAAATATATGCAATACAAAATATGTCCAAAAATGTCATATAGGCATACAACAAAGGACCCTAGAATCAAAAGTCATTGCCCTCTAGGATCTTGAAACAAACTCTTTCCCTTTGTTGGTAAGGTGGATAGTGATGTGTCTACCACTCATTTACTTTGAGGTCAAGGGGTGCTCTTGGTGCTCCTCCTAGGGTTTAGTTCCTCATCAAGCCTTATATGTTACAATAACAAGTAAAGGCATTGATATATAGAAATTACATTATAAAAAATGATATATTTAAAAAAATAATCACTTACCGACACTAGACGATCACTCTCCTCAAGGAAAATATTTGCATTCCTATGTTGTGGCATGCTAAAGTCCCATAGAAACCATCCAAAGAGAAATTAAACTACGAATCAATAATCGTTTGATTTTTCACTAACTAACATCTATAACAATGGATGTAGTTTGAAATTTAGTAATCTATCTCATGCCCTCATGAGAGGCATCAATGAGTCTATAGAAAAGAAACACCAAGCTCCATTACCCTATGAACATCAGGAGGTGTCTCCACTTCCAACATCTAAAAATAAAACAACAAACTATTCAATCATGAAAACTACGATGGTGATGCAAGTCATGACTTATAATTTATTAGATAATGAACAAAAATTTGAGTACTTATTGAACTATATATTTCTTACTATCATGTTTACTATTTTCCTTATCCATAGTTTTTTTGAAAGCACCTGTTTTAGGATTTTATCCATAGTAGCAAGGTGGTGAACCATTTGATAAAATGCTTTGGTATACATGTATGAAAAATGTGTAGCATAGAGAAGGCAATGAACTGTTTGAAAAAATGCCTCAAAGGAATGTTGTCTCATGGTGATGGAATTCCATGACACATTTTGTGTCATGGAATTCCATCACCATGAGAATGTGTCATGGAATTCCATCACCATGAGACAACATTCCTTTGAGGCATTTTTTCAAATAGTTCATTGCCTTCTCTATGGTATTATGTTGGGATGGGGTGGATGGTATAGTATGGTCTTGGCTATGAGATGGAGGGGGATCATGACATAAAGAGTTTTTATTCTTAAGGTAGTGAGTTGTTTGAAAAAATGCCTCGAATAAATGTGATCTCATGGTGATGGAATGCATTCCATCACCATGAGACCACATTTATTCGAGGCATTTTTTCAAACAACTCACTGCCTTGTCTATGATATTACTTACTATTATGCTTTGATAGGTTTTTTCAAGCATCCATAGTTTTTTGGAAAGCACCTATTTTAGGCTTTTAGCTATAGCAGCAAGGAAGTGAGCTGCTTGATAAAAATTCTTTGGTAGACATGTATGGAAAATGTGGTTGCATAGACAAGGAAGTGAGTTGTTTGCAAAAAGCCTCAAAGAAATTGGGTCTCATAGTGATGGACATCACCATGAGACCACATTTCTTTGAGGCATTTTTTCAAACAACTCATTTTCTTGTCTATGTTATTGCTTACTATTATACTTTCATATATCTTTTCCAAGCATACATAGCATAGACAAGGCAATGAACTATTTGAAAACATGCCTCAATAAAATGTGGTCTCATGGAATGCCATGATGAGCAAATGCAATTAGCAGTTGATCCTGGTTATTGCTTATGCTATGTGAAGTAATTCCATTACTACTTATGCTAACTTTCTAAAAAAACTATATTGTAATTGAAATCTTGTCATCTATCAACATCTAGTTATTAGTTATGTAATGTGATGTAATGCTTTTAGTTTGAAAGATTTGCAATGAAATGTAATCAATGATATGAATATAAACTACACAAATCTATTAAGTACAATTCATTAGTTAAACTCTTTATTCTATTACCTACGTGAAGATTTGTACTCCACTGTCACTGGGAGGTGTTGTCGTGAAACCTACAATACTAACCTATTCAACATCAAAAATATGATATTAGAATACCATTCATATAACAATGCTATTCATGTGTAATATTTATAATTTTTTACTATTTACATACCTCAGTAGTAGATGCAGTGGAGTAAAAAATAGGTGGAGGGCCGATGTATTCAATATCAACACTATGACCTTGAAATTTTATTACAATGATTAAGCTAAATTAGTTAATCTTGCATTTCAAAAAATGAAATTTAGTAAATTAAATTCAATGAACATGCTAACATTTACTTGAGTATCGAGGCTAAAATCCTCATTCAATATGGCATCTACCATCGCCAACTAGGCAGTTACAGATGTATCCTATGCACCAACCTCCTAACTATATGTGGGTCATATGTACAGGTCGACCCACAAACCTAACAAGAATGGGGTTGAACCCTACCCCTCGAACTCTCCCCTGGCTGGCATTGTACTATAGGACTCACATGTTGGATGATACTCTAGATCAAAGAGCTAATAGACTATAGAGTGTCCACATCAGCACTCTCCTTCATGACAAAAGGGATAGCAATGTGCTCATAGGTTGGTCTAGTGAGTGCTCATCTCCCTTACCATTGAGGATCTTGACGTGCACCTGGTCTATCTTGTGCTGACCCACCACCTCTCCCTTGAAATTCCCACATATCAAAATAGTTGGGTATTTTGATGAGGATGAACTTGTAGTAGAGTTTCCTCAAGAAATATTGGGGGACCTTGTTATTGTTTTATGGTGGATGGTCAAAAACATTCACCACCTCTTCCAAAAATTGTTCTAATCCCTTGGTGGTTGCACAAATGGATAGGAAACCTCTTGCTATTAAGGTCAAGAGTTTGATTTTTATGTGGGTTAGTGAATAGTGAGCACAAATCATATTTTATAATTTTTCATTTTTTACTTGTTTGCATGATAATTTATCTGCATAAAAATCCCTACATTCCCGCCTCTTATCCACCCAACCACTTAATTTCTTGCTAATTGCATCTACATGTGTTAACATGGATTGAAGTGAATTTTCAAGTGTGGTTCTTTCCAAGGTTGAACTTATAGGATCATTCAACCTCCCAATTAACTCAATTTATTTTTTGTTGTTTTCAATTCCCCCCATTAAATTTTATTGAGTTCTAGGAGGATGTTGAGGAATTATTGGAGGATTTTTTTGTTGTGGTTGTTCATCAGGGTTTTGTTCATGTGCTTTTTCATGAGGAGGAGAAGGATTTTGAGGTTGATTTTCAACTCCTATAAATTAAAAAATGAACATAAAAAATAATCTAAATTTACCTATTTAATAACAAATTCACAAAAAAAAACAATGCTTACTCCTTCGACCTCCCCATTGACGTGGCAGAATCTTGACAAAGAAATTGCAAAGATTTGATGAAGAAAGTGTAGGATTTGACCTCTCCAGAATGTGAGTGCACTATCGCAGGGTTTGCTAGCCGCGGGCTAAGAAAACATGACAGTGAAATGAAATGAATTCGATTTTTTTTTGTTATAACATACTATAACATGCTCACTTTATAATGTGAGTGCATTATAACATGCACACATTATAGCCTTTCAATTTTTTTAAAAAAATTTGGCCACTTTTTTTCCCCCCAACTTTTTACACTCACCCTTGATTAAGCCTTTGAAGGAATGAAATCTTGATGTTGATCTTGCATGAAATGGCTTCAATGAATGTGGATCTTGATGTTTTAATCTTGCTTTGAATGCTTGACTTGATCTTTGAAACCTGTATCACAATGTTAGCTCCAAAAACTTGCATACTTGCAAAAGACTTTGACATAATGCTTGAGATATTGAATGATGCAACAAATGCTTGATAAATCTACCCTTGAATGATCTTGACAATAATATTTTCTCTTGTGAAAGTTCTCTCAATTGTGCTCTTGAAATCTAGTGTTAATTTGATAAAATAACCTTGTATTTATAAACATTTATCCTTAATTTCCTAAAATTCAAACACTACAAGCTGACCTTTGAAATTTGAATTTAGGATCATAAAAATACTGCTAAAAACATATTTAAAATTGGGTTCCAAGGCTTAGGGATGACCCATTCTCCTATTGGAAAATGGGTCGCAAGTCCCTATTCCTGGAACACACATTACTCAATGTAAGGTGTTATGTATTAGCATTAATTAATGTCGGGTTTCCCCTTCAGAAAATGTGATTTATTAGGCTTGTAAATGAATTATAGGGCTTGTTAAGGCCTAATTAAACTCAATTAATTAAGGGAGCCCTAAATAAGTGTGAAAGTGTAGATTAATACATTTTACAACACTAAATTAAGGCATAATTAAGTCCATTTTAACTAGGAGGGCCTAAACAAGTGAGAAAATGTAAAGGGATACATTTTTCTACACCACATTTAGAAATGCAGGAAATATGGTATTTCCTAAATCCAAATAAATGTGTCTTTTCCACCAACCAGGGAAACTTCTTGAACACATTGTTTCAAAGGATGGCTTAGTTATTGAACTTGAAAGGGTAAAATCTATCCTGGCCATCCCACTTCCCAAACATAAGAAGGGATTAAAATTTTTCTTGGGCACAATTAAATTTGTGAGGAGATTCATTCCAAATCTTGCTACTTTGGTAAAACCTCTTACTTCTATGCTTAAGAAAAATATGATCTTGAAATGGACCAACGAAGGTAAGGATAGCTTTGAGGCTATCAAATAAGAAATTGCTTGAGCTTCTACCCTTGTCAATCCTAATTATGAAAAGGATTTCATTCTTTACACTTTTGGAGGGGAAGCAAGTATATGAGATATTCTAACCTAGCTAAATATGAAAAATTTGAAGTAGCCCATTGCTTTCTTCATTAAAGAGCTTAAAGATTATGAGGTCAAATACAACTATCTTGAAAAGAAAGATCTTTCTATTATTAGAGCATTAAAAATTTTAGGCACATGCTATCTAATAATAGGATACAATTAATTGTACCCCATGTTAGTGTTAAATAATTTTTGTTAAGCAGAGATATCAATGAAAAGAGGGTTGGATGGATCACCAAGGTGATGGAGTATGGCGTTGACATCAAAATCACCAACCTAGTGAGAGGTAGAGGGTTGTGTCAACAACTTGTCTCAGCACTTGAGGATCCTGTAGAGGCTTCCATTGTGTTATGGGAACACTTAGAACCCAATATTTCTTATCATAGCAGTTTGGTGAAGGATATGAATACCTTTTTGTACGAAGGTAGATATCCTCTAGGTCTAGACAGGACCAAAAGAAGACACTTCAGATTATAGTTCATTCCCTATGTCATTGTGGATGACATACTTTTCAAAAATGATTTCAATGGGGTCCTATTAAGACGCATAGAGGTAGATCAGGTCATAAGACTATTGGAAGAATTAAATGATGGCTCTTTAGGTGGCCATTTTTCTACAAGGACCATTTTTATAAAGATCATGAGGGCTGGTTATTATTGGCCAATCTTGTTTAATGATGCTCACAAATGGGTGAGAAATTGTAAAGAGTGTGATTTCTTTTCTAGAAAGAAAAGGTTGGCTGCCCTCCCTCTTCATCCTATTTTAAACATTGAGTTTTAGATTTTATTGGTATGATAAATACACCATCAGGTGCTAGTCATAAATGGATTTTGACAGTCACAAACTACTTCACTAGGTGGACAAAGGTAGTTTCCTTGAAGGATGCCATTGATGCTTCAATTTTGGAATTCCTTGATGAAATTGTTACAATATTTGGTACTCCTACCATCATCTTTGATAATGTTAAGGTTTTTACTAATGCTTATGTCTTGGATTGGAAAATTAGGCGTGGCATATATTTGATGACCCCATCTAATTATTACCCTTAGGGTAATGGCCTGGTCAAGTATTCAAATAAAAACCTCATCAAGATTATCAAGAGAACTATTGAAGATAACCAAAGGGTTTGTCTTAGAGAACTAAAATAAACTCTTTGGGCTAATAGAATTACTCCTAAAAGAGTGATTGATAATTCTCCTTTCATGTTAGTTTATGGAAGAGAAGAAAGGTTACCATTATAATTGGAGCTATCTTCTCTTGAGTTGACACATCAACTAGAGTTAGAGGGAAATGATACTATGACAATTAGGTTGGCTAAGTTTTTGAAATTGGAGGAGACAGGAAACAAATCTATGCAAGTCATAGAGACACATCAAGCATAGGTCAAAAGAAATTTTAACAAAAAAATAGTTCATAGGGTGTTCCAAGGGGCATATCTAATGCTAAAATGGGATGCAGATAGATCCAAAGTTGGGACACACTCCAAGTTTGATGCCATTTGGAGTGGTCCATATGCCATCTCTAGCTACAAGAAGGCCAATAATTTTCATCTCTCTAGGCTAGATGGTGAGATCCTTCAAATCTTAGTCAATGGGATTCACCTCAAACCTTGTTTCTAAAGGTTTTAAGTTTCATGTACATATTTAAAGCTTAGTTGCTACTTTTCCAAGAAGTGATTCACATACCTTGAATTCTCTATAAGGGAATGTATGTTTTTAGCTTCCCTACTTTCCTCCAAGTGTGACCTGCACATGTTTTGTTTTGCTCTTGAGAGGCCCAGTTATTGAATAATTCGCTTGACTTTATGCCCAATGGACTAATAAGGCCTCTAGATTCCATGATTAGTGGGAAATCATCCCACAAAATCGCCAAAATGTTGTCATTTCATGCAATCCTTAGATGACTCATCATTGATAATTGATATGGGAGATCCTATATAGGCCATCTTGCATGAACATCCCTCAAAAAGTCCTAAAATTGGTTACATCCTGGTGCTTCAAAATTTTAGGTTTTTTCTTCCTTCAATACTTGCATGCCTTCTCCATTGCCTTGTTTCTCCATCTTTTCCACTTCTTCTTTCCATTTTCAGCTAAGTGTTTTAGGTTTTGGCCATCAACCTTACCCTTTAAATCTTTACTCCTTCATAAGACTCTCACCCTCCCTCCTTCTCCCTGATTCCTTCTTTTGAAAATTTGACTAAGTGTCAAATTTTTCTATTTTGGGAGTTGGGCTTCTCTCTTACCTCTTACCTAATTTTGGCAAGAGCTTTGCTTTCCTCTTGAAACCCAACACTCAAAATCCCTCTTTATCTTTTAGGCATTGGGCCTTCGAATTTCATTCTATCTTCCCCTTTCCAACCCTCAAGTCTTCAAGCTTTCTTAAAAAAATCAACTAAAGTGTCAAATTTTTGAATTGAAGTAGTTGGGCTTCTCCCTCACCTTTTACTGGTTTTTGGTAAGAGGTAAGCATTGGGTGGTTTTTGGTAAGAGGTAAGCATTGGGCCCAACACCTGGCATCTTCCATCTCTTTTGGGCTTGATGTCTGACCTCTAATTTTTGGGTATAGGGATTCAAGCTTAACTCTTACCTCTTACCTAATTTAGGTAAGAGGTAAGACTTCTATCTAATTTCTAATTTTCAAAATTTTTAAGATTCAAGATTCAAACTTCCCTCTTTCCTCTTACCTACTTTAGGTAAGAGGTAATACTTCTTTTCGATTTCCAATTTTTGAAAATTTTGGGATTCGAGATTCAGGCTTCCCTCTCACCTCTTACCTACTTTAGGTAAGAGGTAAGAATTCCTCTTGATTCCTAACAAGGTGTACTATTTGGGGGCTCTAAACCATTTAATGCATAGCTAGAGGTTGATTTTGGGCCTGACGCCTTGATTTTCAGCAGAATGAAATTTTTTTCATGACAATGCCATTAATGCTCAAACTACCTCCTTAGCTACCTATTTTGACTTTTGGACTACAAGGATAACATTTAATACATTATTTAACTTCTTCCAATGGATTTTGTGGCACCCATGCTCATTTATTACTACTTTTTATCCCTTCCCGACAGATCCCATGCCTAGATCACTAATTTCATGGAGGATTTTGGAGGTGCTTTTGGATAACCTTATCTATAGAGGTATGACAACCATGCTTGTTCTATGCATAGATTTCATGAATAGATCTCAATCTTCCTTAATCAAATCTTGTAACCCTAGCTAGGTTAGATTTGGTTAAAGATCATCCAAGTTATGCTTGATCTATAAAATTGACACATGCATTCTTTTTAGGTTCTTCTTTTGGGCTCCTCTCACATTTTTCTTTAGCAGACACTATATATTCTACATTCTTCCATTGAAAAGTTTTTCTTTATGCTTTATATTAATGAAATCTAGCTATTATGACAACTATTTCATGCATGTTTGAGTAAAACTTCTTTACCTTCATGTCTGAATATGTGTTTTATTTGATTGGTTGACGTATTGAAAAATCTTAAGAAAATAAAGAACAAATTTTTATCTTGGTGTATCACCTCTATTTCCATTTTATATTCTCCTTCTATCTCTTTTCCTTTGTGAGCTATTGGAGTAGAGTAGTGAAAGGATTTCATGTGCTGGGTTAGACCAACACATTTGCAATTAGATTAGAAGAGGAATCCAACCTTCTTCAGAGGCTTGACCTCATTTCACAAGGTCCCACACCTTGAGGTCATTTCAATGGTGTCATTAGAATGTTGAACTCCATGTTCAATAGGTTGCAGTTTTATGTGACAATAGGTTCCTCATTGATAGAAATTATATACAAAATATTTGTGTTATTTCTATGTTAGTTTTTTGTTTTACCTTAAGTGTGATGAATAAGATAATTTGAGGATATGTGGTGGATTACATAATAAAAAAAAGAAAAATATACACACTTATATATCATTCATACATATATAGAATCTCCAAATTCTTAATGAATTTTATCATCTCATTGTAAAATCACATACCCACTAAATTGCATATCGTACTTCATTCTAGTATCTTATCCTCTTCTCTCATAGCTATATCATTCTTATAAATGACTTTCACCTATATCTCTTCATATTCTCTCTTATATGTCCTATTAGATTATATCTTTGTGTGGCACATACATGTTGCCACAACTTCATTACATATAGGGACATGTCCCTTTCCGTATTTATTTGTAGATGTTCCCTTTTATGGTTGATGTAATTCTTTTGAGTGTGTCATAATTTTGTTCCTTTAACTTGTGATGCCTTTTACTATTCTTGTATTGTTCAAGGATGTGTTATCTGGATGCCAATCTTTGGTTTGCTTAGGATTTTTCACCATTGGCCTCCATTAGGTTATCCTTCTAGGTTTATAACTTAACATGATATCAACTTTGTCTTACCAACATCACCCCTTATCTTAAACCATTTCTTCCTCAAGAAATGCTATATTTATTCGCCATTGCTCAAAAAGAAAATATGAGGTTGTTGTTTTCAATATTTGCCTAAAATTGTAGTACTATATAATTTTTTCCCCAAAATTATACAATATTCTATCTTAAGGAAGGATATTCTTGTATATAGTCCTTAAGTTGTTACACATGTATTAGTATATTAAAGAGTGACTTGCTATAGGCAATGGATTGGTCCATAACCATTGATAAACAAATGTTCTACCAACCATAAAATATTAAAGAGTTGCCACTAAGAGAAGAAGGAATCTTAAAATATTCTACCAACCATCATGAATCTATTAGGAGACCTATCATTAGAGATAATCACATGTTGATAACTTAATTATTTTATTTGAGATATTATATTGGTTCTTTGATCTTATAATTGGTGGTATTGAGTATGAATATTCTTAATTTGTACCCTAATGACTCCATCTAAGTCTTTCATGGCATCATATGAGTTTGATGCTTGGAGTATATATTTCTCCATGAATCTATACAAAATTTTAAGGCTTTGGTGGAGGTGGACCAAATTAAACAATATTGATATAGTGTATTATGTTTCCACATTACCCCTCCATGTTGATAATTTTAGTATTAATATTTATATGAGATTGGAAATAATTTGTTTTGATAGTTTCTAATTACTTTTGCTTATATTTTGCCACAATCCCCTCCTTAAATTTAGCCTTTTGTTTAGCTCAACTATTTATTTTAGTAACATATATTGAACATTGTTCCCCCTATTGCTCAAAGGTAAACAATAATCTATAGTGATTTTTGATAGTTATGATTGAGTTTGTCATTATTTTTAATGTCTTATTGGTAGTCATGTATTGTTTCAACAAACACTCCATCACATTGATCTATAATATATCCCCCACCTTAACTTGTTGAATTGGTGAAATTTTTGATAAACCTACATGTCCCTAATGGTGTGGATGTGAGAAAAATTGGTGCCAAGGTGGCCATAAGTTTTAGCTACTTTTTCCAAACAATTAAATCTTTGATATTATCTATTTGATCAAATACCTAAGATGAGAGTGGGGGAATGACCAATTGACCTTGAGGTGTTGTACACTTTTTTTAACCCCATAATTATTTTAGCATTATCTATTTGGAGTTTTCCATCTTCTCTTTTGTCAACTCCAGTGTCTAAAATATCATCTTATCATGGGACCTATTGATCTATTTATTTTTCTGCCTCTTGCTCATGTTCCTCATGATTTCTTTCCTCTTTACTTTATTGTACTTGATCCTTCAATCTTGTCTATTCCTACTTATTTGTTTATTGTTTCCTTATGTTCTTGTTCTACATCTTTTATCATTTTATCCATAACCTTTTTTTTTGTGACTAATTCCACCATGATATGTCCTATCTATAGTTTTTCTACAATTATCTTTACCTCATTTTGTAATTCCTAATTTAGTTCTTCTATTGTGGTTTCTCCCCTTGGCTTGTCTTCCTTATATTAATACTAGAGATATAAGGAACTTGCACTTATTGATATTTAATCAAGGTACTAGACATTGCTTGTGACAATGAGTGGTTCATTTTTTAATCTATCCTTGGTTTCCCCTACTTGTGATAGCAAGTTTTTTTTTGTGATAAAAGGCCATTGGCCTATATATATTATATATTAATAGTAAAGATGTACAAGAGTTTCATCGCTTAGAAGCCCATATTTATCCTCTGATTCCTCCAGTAATACAAAGTATACGAGGATGGCGTAATTTTACCCACAAACCCAGAGTTTACAATATGCTTTTGGATAGAAAGTTATCCACTCTATGTTTGCATTTGAGCTCCAAACCTTAGAGAAATTATAATTGTTCTTTTTTCCTTGGAGATAATTTAAGTTCCTTTGTGATTTCCTCCATTGTTCTTGTTTGATTTAAACTTATATATTGAAAGCCTCTTCTCTAAAATGCTTCAATTTTTTTAATAAATCTATAGGGAAATATTTTGTTGCTTTTGTGTTGGAGAAAGGGCTTGAAAAAGGGGTAATCTAGGATACATGTGAAAATGACTTATTTGTTTTTCACAAATGCTATATAATTCATATTTTCTATCTCCAGTGGTTGCTTACATTTACACATCTTGTGGTATAGTCCTTGTGAATGTAACAATTCATCTTCCTTCCCCTTTCCTACTTGAATACTAGTTACTCTATGTGGTATTATGTAATTTCATTTTTTGGGAAAGCTCAATTCAAACTTATTCTTATTCCTCTTCCTATGGTATTTGCAAAAATGTGTGGTTAGCCTTTTGTTTTTGTCTAGTTTTTCCCAGTGATGGATTAGTTTCTACCTTTTTCTTCCTTGCACTCATTTGTAATAGTGCTTCTATTGTGGCCTTGATTAGTAAATTTGATTGCTCTTTACCTTTTTTCCATGGTGACATAGTAGGCAATTTATTATTACCACATATTGTGGAGATTTCTTCTTTAGTTCCCCCTCTCCTAGGGTTTTATGTGTATTTGACTATTTAATTTCATAGGATGAGAAGCTAGTTTTTAGTCTATTTGACCTCTACATTCCTTTTCTTTTTGAATTTATTCTCTAAGGTTTTATGTCAAATTTAGATTTTTTTTGTAACTTAAAATGGAAGCACTAGTTTAAGTTGATGCCTCTTTTGTTGAGAACCAAAGATCGAGAGATTTTTATTTCACCAAATCTTGACCTCAACTTGATATGGAAGCACGTCTAAACTAATATCTATTTAGCTAAGAGCCAAGGATTGAGAGGTATTCATTCCACCAAATCGTGGCCTCATTGCTTATGATGTTGGGAGCCTTATGCTTAACAAAAATTGATCCCGATAAACTCCTTTAGAACCATTTAACTTCACTAATATGATCAACTAGACCTAAATTGTGTTTGAGTTAGACATGTATAAAAAAAATTGGAAAAAGCAAATATACTTTGTAATTTTATTTAGTATGTTTCAGTTGCTCTTGTTGAATAATTGTAAAAAAGGGCCGCTTAGCGCAGTGGATTAGCACGTTTGACTTCGGATCAAAGGTCGTGGGTTCGACTCCCACTGTGGTCGATTCTTTTCGTTTCTGCAGTTTTGAGTTATTTGTCAATTTTCTTTCTCAAACCTGCCATTACAAGAACAAACAGAACTTAATGACAGGTTCTTTCAAGCTTATCTTTTCTCAAACGTCTCCTTACTTCTGAATGGAGGAGCATATCTAAGGTTCAGACTTTCAAAGTTGAAAAAGCGAAAATTTGTTTTCAATTTCACTTTTATGGTTTCATATTTCTGCACTCAAATACTCATTCTGCTTCAGACAGCGCTCACCTTCTTTAAACGCTTGCTATGAAAACTAACCAACCCAGACAACAGAATTTGGGTAGTACCAGATATGTGGGCAGAAGGATTTCCAGAATCCATATTCTTCAAATGCGTGCTTTGCTAGTCCTTGATGTATACCTTTTTCTACAAATTCAAGGTTAACCAGTTAACCAGATCTTTCACTTCAAGGAATGCACATTGCACAATTAATGTGCTTTCGCCCTGGTTTCTTGCATGCAGTTCAGAAAATTTGGTGTCACCTAAAAAATATGGTTGAGCATGGAATAGTGCAATATTATATCTTAGCTCAAGTTCCACTACCTTCACTTTGTATATAAAAGACATTTGCCTGAAATTATGTAGTCATGCATACGCAGCTTCCACTGTCAAAAGGAAACCATGATTTAATAGACTAAATATTTTGATAAGAATATCCTTGGCCTAAAAATTATATTTGAAATTGAAAATTAAAATGATTATCAATGGTGTTAATAAGCACAAAAAAATGTGAAGTAAAATAAGGAAGCTAGCAACTTTCCAATAAATGTGAAGTGAAATAAAGAAGCCGGCAACTTTCTCTTAGCATTCTATTTAAAGTTAAGATAGTCTATATATCAAATTATACAATAAACAATGTATTTAAAAAATATTATATAAATAAAAATATTATTATTTGTAATGGTGAAATTTGTATACTCATGCTGATATTCTTTTAGTTTTGTGTCTAGTTTGAGAATGACTTAAATGTAACTAGCAATTGCAGCTTGGTGTGCAATGGGTATGCTGAAAAGTGTGGAGGTCAATTAGGAAAATTTTTGATCTATTTTCTGCATACATGTATAGAATGTGAGCTCAATTGGTAGGCCATTTAGAAAATGATATCGTTTGTGCAATAAAGGTCTTAATGGAGAAGCGATAGCTTCAAATCAAGTATGCATTCACTTATAGGGATCCAAACATAACCTCTAAATTAGGAAGATAATCAGGTTTCACTACCAAGGGAGTCATGTTATGTTTGCAATATGGAGAGAGAGGGAGAGATAGAGAGGGGAAGAGTACATGAGAGAGAGGGGGGTAAGGAGATAGAGATAGAGATTGAGGTGGAGATGGAGAAGTGTTACACCTGTTTTATAGTTACTGAGTTACTTTTACCATTATGAGTGAAAATGTTGATAAATGTAAATTGTGACTTTAACATGTTTATTAAGTGAATTAAATTTGTGAATATGCAATAAGGTGTTAATGATTTCAAAATAATGAATATGTTTTGAATTGATGGAATGCTAACAATTGCAATGTGAACATTCTAATGCTTTGTTGATAGAAATGTATTATGATGCAAATGGATTTATTATGAATGTCTAAATACCTTGGTGTTGAACTAAGTTGGATGTAGGGACAGATTCATTCCTTGAAAAGGGAGGGGAAGTATCACTCAGGAGAAGTGATTGGTCGGGTAACCCTTAATGAAACCTAACCGAGCTTACATACACTTACTTTTAGTTGGTTAAGTCAAGTCAATAGCTTGGGAATTGGGTAAGTGCCTTTGGTCATAGTCTTGACTTGATGGAATAATTGGGTAGTCATCCTTGATTGTGATAGGATGTTTTCTTGAATCGAATGACTTTGGTTTTACTCTCTAGTTTCTTGATTGATCACGATTTGTTTGAGTCTCTCACCTTATGTGAGTTCTTCTTTATGTGTTATAATTAATTGACGAGTTATAAATATATATCCACTTCGTGTATATATATATATATTGATCGATATAGTTGCTTATATATATATGAGTAAATACATATATCGAATATATGTATATATATGAATTATCAATGACAATCATAAGATATAATATTTGAGTAATTGAACATAATATATATGCATACATTTAATATAAGTATATACACATGTGTGTTGATATAATGAAATAAGATAATGCATGTATTTGTATATATACACATATGTATATATACATATACAATAATGAAAATATATATACGTATGTATATCTATGTATATCTATGTATATACAAATACATTAATATCTGATATATAAATATAAATAAAAAAGTATGAGGATATGTAAATGCGTGTATAAGAATTCAATTATCAAATGATGCATATAATAAACTTTGTGAATTGGAGAGGATATACACACACACACATATATACATGATACATTGTATATATATATATATAATATTATATAATATGATGAATGCATAGTGCATACTCTCTTTGTAATGTCCCCATTTTTAGCACTACGCTTTCCAGAGACAGTTAGCCCTTTCCTAGAGGCCTATAGACCAGTCATATGCAAAATTAGGGTTTCCAACTATTTAGAGGCATCGGTTGTGGATTTAAGGATTTGCATGTACATCAGAGTTTCATAGTTTGGTTTATGGATTCTTTCTGGGTTTTTTTTAGAGCTTTAGAGGGATGTGACATGCATTTCGTGGAGGTGACTTGCATTTTGATTAGGGGTTTGCATGCAAGTTTGGGTTCTGGATTTTTTTTGGGTTTTCAGAGAGCTTCGTAGTGGTATGAAAGACATCTGCATTTGACAACCTTTTTCAGACTTACTAGTTTTAGTAAGTTGTGATGACTGCCTAGTTTCTGCTCAAAATGCATTTCGAGTCACTTACTATTTTTAGCAGTATGCTATTTATAGTAAGTGCTATTATTTACAGCTCAGTTTAGGGTTTTCCAGGAGGGTTACTATTTTTAGCAGTGGGCAGTTACAATGTTGCCATCTTCAGTTGGTCACAACTTCCACATTGGTCTTCAGTTTCACTCAATTCTGGATTTTGGGCATATACTTAATATTTATAGCAGTGCTATTTTTAGTAAGTCACCATTGGGGAGTTGGTTATAGGCTTGTGCATTTGCAACAGTGAAATTATCTAGTTTTTAGTTGGAGAGCGTAAGGTTACAATTTAATATTTGTTTATTTGACCACTCGGGCATTTTATAAAGTTGGATTATAAAGTTATATTATAACTTATATCAAGGGGTAAAGTGGTCATTTAAAAGGGACCAAGGCACCTACTGAACAACTTTAATTTGTTTTAAAAGTCAATTAAATGAAATATTTCCTCCATGTGCTTGGATTCCTAAGATGAAGTGGTGTTAATATTTTTAAAAGACTTCCAATGTGGGATTCCTTAAGGAGGAGTTAAATCATTTTAAATGTTTAAAAAATTAAAAAGGAGATGAGACCTTTAAATGTTTAAAAATTAAAAAGGTGAAAAGGGCGTCCATTTCTTAGAGAGAAATTAAAAAAAATTTTGGAGTCCATTTTTTCCCTAAAATTATAAAATGAAGTTTGGCTCTCATTTCTCATTATCTAGACTTGAAAATTTATAGATATGCTGTCAAAATTTCTATGGTTTTCCTAGGTTGCGTTGTGAGGATGAAAACCCTCCATCATTGGGCTAGTTTCAATGGTGAAATATCCACCCTAGTCAGATATTCGTTTGTATTCATAGTTAGAATTTACAAGAGCTTCAAAGATTGATTTACAAAGATCAAAAGATGAAGAATTTTTAGTATTTCTAATGGGTTTTGGTGTGCTTTCTTGGATCTCAGATTTTGGTGTGTTTTCTTGAAGTTTTGGATTGTTTATTTTTAGTTTTTGGGTAACTGCAAAAATGAACTTGAATCTGGTTATTTTCTCATTGCTCATTATCAGTTTAAATTATTGCTATGGGTATTGTTCCATTTGAAGGCCCTTCTCTTGCTGATCATTTTGAGTTCAAAATTGTGAGTTTTGGTGGAGTCTTTGAATTATCTAAAGTAGATTGAACTTCTCCAGGAAGGACACCCTTGCTAGGAGAAAACCTTATTTCTGACCAACACATGTGGAGCTAGGCTTTGGGTACTTTGGCACTAGAAAAAAAGAGCCTTGGGTGTTGGAGAATAGGAAGATTCTTTAAGGTTAAGCTTATGTTGATTTGGTGCTTCTTCAGGAGTCTTCTTGTTGTTGTAATAGGTTCATTATAAGTCTAATTTTCCATTGTAATAATCCGATGTTGAACAAAAAATGAATTACTATGATGTTGCTTTCAATTTCTATTGAAGGGTTTTAGTTTCTAGCAATTTCAATTAATTGTTATTTCCATTTCATGTCAATACTCTTGCAATATAGTGAAAAACAACCATAAAACACTTCACAAACAAACAAACTAGCGAGCAGGGTTTTTTTCTAAAAAAACAAGGGTGCTATCTTACACTCTTATATAGTGCTTCCATTAAAATAGTTGAAGGAAACTAATATAGAACTATCATAAACCAATGCTTGCATGTATGAAATGAACAGATAAGGTAGAGAGTTAAGACTAATTCAAAACCCTGGATGAGGCAACACATGAAGCAAAGGTAATACATTATCATTTAATGTGTTGTGTAAAGTGAGAGGACAAGACATATATCTTTAAATGAAATATAGAAATAAAGGACACATAAATAGTATTATGACAATTCTAGAGTCATTTTATATGAAGCGTCAAGCTTGAAAATACAATGCAATCTACATAAGACTTAGTCAAAGGTTACTAAGAGATATGTTTGATGAGCATTTAAATGTTGACCTGGTCATAGAACAAAAAACATCAAAAGCACGATAGAAGGTTTTGATGGAAAGAGACACTACACAAGTCATTTGGTGTTATCATTGATGGAAACCCTAGTTAGTAGTTCCATCTACACTTTAGTATCTGCTAATACCAGAAGTCAAATTGAAGATGTGTGTTAACTGTCAAATCTAAAACAAGGCATCTGACTAAAAAGGCTAACATGGAGATTGTAGCATGTTGCAGATATTCGAGGCATAATTGTTTAAAGTGTTTCATGTTTGAGGATGTTTTTTTGGGTCCTTACTATGTTTTGGCTAACATTGGTTGATTCACATGGATAATTGTTTATGGATTGGTCCAATAGTTTGTACATGTTTTATATTTTATTAAAGCTAACATGTATTCAATTATTCTAATCTCTAGTTGCAGATATATATATATAATCAATTATTCATATCATTTTGATTTTCAATGTTATATGATGCAAAAGTTATAAGGAATATAGATTGATTGTGCATAGTTTCACTTGTGCAGAACACAGATTGGTGATTCAGATTAAAGTAGATAGAGTTTTAAGAGAAGAATAAGATAGAATGTGAAGAATGTGATTAATGTGCTTAACCAAAACTATTATCAGGCATTGGAAGATGCTATCTCATAGTTCATCCACTCCAGTTGTCTTCCAAATATGACTATAAGATAGTGAATCTTCTTTTGGGCAGTGAGCTTTTTTGTATCTGAGCAGTGAGCTCTAGGTAGTGTGCCTAAATGCATGTGCATTCCTTTGTAAACACTTGTTTTGAGTATACTCATATTGTGGATTAATCTCCATTGTGGTTTTTCCCCTAACAAGGTTTCCACGTAAAAATATTTGTGTTATGGTGTTTTGGTTGAAATCCTTGTGTTCTTGCATCTTTCTTTTGATTCAATGCTTTAAGTGGTCTAAAGATCAAGTTAATAAAGTTAAATTTTGCAGAACACTGATTCTCCTCCCCTCTCAGTGTTTCTTGATTCTAACAATTGGTATTAGAGCCTAATTCCTCAAAAGAAGTTTAATAGCTTGGGGAAGATCCGGGAAGGTGATTCAATGGACTCCGACAATCTTCATCAACAAATTTGGGTGGTACTAGATGATCTTGATCAGTCCAAATCTGAAGTCTAGGAATTGCAAGCAAGCCTCATGAATGTCAAGAAATTCATTCTTGAAATCATTGAAAGATCAAATCAATAAATCTAGGGAAAAGATAAATGATCTTTGTGATCAACTCAATTAGAAAGAAAGTAAAAGCATGGAAGATGAGCCCCTAAGTCAAGCCTTGAAGGAAAAGATAGAAGAATGTGAAAATATCACCAGAGATAATGTTGTCCTAAAGCATGAGATGGAATCTATTGTGATGAGGATGACCAAGGAGATTGAAGAGAAAAAGAAGAATGAAGAGAATCTTTCTCAATCTTTGAAAGAAAGATCTAAAGAATGCAAAAATAATAATGATGGATTCAATCAGCTGGAGCTTGAATTGCAACAATCTAGAAACAATGAAGAAGAGCTTGAGAGACAGATTGTTATTCTCAGGGATGAACTTGCTACTGCAAATTAATACAAGGAGAAGTTCAAGACTAGCTCATCTAAGCTTGATGAACCGATCCAGAGTTAGAAGATTGGAGGTGACAAACAAGGTCTTGGATGTGAGAAAGGAGAAAGCTCTGGATATGGACAAAGGAAATTTAGGCCAGGAAATCAGATGAGAAAAGTAGGAAGGTATTCGGTAAGACAACCCAATGCTCAGAAGTTCAATGGATACTATTTTATTTGCAATAAATTTGGTCATATGGCTACTCAATTTAGAAGTAGAATGAATCCAAGTGGTCCATCATTCTTCAGTTAGTGTTTCAATTGCAATAAGTATGGTCATAAGTCAATTGAATGCAAAAATATGACAAATAACTTTTGCAATAGAAATGTTAGATGTTATGCCTGCAATAGATTTGACCATAATGCTAACTAGTGTAGATCAAGAGAAAATCAATGGAATAACTAGTTTGGACAAAGAAATGTTGTGTGCTATAATTTTAACAAAATTGGTCACATTGCAAGATTCTATAGAAGTAGGAAGGGTTCAGTAAGCAAAGGGAAAACATGCAAAAGGATGATAAGGGAAAAGGAAAAGTTACTATGGATGAGATTAGGAATCAAATGAAGAAGACATGGGTGAAGAAGAGTAATTCTACTGCAGGAAATGAATCCGCACTAGGATCTAGTGCTGGAAATTCCTTTGAGAATTAGTTTGAGGCCTTTGGCCTAGGGTGAACTTTCAAGAAAATATTTTACCCCCTACCGGTAGTTGGTACTAGAATGTGGAAAATTGCAACAATTGCATCAATGATGCACAAATGTTTTGGGAACATTTATGAAAGAAATTTATGCATTATTGAAGGTTCGTAGAAGAACTTTCTTTCACATGCTATGGAAACAGGGTGTATGGAAGACCTACGGAAAAATAATTTATTACGATAAAAGTTAGGTGCGTGAATGATAAAAGGTTACTTCTATTCCTCATTTTTCACATTGCATTTCGAGAAGAATTCTGGAGAGCTCTACAAGTGAATTTTGGTGAGATACAAGTTTAAAGGCGATTCAACAAACAAACCCTAATCCGGTGAGAGGTATTTATCTACAAAACTAGTGAACTTGAAATTTTTGGAAATGGAAACTTTGTTAGTTGTTGATATTAAGGATAGATCCCACTCAAAATTCAAGTGGCACCCATTCAAATCCATTCAGACAAAACCATTAGTTGCATTTTCTTCCATTCCATATAGTGTTTTGCACATTGAAGATATTAAGGCATATGTTCCTATGAATGTTGAGGAGTTAGGAAGCTCCTAGTTGTTAAATCTATACACAAATAGCATTATGGGAAAGGATCTCTGGGTAAAGCCTAAATTTAAGAATTTGGAGGAGTTCACACAAATTGTGAAGTTTCCTGTGTTCGACGAAAATGAATGGGTTTGATACATACTAAGTTGAGTGCATGTGGAGTTCATGTGGTTAAATCAGCCCTTCAAGATCACAAGAGAAGCTATAAACATTGTTACTAGTTTGAATTCATTTGGTGGATTTCCCACATTGAAATTTGTGAAGAACCAGATAGTCATTGAGGCAACCGGTTCCACTTTCGACAAGAGAGCCATGACAATTAATTACATCATTGAATTGGATGTTGTAGACACTAAAAATTGACCTAGGCGTGCAAGCTCTATTTTCACCGTATTTGTCCTAACATGATTAAAATATTTAATTATGGTATTTCGTCCATTTCCATCTATTAATTTTTTTTTTAAAATTATTATTTAATTAATTCACGTCTTTCTATTCTTCTTGATTATTTAAATGAGTAAATTTTATTTAAATATTTCACTAATTGACTTAGGTCCTTCTATAATTAAATAAATTTCTTAATTTATTTAATTACTTTTGTCCATTAATCCTTCTAGATCATTTAAATAAATAAATCTAATTTATTTATTTAATGCGTCACTAATTATCTAATATCTTCCTATGATTAAATAAATTTCTTAATTTATTTAATTTCTAACTACCAATTCTTCTAGATTATTTAAATAAATAAATCTTGTTTATTTATTTAACTACGCCAATAATTTCCAAATTTCTCTTCCAATTAAATAAATTCTTTAATTTATTTAATTAATGGCCACATGTCACTTCCCTCATTTTAAATAAAATTATTTATTTAAAATGGTCAAAATTGCTCATTTTGGCACAAGATGGGAATTTATTTTTCATTGTCATGAGATTCCTCCACTTTTGAATTAAATTAATTTTTAATTCATAAAGATGCTTTCTTCAGCCAATGGTCAAACAATAGTTACTAATTTGATTCCCAGTCCTCTTTTGGCCATTTTTGTCCTCATCTCCACTCTTAATCTTGTCGGTCGATTCTAGGGCCTTTGTCAACTCTCAATCTTGTCCGTTGTTTCAAAATTGCATTTTCTATAAAATGACAATTTTGAGTTCATTTTTTCCTCCTGAAGCTTTCACATGAATCATTTTACTATCATTCTCTGGTGTTCTTCATACATTTGAGTCATTCATAGAGTTGTTTTCATGGTAAATCCTTCAAAACTTGCTTGGACATGGCATTTCTATATGTTGCTCGAATAGTATGAGGGCATAACTACAATTTGTAGCAAGCTAGAAGGTGTAATGGAGGTTAGCCATGGAGATTGAAGGTTTATGGTAAAATCTTTTCATTTATTTTCATGTTTTTCTCCTTTGCACTCCATTATTTGCTTTGGGATTTTGGTTTATTGGCTATTAATCTGCTAAATCCTAATTTTTTCCAGAGTTACATTGGTGAACTTGACACTTTTTTTGTAGGTAAATGCATGTTGGTAGAATTTTTGATAAGGGGTTATCCACATCATTTCTAGTTTCAACAAATCCTCTAGTCACAACAATAGTCACAACAACTAGTTTCAATAAATTCTGGAGTCACAACCACTTTAAACAAATTCCGAAGTCACAACAAAGTCATAGCATTTCCATGAATCCTATAGTCACAGTCACAACATATAAATTTAACTTTTAATTTAGCTTTTACATTTAGTTTTTAACTGCTAATTATATTTAGTTTTCTTAACTTTTAATTTAGACTTCTAATTTCTAATTTCTAATTTAGACTTAGTTTTTAATTTCTAATTTAGATTTAGCTTTTTTAACTTCTAATTTAGATTTAACTTTTTTTTTTAAAATTTAGCTTTTAATTTATATTTAATTTTTAAATTAGATTTAGTTTTAATTTTAATTCAGATTTAGTTTCTAATTTAGATTTAATTTAGAATGTAGATTTAATTTATTTTATATTTAACTTTTAATTTAGATTTAGTTTTAATTTTTAATTTATTTTCTAATTTAGATCTAAATTTTTAATGTAGATTTAGTATTAATTTTTAATTCAGATTTAGTTTTCAATTTAGATTTAATTTAGAAGGCAGATTTAATTTTTAGTTTAAATTTAATTTATATTTAATTTGCTTTAGGATTAATTTAGTTTAGAATTAATTTATATTAAACTTAGTTCAGATTTTAGATTAAATGTTAATTTTTTTTCTTATTCTTTTTTTTTAGCTTAATTTTAGCTTTGTGGCTAATTCTGCTAATTGGGCTTTTGTGTAGGTCTGCGTAAACATATGTTCGTCAAAGACTGAAAATCAACGAAACTACTAACTGGTGGTTTTGCAGCTCCGTTAGTCAAAGGCATTTATTGAAACTACTAACTTGTGGTTTTGCAACTCTATTTGTTGAAGACTAATATTTAAAACAGTGTGTTTGTGATTTTTAGTTTAGGAACACTTCCATTGGTGCACTAAAATGAAATTATGTTTGCAAGTGTTTGACTATTCTTGAGGGTGGTATTTAATTATGCTCTCACCTTGTGAAAACTAGGTGATCAAAAAACTAGACCCATCTTATTTTGTGTAACCCTCACGATTTAATAATCGAAGTATCTTGTCCCCTTACACACTCACGTGATCATGGGTGTAAGAGAAACTGTTATTATCTCTAGAAATGGGTCTTCCTTAAGGGAAAAATTACTCACCTTAAGGGATGAACCAAGCAGTAACAAGCTAAAGCCAAGCTACTTCCAACTGGGATATAAAATGGGTGCTTTAGGAAAATTCAAGTACCACGAGTGCGGATGTGTAAGATGGATAGAGTAGTACTCCCATAAACTATGTTGAGTGTAACCTCTTCAGGTTGGAGTTCCACCTAATCGGTGATTAATCTCTTGCCCCATGTGTGGCCACTTGAACAAATGCTTGAATTAAACACCTTTGTGTAGTAGCCAAAAACCTTCTATCTGCTAGCGCAACACCGGTTGGTTTGAAGGCATCCACATCTTCATAGTCTTTAGTAGAGGTGATCAGTGTGCCATGGGAGTTTTATGGGCATTAGAAGCTTGGTTGGCTTGAGAAGTGAGTGCACTATAAGGGGGAGCCCATGCAACCAAGCTTCTAGATTCACATGCTAAGGATATGTTGCTGGGGAAACCCAATTATGTGGAATCTAGTGGATATTGTCTTGACCTAACCATATGATCATGCTTGTCTTTATTGTGCTTGATTAGACATTCAAACATCATCCTTTTCAAGTTTTTTCTAGATTTTCAAACAATAGACACAACATTCACAAATTAGGACACAAACAATTGACCTCAGACAACTTAGACTTTTCAACAAAACATCAAAAAATAGTCTCAGCTTGCTATCAAACATTTTTTTCTAAGAGGTCTCTGTCAAAAATCAACTTTGAAATTGCTCAAAATCCTCATTATTCAGCCATTAGTTTGCATTCTTGACCATAGGCTTAATCTTTCAAATTTTAGTTGCATACATTAGACTTCATAATCATAATTTCTGGCATTAGCTTGACCCTAGGTTTTCATCTTTACATACTTTAGATTAGGTTAACTTGATCACAATTTGCAAAATTGTTGCTTTCAAAACTAGGTTATCTTGGACTTAGTCATCATTCCTATTTTTACTCATTGTCCCTTTTGTGAGAATTTCCAACTCAACAATCTAGTTAGGAAAACTCACTAGTCATCTTAACCTTGTCACGTTGTCATTTTCAACAAGTCCTTTGGTAACCAAAATTGAAAACAAAGATTAAGCTTAGAGTGCTTAGGTACCCCTTTCTCGAAATTGCATTCATTTTAGTTCATACCTTGTATACTTTATTCCTAAAAAATCCAAAAATATTGTGCATCCTAGTTGTCATTTTAAACCTAAAACTTACATTAGTTTATTCAATTTCATCACCTTAGTCCTCATTTTGTACCTTGAACTTGCAATTTTCCTAGTCCACATTGTCATTTTCATAATTAACATTGTCATCTTAGTCAACATCATCATCCTAGTCACCTTGGATTTTGGCATACTTGCATTATCATCTCTTTGCATCATCATCATTTATCAGACAAAAAGACAAAAAAATAAACTAGTGTCATACTCACATTGTCATTATCTTCATTTGAGCAATTTTTATTTGATGGTGGAAACAAGACTTCAATGAAAGAAAAAACAAATGGCAGAACTTGGACAAGACTTTGACAACAACACCAACATCAACACCAATTCTAGTGACTAGATGTTTGACAACCCATTTTGTAATTTGAACGTACAATCTTCCATGAACATGTCATCTTCCTTTGAAAATCCAGTTTTTGAACAATTCATACAAAGAGACCAAAATGGACAAGTCTACACTAAAAACTTAGAGGCGGCAACCCAAAATCCTAAAGTAGCTTCATTTGTTGAAGACTTGGTCTTGAACGATCCTGAATGATACCTTGCTATGCTCTTAGACCAAGGTGCAAGATTACCAAAAGGCTTCAAAATTAATAACATACAACCTATCTCTCCTAATAATATGTCACAAAACATGACATCCCAACATTACATGAACAATACCTCAACCAATAACATTGATATTACTATGCAAGTTGTCACTACCACCATTAATGTGACATCTAGTGGTACCATAAATCAAAACACCTCCACTTCAACCAATACGACATCTACTGGAGGAACATCTACTATGACCATACCTACACTATCCACATCATCTTCACAAACAATAGGAGCTACCTTTTCACAGTCCATGCCTACAATTTCCACATCATCTTCACAAATGATGGGAGCCACCTTTGTGTCCACATCAATAGGCACCACCACCTCAAATCCTATACATTTGACTCTTCATCTATGACAATGGAGGCATCTTGATCACATCCTTACGGTGGAACCTCATTTAATCCCTTTGGAAGAAACCCACGATGCATTTTTTTTCAAGGCCCTCAACACAACATTAACACATCATCACAAATGAACATCCGACATGGACAAGGGAAAAACACTAATATCCCACATGGACAAGGAAAAAATACAAACATCCCGCATGGACAATTATTCAAACATGGACAAGGCACCCAAATGACACAACAAATGTATACCTTAAGGAATCAAATGAGTCTAGGATTTCAGATACCTCAAATATAGACAAACATGGCTAGGTCACATATCCCTACATACTCGTCACAAATTCATGCCCAACAAAAAATCCCTAATCAAAATTGGCAATACCAACAACCATTCAATCAAAACATACCATACACCTCGCAACATGGGTCAAAATAAAATCCAAACTTTCAGGTGACCAATGACCCCATGATACATGCCTTGCTAGCTAGAGTGGAAGACCTTCAAAAACAGATGGAAAATATGCAAACATTTGACAAGAAGACACAAATTCCATACGACTTATGTCCATATCATTTTGATAAAATGTTGTACATGCCACCATTCCCACATGGTTATGTGGCCCCAAATTTCAACAAATACAAGGGAAAAACAAATCCAATTGACCACATCAAAGAATTTGTAACAAGTTGTGTGGATATTGCTCATGAGCACACATACCTAATGCGGTTTTTTCCTAAAAGTCTTGTAGGTCCAACATTAGAATGGTTTTACACATTGCAACTTGGAATTTAGTCATGGAAATAACTTGCTGAAAAATTTGTGAAAAATTATACATACAACATTGACATAGACACCTCCATTACCAACCTATGCCAACTCACACAAGAAGATTCAGGTGAAACCTTTTTACCATTTTTTCAAAGATGGAGGGGCCTAGTGAGTAACTGCCATATGACATACCTGAAAAGGAAAAAGTTGACATATTCATACAAACATTGTTAGGCCCACTGAAGAATGGCTTGCATGTCCATTATTGTACAACTTTTGTGGACCTAGTTGAATGAGGTGTCCAAGTTGAACAAGCCCTCATTGTTGAAGGAAGACTGAAATACAACCCTAAAAACATAAATGCAAACCCTCCTCCTACTGACAAAAACAAATACTGGGTTAAGAACAAACATTTCATCAATGATGGTGTAGTCGATGCTAAGGTTGTCAATGGTATGGGTCTGATGATTACCCTAAAAGGGAAACAACCACAAAACACACAAATGATGACACAAACTTATGTTGCTAATGTTGTCCAAAGAAATTAGAATAACCAAGGCAATCAAAACAATCAAAATCAAAGGCAACCTAGACAACTAAGACAATTCCCTAGAGGTCACACATACACCCCCTTGAGTGAGCCTATTGAAGAATTTCTCAAAAAATTGCTTTAGAATGGTGTCATCACACTTGAGGACCCAAAACCATATGACCTGGGGAAATTTAAACAATCATGGTGGGATGATAATGCATTTTGTGACTTTCATCGAATAAAAGGACATAAACATTCTTCCAATAGGCAACTAAAAAATATGGTACAAGACATTATTGAAAAACATATCATTGAAGTTGGTGGACCACAGTTCCCTTCTAATGCGGATCATACAATACACAAAAACCCACTGTAGGATCATGGTTTAGGAAACCCTTCTATGCCAAACCCTAATAACAATGCTAACCATGCCCATATTGGATATGACTATTCCAAGGGACCTATCATACATCACATTAGAACAACTAGTGAACATGTCTACACAGTTACTATCAGAAAGGCCCCTAAATGCAATGTCACTACCCGTGGTGGCAAGGTCACTATAGCTGGTCTGACTCCCCCTAGGTAGCCAAAGGTAACAATAGTTGGCCTGTTTACCTCACAGTCACAATCCTATCAACAACTAAAACAATCCCAACCTAAAGGAAACTTTAATCTTATTGACCAACTTGGAAAGACACTGGCACAGATTTCAATCCTTGAATTTCTACGTATCTCCCCTGCCCATAAGGCCATCTTAGATAAGACATTGCAAGAATCCTCCATTCCCCAAGATATTGATGTCAGCCAATTTGAAGCCATGATAGGATATTTCATGACTCCCCACCATATCATTTTTCTAACCAAGACTATTGATCGTCCAAATCCAATCATAATGACACCCTTCACATTGAAGTCTTTATCCATAAGCATAAGGTTAGACGAGTCTTAGTAGATGGTGGAGTAGGACTGAATATATGTTCCTTAAAATTGGTCAAGGGACTAGGATTTTCTAATGCATGCATAGATGCCACAAGAAGTACTGTTATCAAGGAATATGACGATGAAGAATGTTCCTCTTGGGGCGTCATCACCCTTCCAATTTGAATTGGACCGATCATTGTGGACACTACATGTCAAGTCCTAGATCTAGATCTCATATAAAATTTTACTCAATCAACCTTGGATTCACGCCCTGAAAGCTATCCCTTCCACATATCACCAATTCTTGAAATTTCCTTTTGAAGGTACTGAAATTACTATATATAGAGACCCTGATCCATTCCAATATTGTACCAACTTATGAGGTGTCTCAGAACATCAAGTACCTATCAATTGGGAGGATTCAACATCTTCATCTTCTAAATACATTGACCCGTTAACATTGATGAAGCATTCCACCTTGTCATCCTCCACATCCACTTCTGCTCCTCCACCCATCACAACCACCTCCATAACACCTACCACATCATTTATCACCCCAAGTTTCAACTAGAACTTTTAGATCCAAGACCAAGGATGTGGAGAATACAAGCTGAATATAGCCTATTGCATAACCAAGATGCCCAAGTCTCCCCAAGTCTACAATAAACCTTGCTTTAGAATATAGGTAAGAGAAATTTTCAGGGTCCCTCCAAATACAGTTTTCATAAAGTGGGGTGAATTGAGTCAAGAGGACATATATGATATACTATCCTGGATTTACAAAGAACCACAAGACTTGACTCCCTTGGCAATAGCAATATATGGAAAAGGATACAACATGATAAAAGCAAAAGGTTATGATGGAAAAAGTGGCCTCAACAAGGATAAAAATGGAAGACGTGAGCCATTATTAGTTTCAGAAAGACCAAAAAATCTTGGGTTAGGGTTAGGTCCATGAGAATCTGATGATCCTAGTACTAGTGTGTTTCCTTCTGAGTTAGTGTATGCTTTAGACTGTGTTGAGACAACTGAGGATACACCATTTGAAACTGACTCTCACGAATGAGAATTTGGCTCTCAACAATCCCTAAGTGACTGCCGCCTCAATGAATTATTTCTTGAACTTGGTGAGCCTACATTTGAAGAGTGATTCTACCAAATGTTTAATATTGATCCAACATCAAATACTATCACACCCAGATTTCCCATTTGTCTTAGCCCTGACATACTTGCCTAGTCATCGCTACCTAACGACCATCAAGCGGATTCACCTAAATCACCATTTGACCCTACTAATCTCGACCTTGATTCTATACCATTTGTCCCCTATTTCACTGACAAATATAAGACAAGCGAAGGAGAATATTGGATAACCTATGACATAGAGTAAGACAAGGATAACTTCATTTTCAACATCCCTAAATTCATTTGCATGCTTTCCATGTAATCTCTTGAATTTGCAAATGCTAATGATGGAATATCCTTAGTTTACCTTGACCTAATTGACTAGAACCAACAAGGCCCACTAGTAATGGATACCTTTCAAAATGATGAGGCTATAACAAAATTCCTAGGACTATGCGAGGGAATTCCAAATGGGGACCATAAGGCTGGGTTTTCCATTGACTTGGATTGTACTTCATACTTTGGGGAGATTGTGCCATCCTCTAGTCACAAATGTAAAAGGAAAAATAAAACAAAAAATGACGCATCTTTAGGTGAAAACCAAAAGGAACCTTTTGACAATAAAATAGTAAAAATTAAGGATCTATCCAAGGGTGAAAACCTCCCTGAGGTTCCCAAGGATGGAGGACTGGACTTTCTCCCCATGGACACAGAGAAATCAGCAATGCTTGTTGAGGACACCATAGGAATTAATATAGCTAATGTAGAGGATCCTTAAATGGTTCTCTTTGCGACATCATTGACAAAAGATGAAAAGCTAGAATTTCAAAAGTTTTTCTCATAACACAAAATAAACTTTGCATGGTCTTATGCAGACATGCCTAGACTAGATCCTGAGTTGGTATTACATCACTTGCCATTACTATTAGATTCCAAACTAGTTAAAAAAAACATAAGAAAAATGCATCCACAAGTAGCCTTATTGGTCAAAGCTGAACTCAAAAAGTTGTTGGACGTAGGTTTTTTTCAGGTCAATTGATTATGCAGAATGGATATTGAACCTTGTCCCAGTCACCAAGCCTGCTAGACAGATTCACATATGCAAAAACTTTTGGGATCTCAATAAAGCATGCCCTAAAGATGATTTCCCTCTGCCAAACAGTATGTACAATAATGAAGAAAAAATGACCTTAAGGGAAGTACATGAGGGTATATGTGGGTCCCATTCAAGTGGACCGACCTTAGCCAAAAAGATTATGAGATTTGGGTACTATTGGAAAACATTAGAAAAAGATGCACTAGAGTTTGTTAGAACATGTCACCAATGTCAAATTCACAGTGATTTAATTCATGCTCCAGCACAAGAGTTAAGACCAATCACTTCTCCTTGGCCTTTCACATAATGGGGACTTGATCTTATGGGAAAGATTCACCCTACATCCTCCAATGGCCACAAATTCATTATCACTGCCACTGAGTACTTTACTAAGTGGATAGAAGCTATTCCACTAACCTATATTATTGGAATTTTTTTTTCCAAATTTATCCTCAACTATATCATTTGTCGATATAGTATTCCCCAATCCATCATTACAGATAATGATCGTTCGTTCAAAAATTAGGAAGTTTGTGAACTTTGTCACCACTTTCATATTACCCACCACTTTTCCATGCCTTATTACCCACAGGGTAATGATCAAGCTGAGGCATCTAATAAAACCATTATCAAACTTCTAAAAAAGATAGTCAATGACATTGGCGATGACTGACACATCAGACTTAATTCTACTTTGTGGGAATATCGTACAAGCATCCACACACCCACTAATTCCACTCCATTCACCCTCGTCTTTGGAGCTAAAGCCATCTTTCCCATAGAGGTCGAAATCCCATATTTTTGAGTCTCCATGAAAGGTCTCATCATTGATGAAGAGTATAGAAAGTCAAGATTGCACGAGCTAGAAATGCTTGATGAATGAAAACATAATGCATTAAACCATTTACAAGATTACCAAAATTGTCTTTGTAGAAGTTATTACAAAAGGGTAATGACTAGGAAATTTGGCATTGGCAACCTAGTGCTCATGCATAATCCTAAGAATTAGTCAGACAAGGAAAAGAAAGGAAAGTTTAAGCCTAATTGGATGGTTCCTTACATTATCACAACATCATTTGGTTCTGACGCATATCAGTTGGCTACTCTTGATGGTGAACAATTGATAGATCCAATCAATAGTCTGCATTTGCGTAAATTCTATGCATAGCATCATAAAGACTTGTTTGAAAACCATTTTAAAATATAAAAAAAATTGAAAAATATAAAAATTGTCACCTTGATGAAAACCTAGCAAACAGGAGTCTTGGTAGCACCATAAAAATGATAAAATGACAAAAATAAAGAGAAATAATTCGTCCAACAGTGAAAACCTGGTAAATAGGTTCTTTGGATAAGTACCATGGTGAAAACCTGGCAAACAGGCACCATATGTAGTTAGTCATTGCTGTGCCATCTACTTTCACTCGATCTACCTTAGTCCCTAATAAACAATCTACTTTCCAGCATTTGTCATAATGCTTCACCCTGGCATCATGACATTTTTGTCCATGGCTGACAATGGTTGACATCAAGTCTTGCATACTGTCCACTATCAATACTGGTCATGCCCTTTTCCATCCCATTTTGCATGCCATGTTCAACTTGACTAGGGGAAATTTTTTATCATGAGACTATAGTGGGTACACACATGGTCCTAACAATCATAAAATGTCCTGAAAAAAGACCAAAAAATCATAAAATGTCCTAAAAAAGACCTAAAAATCAAAAAATGTCTTAAAAAAAGACCTAAAAATAAAAAATATCCTAAAAAAAGACCTAAAAATTAAAAAAAATTCTAAAGAAAACACAAAAACATTCAAATAGTGTTCAAAATCCCAAAAACATAGTCATGCTAGCTAAAGTCATGTTAGTCTTTGTCATTGTTGAACTACGTTGTCTCTATGCATTTGCTACATAGGCAAGGCTCATCTTTGAGCCCCTGAGACATTAGGTAGTCCTTTTAGGATTTTCAAAATAAATCGCGACCCAATCTTTGGTCAACAAGAAAAAGTCACTAGTCATGTTGAACTATGAGGTCTCTGAGTGTATGACGTAGGCAAGGCCATCTGTCGATGAGCCCCTAAGGCCACACTAGGTCAGTCCATTAGGGTTCATTGCACAACATTCTCATAAATGTCAAACAATCTTTAAATTCATTAGCTTCTTTCACAAATCTAATACAAACAAATAATCTACCCAAGCAAACTTCTACAATTTTTCAATCAAGCACAACAACCATCTTGGCATATTAAAATCAATCAAACTCAGTCAAATTTAGTCAAACTAGTCAAATGTTGCTTATTCTTCATATGTTTCCTTCTGAGGGATAGCCCCATCATTTATTCATGTCCTAGGATGTGTCCTTCCTAGGCATCATCACAGTCATTTGAAATTTTAAGGATTCACACAACATTCGAGATATGTTCCTCTTGACATCGACATAATTGAGGATGCATCTTTATTGAATCTAACATCTTGGCATCAACATCATTCAGGATGTGTCCTTCCCAAATCTTGACATCGACATTATTCAAGATGTGTCCTTCCTAAATCCAACATCTTGGCATCAACATCATTCGGGATGTGTCCTTGAATCTTGACATCAACTTAGCATCTTCACATCGACATTATTTAGGATGTGTCCTTCTTGAATCTGACATCTTGGATTCAACATCATTCAGGATGTGTCTTGAATCTTGACATCAACTTGGCATTTCAAAATTGACATTATTTAGGATGTGTCCTTTCTGAATCTGACATCTTGACATCGACATCGTTTGGGATGTTTCCTTCCCAAATATGACATTACCTTGGCATTTCGAAATCGACATTATTTAGGATGTGTCCTTCCTGAATTTGGCATCTCATTATCGATAATCATTCAGGATGTGTCCTTCTTGAACTTGACACGAATCCGACATCTTGACATTGACCTCATTTGGGATGAGTCTTTCCTGAATTTGGCATCACTTTGGCATTGACATCATTCAAAATGTGTGCTTTTTGAATCTGGAATTTTGGCATCATTCAAGATGTGTGCTTCCTAAACTGGACATCAAGCTGGCATTTTAACATTGTCAACTCTGGCATTTTGACACCAAGACATTCAACATTCAAACACATTTGACAGACTTGACAAATTTGATATTTTGACATTTTGGCACTTGGAAAGCACTTGGAATTTAATTTCATGATGTCTATTTTGTACTTTGATAGTCGTGTTGCTAGTTCCTTGAGAATGTCCTGATAATAGGATTTAGAGGAGCAATGATGTTTCATGATTTTTCTTGCTTTTTTTCATTGTTTGTGGTTGGTTATGAAAAAGAGACTAGGGAAAGTATGCTCTTCGTATGAGTCATGACCATCCTAGTCTGTGATTGTTGTGTCAAGTGATGGCATGACCTTGCACACCTTGATCTATGTCATATCATGGTGTTTGTTGGCCATCACGATAATCTGCCTGATGATGATTAAGAGCTATAATTGTTAGTCCTATAGCAATGAGTTGAAGGATTTTTCATCTTACTAACATCCATCTCCTTCTCTCAGGTCATCTTTTCTTTCTTTTGTCTCTTGATAATATTCTATGACATACAAAATACATTTGCATACATAATCATATAGACATTGCATTAAATTGGACATTTGCATTAGGTTAGATCCACATCATAACATTTTCATGCATTAAAAACCAAATAACATTCATAAACTTTCATAGTATATCATGGCATATCATCACATAAATCACATGTCATATAATCCAAATACAATATTGTCATCCACTAGCATTAATAATCATAGGCATGAAATGAAAACAAATAAAAACATATCATCATCATTATCAACATCATCCATGGTATCATCGTAGCATATAATCATAAATAGAACATGGAATTTCATTATAAATGCATCCATGGCATAGACATACATATAACATCATCATAGGAATCGTAAAATACATCAAATAAACAATACATAGGTATTATAGCTGCATAATCATAACATGTCATCTAAATCATCATCATCATTACATAACACATCATCATATAACATAAAATCAATAGGCCACATCAAAACTTCATCACATATATATAATTTCAAAAATAAAATGTCACAGGATAGAGTCAAGAAGATATCCCAAAAATGGAGCTCATAGGATCAATAGCTAATAATGTCATAATACATGAAATATCAAGATGTCTCATGAGGTACTCTCCTCATCCCCTTGAGGAGAAGATTTGGGGGATTGGTGCTTTTTCAAGGGAATCGAGGCCATCACGGTCACCGTCACCTATCCCTGAGTAGTGGAGGTATTTGTCACTGCAACCTCTACTTAGCTATCTGAGTTGTATCTGTAACATAGACAACTGATGTCTCTACCACTGGTAGTTGACTCTGCATTGACTTGTGCCATGATCCAGTAGACCCATGGTTGTGGCTTGATCGTTGACTCGAGACACGCCTATGTGAGTTGTGGGACATATGCCCTGATGTGTGCCCTGAGGAGTTAGACCCTCCCGCACTAGTGTGGCTCCTACTACTGCTCCTACTCACTGACTTGTGGCCTATGGCTGTTACCTGTTCCTCATCTATGAGTGTGACAGTGTAGGATCTCATCACTCAGGAGGCACTACCTTCTCATATAGGGTCTTGTACTAACCATAATGAGTGCTCACCCTATAAAACTCATGGGCCATATCTCCTAAAGGCCCTGCACATAGCTTTGCAAACTCTACACAACACTGTGCTACATCCTGTCTCTTGATCTTAGCCTGATCTTGCTTGACCCTGGCTAGTTCAAGCTCTACCTAGAAAGCCCTGACCTTTGTAGTGCTCTCATCAAGTCTCCTTTGAAGGTCAGTAACTTGCTGATCTATGGTGGCATCTGCTAGTAGTACTGGCCCTGTCGGCATCCCATTGACTCCCTCCACCATACTCCATCATAGTAGACACTCTACCTCATCAATGGCCTCCTCCTCATCCCCTATATCCTTCTCTTCTCCTATCTCCACCTCTACATGCTCTGTCTATCTCTCCTCCACCACTCTCTCCACCTCTACATTCTCAACCTCCATCTTTGTCTCTTGTCTAATCTCCTCCTCCCTCTCTCCCTCCTCTCTCTCAGCCTTTGCATGATCCTTTTCCCTTAGCCCCTCATCCCTCTCTATCTCCCCCTCCTCCTTAGCCACCTCCTGAATAGGGTCTAGTGGTGCTCTGGCCACTCACTAACTCACCCATCTCCCATGTCTCCCTCCATCTCCTCTCCTCCACCCACCAGCTCCCCCATCATCACCATCATCCTTGACTCTCCCTCTGCCCCTATCTCCAGCCCTACCCCCATCTCTCCCTCAGTCACCTACTCTGCCTCCTCATCTCACTCATGGCACATGTGGAATAACTCATCTCCTATCTATCAATGTTGGTCCATCTGGATCTATCAGAGGAATTGAGTTGTGGGTCTACCACCATAGATCAAAGTCTATGGAAGTCCTAGGATTTTTCCCACCTCCTCTCCATCCCCACTACTATGTCACCAATCCATCAATCTGCTGTATCGCAAATGGCACAAATATGGATAGTCCCCATGCTGACTCCTGTGAAGATCTAGCATACTCTGCTATCCTGATTAGAACACCCTGCTACTCCTCAAATTGATTGAGGACCCTTTGTGGTAGATACATCTCCACAATCAATTGTGTCTACACTATCTGGCCAATCAGATACCTGTAATGTCAATAGAAACTAAGATGGCCAGCCTCATCATCCCACTACCCACAATCTCTATATGGTGTCCAGATAAATGTAGTCATGGTGTCAATCCTATGTCTCCACTAGCCTGTCTCACCATAATGGCTCTATTGTAGGGCACCAAAATAATAATACACATATGGCATACCATTTTCCAACTGTGGCCTCTCAATCGGTGGGTGAAAAATTGCAACGTGCTCCCAAGCTGAGATAATAAGGAGAGTCGTCCCACATGGAAAAACTCTGTGCTCTCCCGTATGCAACCTCATGTAACTGATGGTATAATATTCCCAATAAATAAGGCCCCCATGCATCGACAGTCTTGTCTTGCCTCATGCCAACTAGTACATCTCCCTAGCCAATGGGAAACCCGTATTCTTGGTGATCTAGAATTAGTACACCATCAATCAGGGATGATAGAAATGCATCATATCATCTGTAGTGCTCCACCATGAACTTCTAGTAGATCTCATAACCCTTGATACTCAAACTAACACCCTGGTCATGATAGTAGGAAATGAATGTCTGATATCCATGCTGTCGGTCATAAAAAATCCTCTCCCTAGATTGGTAGGTGTAGAATCCGATAAAAATCCTCGAGGGTAATGGTAGCCTCTCCCATCAACAAGTGGAAAGAGCAGGTCTCAGAGTGCCACCTCTCACATAATGCTTTCAGGAGTCCCCTATTAGCCTGCACAATGGGCATAGAGGTGACATAGTAGAGACCCAGTCGCATCAACCACTTTTGCTCTCTATCCATCAATCAGTCTCTAAATGCATAGGTCGATGGTTTTATCTCACGTATAAATAGGCGCTAACTGTCTTTGCACATGTCAATTGTGCACACGTCAACATCTTCTCAAAACTTGTCATTATCACCTAGTCTAAGTCAAAGGAATTTAAAAGTTGAGGAAACACCAGGTTATTATTGGTCAAAGTTAGAATCAAATGCATTGCATTTACTTCAATTGCATTGCAATAGAGCATTTGTGTCATTCTGTACTATGATTGCGTCGTTCTACTTTGTGATTGCATCACAACTTCACACACATGCATCATTCATTTCAAACACGTCATTTGCATCTACAAATGTGTCTCAATAATTTGAATGTGGCTTGATAGCCTTCAAATACAACTTAAATTTGTGATTGCGTCACAATTTTGTGCAATTTTGTTACGACTTTTGATCCTGACCTAACGAATTTTGTCATTTGTGTTGCGATGCATTGAATGCATAGAATGCAAAAGCGATTGTAGTTTACACGAATGCATATGCATCGTAACGCATGTGTTTATAGCCCTAAAAACATTAGAAATACACAAAAAATGATAAATTGACAAAGTGGGATAGGGGTACATATTGCTAGCTCTGTGCAATTTGGCTTCCTATAAGTCTTGATGATGTATCCATGGTGCTCTGTGATCGGAATTGCCATCTTCTTTGCTACTGTTTTTGCATTGAGCTTTCTGAAATTACTATAGTAAATTTGACAATGAAATGTTTTTTACCCCATTTTCAAACTATTATTGGGTAAAAGTGGGATTATTCACAACTTTTATTACTGGAGGTTTTGTTGACCATCTTTGACAGCCCTTTTGAGTGGTTTAAACATGTCCAAATTTGAAATTGTCTGCGCCATTGATTTCCTAGTCATTACCTTAAGTTGTTGGGACACTTTCCAAATTTTTCTGTCATGGGGCCAAAATTTGAGAAATTTCTTTAGGTGGCATCGATACTCTATACCTTCGACAAGGCATGACTTTGACTTATTTTTCTTTGTCACAATGTGACAAGCTACATTATGACAAAGAGGGGAAAAATGTAGACACTAAAAATTGCCCTAGGTGTGCAAGCTATATTTTCACCGTATTTCTCCTAACATGATTAAAAAATTTAATTATATTATTTTGTCCATTTCCATCTATTAATTAAATAATTTTTAAATTATTATTTAATTAATTTACATCTATCTATTCTTCTTAATTACTAAAATAAGTAAATTCTATTTAAATACGTTGCTAATTGACTTAGGTCCTTCTATAATTAAATAAATTTCTTAATTTATTTAATTACTTTTGTCCATTAACCCTTCTAGATCATTTAAATAAATAAATCTAATTTATTTATTTAATGCGTCACTAATTGTCTAATATCTTCCTATGATTAAATAAATTTCTTAATTTATTTAATTTATGACTACCAATTGTTCTAGATTATGTAAATAAAGAAATCTTGTTTATTTATTTAAATACATCAATAATTTCCTAATTTCTCTTCCAATTAAATTTATTTAATTAATGGCCACATGTCACTTCCCTCATTTTAAATAAAATTATTTATTTAAAATGGTCAAAATTTCTTATTTTGGCACAATATGGGCATTTATTTTTCATTGTCATGAGATTCCTCCACTTTTGAATTAAATTAATTTTTAATTCATAAAGATGCTTTCTTCAACCAATGGTCAAACAACAGTTACTAATTTGATTCCCAATCCTCTTTTGGCCATTTTTGTCCTCATCTCCACTCTTAATATCGTTCATCGATTCTAGGGCCTTTGTCAACTCTCAATCTTGTCCATTGTTTCAAAATTGCATTTTCTATAAAATGGCAATTTTTAGTTCATTTTGTCCTCCTGAAGCTTTCACGTGAATTTGTTAGTTCTCATTTTATTGTCATTCTCTGGCATTCTTCATACATTTAGTCATTCATAGAGTTGTTTGCATGGTAAATCCTTCAAAAATTGCTTGGACATGGCATTTCTATATGTTGCTCAAACAGTATGAGGGCATAACTACAATTTGCAGCAAGCTAGAAGGTGTAATGGAGGTCAGCCATGGAGATTGAAGGTTTATGGTAAATTTGTTTCATTTATTTTCATGTTTTTCTCCTTTGCACTCCATTATTTGCTTTGGGATTTTGGTTTATTTGCTATTAATCTACTAAATCCTAAATTTTTCCATAGTTACAAATGTAAAATTTGCTTCTATGGTTATTGGATATAGAATCTATCACTCCAACTAGGATAACTTTGTATCTGGTATTGCAATCTATGCAGCTTATCAAATGATCAAGGAAAATGTAGAATATGACTTATGTGAGTTACTTCAGAGCCAACTAATTGAAAATCTTGGTAAAATAAAAAAGGATAAGAACTTCAATTATGGAATTCTACTATTATGTCTATTTCACTACCTCATGAATGAAGTTTCGAGAGTTGGTAAAGTGCAATGGGAAGGTGACATACCGGTAGTTGTTCAAATCAGAGACATCTATATGGAATTGGGGACAACAAAGCAAGGAAAACTACTATCTGGGGTTACTTCAAAAGCTTCCAAAATGAAATGCAAGATAGGGAAAGGATTCCTAAATATATTGTGGAAAAATATAAGGACACTATTTTCTTCATGGTTGACATTATCAGTGTGTGTGTGAAATGTGGGAATTGTTATTAAATCAACACAAACACCAATGAGATGAATTATAGTAAAGATTTGAATCAAAGAAACTATTCTAATTGTAGCTAAAATTTTCAAAAATGTTCCCTTGTCCTCTATTCTCAAGGATTTATTAAACCATATTGGCTCTCAGATTTTGATGTGTGCACTTATGGCTGTTAAAATGATAGCTTGAGAAATGAGATTGATATTTAATATGCAAGCCAATGAAATTCCTACATGAAAATATATGAGAAAAATGATAATGGATATTATGCTGAATGGATAATAGTGTTAGATTGTAAAAGGTGAATACTATGGTATGGAGCTAGGATGATTCTACATATGCTCAAATGCTAACTATAAATATGATAATCTAAAATGCAACTATGAATCAAAGTGTGATTCTAAGATGTAACTACAAAAAAAAACATGATATGAAATGTAACCATAATCCAAAATGCTCCAATGCTTTAACGATATTCCTGCATGATAACTCTATTGAAATGTGGATGCCAAATATAATGGCAAATGGTTGTATTTATAGGCTTTTTCAAGCATCTTGTGATGTGGAAAAGATTGATGGTCTAGATTCGAACAAGATGGATGAAGGGTGGAGATGAAGAGAATCAAGAATGTGTCCCCTTGACCAAAGACAACATGCCAAATAGATGGAGGAATCTCTTGACCAAAGAAAACATGCCAAATGGATGGAGGAATCAAGTGTGGGAAAAAAAGACCATGTGTTTAAAATATTGTTGAAGAAGTGTGTGAAGAATAAGACATGTTTTTGAAGATAATTATAATTTTAAAAATTAGAATTATTTAATTTCTTGTGACCTTGGGGAGGTGGCATGAAAAGTTGTAGACATGTGCTTGAATTCTTAATCTGAGATTAGTGAAACTTAATTAAATAAAACAAGCTTATGCAATTTTGTTTATTTAATTAAATTAGAAGAATATGATTTTAGATTTGGAGAATTAGAAAAGGGTGAACTATATAAATAAATTGCAAATTTATTTATACGTAGATAGAAAATTAATTAAATAGCTAGTATTTAATTAATTAAATGTCATGACCAATTTTAGGTGTATACATTTTTCTCCTCTTTGAAGTAATGTGTTTACACATTGCTTCAAAGAAAAAATTGATACTGATGTCGAGAATTTTTTATTTTGACACCCCAGATGTTGATTTTCAGGTGGTGACAGATATATGCCTCCTTGAGAGATAAATTGGTGAATTTTGGAATTTTTGGGATTTTTTGAAATTTTTGAAATTTTTGATGATGATCTCAAAATTTTGTGTGTGAGAAATGATTTATCTCTTGAAAATGATTTATGAGCCACTAGGTGATGAAATAATCAATTAAGCCCCTTTGAAAAATAAAATAAAACAACCCCATAAAAATCCCTACTAATTAACCTTTAAAAGGTTAAAAAGAGTGATTAGAAAGTTCATTTGTGCATTTGTGATTTTGAAAACTTGAGAGTGAGAGTGATTTAGCACTTTGGAGCAGAATGGTGATCCCCTACCACATGCATTTGTTTGAGTGAGTCAAGTGTCACAACTTCTTGGCGGCGTACAGTCCTCCAGTATGTACCCCTAGAAACTTCCTCGTGATTCGTGTATTTAATTTTTCCATTCATTTTCTTGTTTGAATTTGGCTTTATGTAGTTTAGTGCATAGAGAGTCCGCAATAGGGTGATCCCCCAAAGCTGGTTTACAATTTCTGGGAGGATCTGATTTTTGCTGAAAGCACATATTTTTTAGAAAATATAATGATTTAAGCCTTAAAAGGTTCCATTTAAAGAATTCCAATTGAAGAGGGTTTGATCAAACTACCTTAAATCAAACCCCCTTGGATAGAACCCCGCTAGTTTTAAACCATACCTATAATGGAGTCTCCTTTACACCTATCAAAATGCTGATAAAAAACCACTTTTGATTTACCTTTTAGGGGATCAAATGAATTCATTTAAAATTTATTTTTTGTAAGTATGTAGTCCTATTATAAGCTTCTGAAAAAATATAATTTTAAATAAATTTAATTTTATTATTATATTTATTTTTTATTTCTCGTGAATGTAGGTTTTTCACCGAAAATCAAGCTCTCTGCTATGCACATGTGGAAAAATAGTAGATTATAAAAAAAATTAAAAAAATTAGTGCACCAGATATTGAAGTCCTTGATCCAACAAAGAAAAAAAAATTTAGTTTCAATACATACAAAAAAAGTTGCATGTTATAAGGTTGCGCTATGTCTGAATTATAATTGGTTTGAATTCAAAACTTGATTAAAGAAAAAATATTCAATAAAAAACTATCTAACCAAGTGGAAGCACTAGATATCGGAGTTAAAAATCTAAATTCAAAATAATTGGAATTTAATCCCTCATAGAAAAAAAGTTATGCGTTATACAGTGAGCGTCACTTTTGTAAAAAATTGTTTTATGAAAAACACTAGTTTTTGAGGGAGATGGAAAAAGAAGTGCAATCTGATTTCAAATTTTTTTAAAATAAAATAAAATAATAATTTAGAATTTATAGACAAAATGTCACAAAACTCTAGTTTGCATCATCTTCAAATTCCTCACGGTTTAGCTGCTATAGGCTCCCGAAAGTGAAGGTTTAGTTAAAAAAATATATTTCAGTGTCCAGTTTGGCCAAAAATTGTAAACAACTATTGTGGGATCACCCACTACATAGAATGACTATTCTAGCGCATCTATAAAATTAGCATATAGGCAACCTAAAGTAGTGCATAGGTGTGCCTAAGTAGCGCAGTGATTAACTATTGTGGCACATAGGGTGTTTTAGCACTTAGGTCAATTAGATTAGTACATTGATGAGATGAACTAGCGCATAGGGTGAATTAATGCATTGGGAACCTGTTTTGGTGCATAAGTGAAATATTTTGGTGCATAGAGCAATGTAGCGTATAAAACCTCTGTTCTAGTGCATTGATGAATTTCTCTGATGCATAGAGTTTTCCAACGCATTGGAGAGCTGTTTTAGTGCATTGGGGAAGTCTTGACCAAATTAATGATTTTCTTGATTAGACTCCTTGATTTCTATGATGTTTGATTTTGTTAGCCTTTGTGTTGATGATGATTGATGATGTTGATAGGTTAGATGTCCATTGATCTCATGATAGGTGAGATTCAATGATAGGATGATGATAATTGACCTCATGATAGGTGAGGAACAATTATATTTTGATTTAATGAACCCCATGATAGGTGAGGTACATTGATTAATTGATAAAACTCATGGTAGGCAAGGTTAAGTTGATTGATGAATATCATGATAGGAAAGGTTGATTGAATGATGAAACTCATGATAGGTGAGGTTTATTTGATTGATGAATCTCATGATAGGTGAGGTTGATTTGACTAATGAACCTCATGATAGGTGAAGTTTATTTGATTGATGAACCTCATGATAGGCAAGGTTTATTTGATTGATGAACCTCATGATAGGCAAGGTTGATTTGATTGATGAACCTCATGATAGGTGAGATAGGCGAGGTTGATTTGATTGTTTGAAACTCATGAGATTTGATCAAATTCTCATTAGAGTGGATTAGATTGATAGGCTGATTGATGTTGTTTGATTGATTTGTTGATTTGCGATTTTGTGATGATAGAAGTCATTGACCGATTTACAAATTAGAGAGCACTTTCCTAGGACTTGGGAGTTGATTCCTCACTTGACACTAGATGAGGTAGCTACGATTGCACGATCCAGATTATCATATTTAAAAGATATGCCCCAGATTAAGGTGAACAAGGGTTTACTGACAACTTTGGCCGAGAGATGGCATTGTGATCATAACACTTTTCATTTATGATCAGTGATTTAGAGTCAATAGTTTGGTTTAATTGATTTATCATTGAGAGATTCTTGCTTCTAAGAGTATTGAGACAGTTTGGCAAGGTTGAAGGTATGCCCCAAGGAGTGACACACTATGCGCGACAATGGTAGGATGCTACAGAGTGGGGGTTAGTTTTATCTTATGATGTAGAAGTTCCACATTTTTAGGTTTTGTAGGGTCTTATTTGGGAGGTGCATCTAGAGATCACTGATGCACCGGTATGTAATGAGTATTCCCATTACATGTTCCAACATCCATTCCCCTGGATTACCATTTCGGATGAGATAGCAGCAATGTTAGAGGGGGAGGGAGTAATGGGTCATAGGCATAGGTGGAGGAGAGGTGGTGGAGATGAGGAGGGGGAGCAGCAGTAGGAGTAGGAAGAGGAGGAGAGCAGTGAGGAGGAGAAGAGCAGTGAGGATGGAGATGATGATGAGAGTGATGGGAATGATAATGGGAGTGATGGGGATGGAGGAGGGCCAGGTCTTAATGTCGGAGAGACAAGCATGCCTCACAAGAGGCGATGTGCAAAGATTTGGCTACCCTCATCATAGCAACATACATAGATTGTTGCGTTATAGGTGCAGGTTGAGACTTTGCCGGGTTAGCTTGACCAAGTTTAGGCTTTGCTTACATAGGCACAGGGATAGGTCCAGTCCTTAACTGCTAAAATGGATGCAACTAGGAACTAGTCACAATAGATACAAGCTCAGTTGGCACAGGTTCAGGTGTAGGTACAGATGCAAGCATAGGTTGCCACATTCATTGCCAAGAGGGACACTCTGAGATGGTAGGTCGAGGAGGCTGAGGGCATCACCAAGAGACTATAGTGGCCTACAGAGGCTACTAGTTTGGAAGATTACTTCAGAGAGGTTTGTTGGATTGCTTAGGAGGCTGAGTTCTACAAAGGGAGATATCATGAGCTAGTTCCTCCTGAGTGAAGAGAGAGCTTTGCACAGTCCCGGTCAGGTAGGTCCCAGTCTTGGACCATGAGAAGAGGTGTCACACAACTGCTTCGTGGAGATCAAAGAAACATAGATCTTAGTGCTGGGCCATTAGGTGGAGGTACTCATTTAGTGATGCCAACACCATTTGGGGGGAGCACTACATAGCTCCGATATGATGATTTCTTGATGTATTTTGTACATGATGTATACACCTTTATTCAGTTTGAGACATTGGTGATATACCTCTTGATTTCATATGTTATGATACACTACCATTTTTGATACTAATGTATTTCTTTATCCCTTAAGATATATTTGTACATTTGCCATTATGATTTTGAGGTTATATGATATGCAACAATGAGTATGATCCATGTGCCTATGATGTTTATGGATGAATTTGATTTCTATTTTATGATGCCATGTGATGTTCTATAGGATAATGATATGATATGCCATGGATGCAAATGATGATGCAACTAATGTGTTATGATTCTCTGATGCCTATATGTGATGGATCTTATGATGATGATATGATATGTAATGCATTCTATGTTTTTTGTGCTTTTCTAATGTAGATAGATGATGTAATAAATGTATGAATGTATGATAATGATATGATGGTGCATGGTTCTATGTGTTTATGATGTTTATATAATGATCATGATGATTATGATGATTATGAAATGATGATATGATAATGCATGATTAATGATTTGATATGCTTAATGAATGATGTTTTATGCTAGGTGAGATGCAAGTGATGTATTTTATGCAATGATTGTGTGATGATGGTGCTGATCCAGTTACAAATTCATCTTCACGACTGGTTTTAGATGTTCATAATATCCATTTTATTAATAAAGAAATAAAAGACTCATAGATGCATCAAGTTCAATTATGCCCCTATTAAAATGAAGACACTTTTCTTCTTGGCAATCTTACTCTATTGGATATGTCTTTCAATCTTCTTAATGGACTAATTTCTTAATCTATTAATAATTGGTGAAATGATTTGGATCATGCAAGTGAGATGGAATGCACTTCTTTTTGTGTTTTCTGATGCAAATATTATGATGTGATGCATGAATGGATGAGTGATATGAGAATGGTTTCTAATATACACAAATGATGATACAACTGATGTGTTTTCTAATGTATGCAAATGATGATGCCACTAATGTGTTTTCCAATGTATGCAAATGATGATGCAACTACTATTTTTTCTAATGTATACAAATGATGATGCAACTGATGTGTAATTAAATGAAAATGATGTGTTTTTGGTTAACCTCAAATGTACTCAATCCATTGATAGTAGAGATAACACCATTATGAAATTGTTGCAGCTTTGGAAACCCCATAGATATAGATGCAAACTAACATGGATTCAATCTAACCTAACCATGCAAACCTAATATGTAGATGTTGTCATTCGTAACAACCAAATTTTCATGCTTTTTATCATCATTGAGCCTTTAAAATGTTGAAAGTGAGTACAAACATCAATGGCATATTTTAGACCATGATGATCTGAGTATTACTTCCATGATGTTTGATATAGCAAGTTAACACAAGCATCTAGGTATAATTAAACCGAGATGACCTAAGCATTGCTTGTGTAAATAGACAAGAGTTAACCATTTTCCTATGCAAATTCAAATTGTCATTAGTGATACTTTGTAGAGAATGTTCCATGACAATTTGCATAGTAATAGTGATCAACTCACATACATCAGACAAAGAAAAATAATACTCCTTCCTGGCTCCTCTAGTTCAATACATCATCAAAATTCTCCAGAGATATGATAACAAAAATCAAAGTTCAATAGTTGAACACTCATGCCACAGTGATACAACCATGATTCAAAAGAACATCATCCTTTGAAGGTTGTTTCGATTTTATTTGGTTGTTTTGATTTGGATACTCGATATGTTTCTGATGGTGATTGATGTATTTTGTACGTTGTATTTGTCCTACTATTGTTTTTCTATTGGTTTAAGCTCAAAGTTTATTTTCCCTTAGTGAGTTCAAGATTTTTCCCCCAGTTTAGGGTAAGACAAGACCGTGATGCTAGGAAATGTGCATGAAGCTTTCAGATGAAAGGAAATTTGATGGTGAAAGAAAATGGTGAAAGCGAATGGTTGGCATGGTCAAATAGATGGAAAAACTACCTATAAAAAATAGCATCTATTGCCAGGTTTTCACTAGTTTTTATTGCACTTTTTTAGATTTTATGTTTTATTTTTTATTTTTTTGCTTTTCACTTTTTTAAAAAAAAATTTCTCCTTTTTAATTTTTTGTATTTTCTCTTTTCTAATTTTTTTTGTTTTTTTTCTAATTTTTCTGATTTTTTTTGTTTTTTCTAATTTTTTTAATTTTTTTTGTATTTTTTCAGGACTTTTAAAATGGAATGATATGATATAATTGATTGAAAGAATGAGATACACCACAATAGAGGTAATAAAACCATGTATAAATGATATATCAAAATGAAAGATTCATTGCAAAACATGTCACACAAACAACATATCTCTTGTCAAAAGATGATAATGGTTGATTGATTAAGATGTTAGGAATGATTGATTCCATAAGGCATGATGATGATAAGTAATTAGGATCACTGATTCCTCTAAGTACGATAAGATTGATGATTGTTGATGGTTGATTAACAAAAGATATGAGCATTGGATACTATTTTACATCTAGGCTCAAATATGATTTGCATGATAAGATTCAAGGTTGCAAAGGGACATGATGATCCACACTGGGGTAGTATAATCATGGATAAATGATAAGGATGTGAACTATGATGGATTTTGATAAGCTAGAAGATATGGAATAGAATAAATCAATGATAACAATAATGAATGGGACGATCAAGATCAACTAGATAAGATATAGACACAAGGATCAAGTACTTTTCCCCCATTCCTCATCAAGACCAAGGATGGGAAGAAAGGATGTATTTAGAAAGAATGATCGAATATGGATAAGGCAAAGGATATGATACAAAAGATATGGATAAAGTGTATATGATAAGATATATGATGTTCAAGAATATCCTTAACCTTGTCAAGATCAAAGGTGAAAATGTAAGGAATAAGCATAGAAAGGATAATGACCATGAATGATAAGATGGAAAAAAATTGCCCCAAGTGTAGAGTGCAAGAGGAATATGGAAAAAATGATACATATGATAGGGATATGGAGGAAAGATCTTAAGCATCAAGTTTCACAACCAAATATCTCTCAAATACATGCTCTAATAAACCATGGCAATGGGAAATTAGACTCCTAAATATTGGAAGATTTAGTGTATGATGGGATAATGGATAGGAGGTTGAAAGGTTTGTTGATGGATAGATGGAAAGGATGAAAAGCTCAACATTGACACACATCTTGAAGGGTGGTGGAGCGATGGAGGAAAAATGGATTTGGAAGGTGAGAGGTTTTTAAATGGAAGATTGGAGGAAGCTTTTGGATTAACAAATTTGGATGCCAATTTAAATTTTATTGCTTCTATGAGACTTTTAGGAATCCACATGATTTTTGACTTTGATATTTTCTTTGTGGGATTTTATGGCCTTTGAGATTTTTCTCTTTGATTTATAGACCTTTGTGGTCTTGGAATTTTTTCTTTTTTCTTTGATGGGCCTTTGTTGCCTTTTGAAATTTCCTTTTGATTTATGGACCTTTGTGGTCTTGGAAATTTTTATTTTTTCTTTGATGGGCCTTTGTGGTATTTTTGATTTTTCCTTTGATTTTGGATCAAATTTTCTTTTATTTTTGCATGCCTCTTCGAGGAGACATGTTGATCCTTTGATACATGTGGAATTTGATATAGAAGCTTTTGACATTTGGCACCCAAATCGACTCCAAGAGTAATAGGAGAGATGGATGGAGATGAATGGTATGGAGGTATCATGGATGAGTTGTTGGAGGTAGAATTTTGAAAGGGTATCAAGTATGTATGGATTTTTTGTTCTTGAGGAATAAGATATGGACCTAGGATAGATGGAAGGTTTGATGAACTAGGATGGGGACCTAGGATAGATGGAAGGTTTGGTGGATTGGGATGAGGACCTAAGATAGATGGTAGGTTTGATGGACTAGGAAAATTAGGTGTATAACCAAGTCCATGGCAATATGGGTTTTCTTGAGAAAAAAGGGGTTCTAGGATACCTTGTTCATGAAGGTCTAATCCTTTTCATTTTTAGTTCATACTTTGACACATTCGTTTACCAATTGGATATGTATTGTTTGCAAAACAAGATGTGAGTCCATTTTGAGGAGGATGTGACATGGATGAAAGGATCAGTGTTGGAAGTAAACTAGAGTGGATGAAGGTGGAGGATCCCAATTTGTAGGTGTGGGGTTCATGGATAGATTGTATAGGTGTGATAGGATCCTAACATGGGGATGATGGGGTACTTAGATCTTGACTTGGAAAAGGATCACAAGGTGTAGGAGATGGAGTAGCTTGCTCTTTATTATGTATGGAATCATCGTGTAGTGGTGTGAAAGGAATATCTTGATCTTGAGAAGGATGTACATACTCATGAAATGAAGGGATATCCTTGAATGGAAGCATATCTTGATCTTGATGAGGAAGGGAATCATGATATTTTGTAGAAAAAATATCTTGATCATCAAGTGATAGGACATCATTAGATAGGATGGAAGAATTATCATGCTCCTGGGATGCAATGGAATCATGAGATGGTATGAATTCATTAGATGGGGTGGAAGAAGAACTCAAAAGGATATTTTTCTCTTGATATGGAAAGGAGTCATCGTGGATGAAAAGTGAAAGGAGGGGATCATCATATAATTCTTGAGAGATTCAGTCTTGGTCAAAGATTGGAAGAACTTGTGGGATTTTGGTATCATTGGATGAAGTGGAAAGAATTCTTTGATCTTGAGGTGTAGAGGAGTCTATGATAGCATGGTTTAGACTAAGAGATTGACATGAATCATTGGATATAGAAGATATGATAGAAGAAGGTGGTTGGATGGCATTGTTAACTTGAGTGAAAGAATCCTGAGATTTATTTTGACTTATGGGAGATGAAGAAAGATGCATGAAATGGTAAGATTGTTCAATATCATTTGTATTTGAGGACTGAGATTTGGGCTTTTGATTTAATTTTTTAAAAATTCAGAGATATTGAACTTGGATGATGTAGTTGTTGGTGGAGAAGGTGTCATGTCTAGATTTTTGTCAAAGGAATAAGAACAAATGTCTAGCAGCAAATATCTCTTTGTGGTTGTTTCCCTTTGCATATCCCAGATTTTTTGTTGAAGGTTTTTCATTTGATGAGCTAAAGCATTCAATTTATTCTCATCTATTTTAGGTTGATGAAATTTGTGAAAATAATTTCCTTCAGTTTTAGCTATGATGGTTTGATTTTTTGGTTCAAATAGACAAACATATGGTGAATTTAACTCTCTAGTTTTGAGTTTATTGGATGCGCTAAAACAAGAATTGGATGCACTAAAATATTTGATAGACATGTTATAATATTAACTAGATGTGGTATAACAAAGGATGGATGCACTGGAAGATTGCACAAATGCACTATAAAACTACTTGGATGCATCAAAACAGAGGATGGATGCACTGAAATATGTAGTGAATGCATTATAACAAAGGATAAATGCACTAGAAGATTGTACAGATGTGCTAAAATAGAGCCTAGATGTGCTAAATTGGGAAAATGTCATAGTTTCTTGAAGTTTGTTTGATTTTTTCAATTTTCTAGTCAGAGAATTGGTTATTTCAAAGGATGTTTTTTGAATCAAGGTTTTCACTTCTAGTGTGTGATGTTTTGTTTGAAATTTGTTTGAAAATACATTGGTAAAACACATAAAACATGTACAACCTATGGCTTTGTAGGACAATATTTATTGGATTCCAACTTGGATTTTACTCTAGCTGTGCCTACTTTTGGAAGATGATTAGATGCTTGACCCCACAGGCTCCCCCTTATAGTGCAATAGCTTTTTAGGGCAGCCAAGCATCGGTACCCATGAATCTCCCATGGAATACTTCTCATCTCTACCAAAAGCTGCAAAAATGTGGGACGACTTCAAAAGGACCATTCTTGAACCAATAAATAGACCATTCATGGCGGATCATCCATTTGACAAGAGACCATTGCTATAACAAAGGGTTCTAGTATAGGCATTCCATTCGTGGGGGATCATCCATTTGACAAGAGACCATTGCTACAACAAAGGGTTCTAGTATAGGCATTCCATTTGTGGGGGATCATCCATTCAACAAGAGACCATTGTTGCCCTTCTTTTCAAAACAATCCTAGTGATACTTGAACTTTCCTCAAGTACCCACATTTATATTCTAGTTGGAAGGTTCTTGGCTTTAGCATGTTACAAGTTGGGTCATTCCCTTGGGTGATTACTTTTTCCCACAAGACAGACCCTCTATGGGTACAACAAAAAGAATGGGTTTGGCTTTTTGGTCACCTAGTTAAGGGAAGAGCATATGGCTACCATTCATCAAGCACAAAAAATATGGTGTTCTTTAACCTTCTAATTAAGCTAGATGCCTATCTTAATCAAAAGAAATCATTCAAATAACTCCAACCCTTGCATGCATCATCAATAGTTTCAACAAATGTCTTTGACAAGTGTATTTAGTACAATGGATATTAAATGATTTTTCTTTTACTTAAATGCTCCATGTTCCTCTTAAAACCTACGATAAATGCTCAAAATGTTAGATGAGATCAAAAAATAAGAAGAAAGGAGGGTTAGATAAATGATTAAGAATAAAAACCCTAAAACTTAGACCAAGTTACAATGGGATATTACTTTAGGTGTAAAATTGAAAAATTTAACTCTACAAAAATTGAGAAATAACTACACCATTGCATAGCTTATGAAATTCTACCCCATTTCAAGAAAAAAGCTTTGAAAAAGACCTCTGTATGACCAAGATACAACCATTTTAAAATTGACTATAAAAGCACTAAAATAGTGATCCAATGTGCTAATCTGTATGCGCTAAAGACTTCATGGATGTAATAAAATAGTCCTTAGATGTGCTAAAAGAAGTGTTATATGTGCTAAAAGAAGTGTCAGATGTGCTAAAAAAAGTGTCAGATGTGTTAAAAATAGTGTTAGATGCACTAAAAGAAGTGTTAGATGCGCTAAAATACTTTTTGTATGCACCATAACAGTCATCCAATGCGCTAAAAGACTTTTTGAATGTGTCATAATAGGGATCGTATGCTCTAAAAGACTTTTTGTATGCACGAAAAGAACTCACAGTTGCGTTAAAATATGTTCATGTCTAGAATCTATGAAACAACTTCCAAAAAATGTCAATAAAAAAGGGCTAGGCCCCACGGTGGGCGCCATTTTATGTGTGTGAACTATGGGAATTGTTATTAAATCAACACAAAGACCAATGAGATGAATTATAGTAAATATTTGAATCAAAGAAAGTATTCTAATTGCAGCTAAACAAATCTTCAAAAACGTTCCATTGTCCTCTATTCTCAAGGATTTATTAAACCATATTGGCTCTTAGATTTTAATGTGTGCACTTATGGATGTTAAAATGACAACTTGATAAATGAGATTAATATTCAATATGAAAGCCAATGAAATTACTACATGAAACTATATGATGAATGTGTAGGATCATCATGGAAAAAAAAGGCCCTTAAGTGTAAAAAAATTCAAAAAAATCAGAGTTAGGAAACTTGACGTAAAAAATTGAATAAGTTATCTATATTATTTCAAAAATATGTAAGAATAGAATCTGTAGCAAATTGAATGTAGTTTCTAAACTATGAGGTATGTTTGAAAAAAGAAAAAATCTATTTGGTGAAAATTTGAAATTTCAATAAAGTGGTACTTAAATTTCAGGAAAAAATAAGAAGTAGGTGTCTGTCTGACCACCCTAACCACAATAAAATGATAATATTTTTTTATAATATTTTAGATATAAGTAAATGACTCATGCCCCAATCTGATGCATTTTCTTTTGTAATTTTTTTCCAAATAAATAATTAATTATGAATTTTTTATTACAATTTTTTTAAAAATATAAAAACCCGTATGTCTAACCACCTTAACTTGGTCAAAACTTCATGAAATTCAACTTTTCTTTTTTTAATCCTATTCTATGCAAAACATATAATGTGACACATGTTTTGGATTAAAAAAATGTGATAACATTTGAAATCTATAGATGTTTTTCAATCAACCTATCAATCAGGACTTTAGTCATAATTTAAATAGAAAATGAATAATAATTACTTATTAAATTGAAAGTAAAGCATAATTTAATTGGTGGAAAGCTAAGAATATCCTTTAAAAACCCTTTTTGTTTCATCAATTTTGGTTTAAAAAATAGTCATCAGCCACATACCCATCATATTGCCACTTTTTGGCCCATCATGATCCTGCACATACCTAAAAAATGAATATTACAATGAATGGATAATGTTGTTAGATTGTAAAAGGTGGATACTATGGTATGGAGCTAGGATGATTCTACATATGCTCACATGCTAACTATAAATATGCTAATCTAAAATGCAACTATGATGCAAAGCATGACATAAAAAACAACTATGAAGCAAAGTGTGATTCTAAGATGTAACTACAAAACAAAACATGATATGAAATGTAACTATAAGACTCCAAAATTATCCAATGCTCCAATGATATTCCTGCATGATAATTCTATTCAAATGTAGATGCCAAATACAATGGCAAAGGGTTGTATTTATAGGATTTTTCAAGCATCTTGTGATGCAGCAAAGATTGATGGCCCAAATTCAAACAAGATGGATAAACAGTGGAGATAAAGAGAATCAAGAATGTGTACCCTTGACCAAAGACAACATGCCAAATGGATGGAGTAATCAAGTGTGGGAATAAAAGATCATGTGTTTAACAGTTTGTTGAAGAAGTGTGTGAAGAATACGACATGTGTTTGAAGACAATTCTAATTTTAAAAATTAGAATTATTTAATTTCATGTAATCTTGGGGAGGTGGAATGAAAAGTTGTAGACTTGTGCTTGAATTCCTAATATGAGATTAGTGAAACTTAAATAAAACAAGCTTATGAAATTTTGTTTATTTAATTAGATTAGAAGAATATGATTTTAGATTTGGAGAATTAGAAAAGGGTGAACTATATAAATAAATTGAAAATTTATTTATACGTAGATAGAATATTAATTAAATAGCTAGTATTTAATTAATTAAATGTCATGACCAATTTTAGGTGTATATAATCAATGTTTGATGGAAATAGTAGAACCTAGAATAGTTTGGATAATGCCTATGGGATATGAGGTTGAAGAACACATTTTGGAGTTGTATGCCCAACACTTGTTGAGTAAAAATCAAGATTCAATAGAAGAAAGGTTTGGTACCTTTGAAGAGAAGAATATGCAAGTGCATGTACAACTAAAAAATCGTATGATAGTCCAAAGGGTGAGAAAGGAAGTTGAAGCTTTTGTAGAAAGCATCGACATATCAGTTGAAGTAGTTAGGGAAGTGAGGAAGAAAAGAGAACAAGCTGAAAGAGGGGAATTTGCTAGAATTGAATCAGTTAGTTCAGTAGCATCCTTAGTTAGATCTAGATCTAGAAGGAGCTCCCCTCGCTCATCTGGTCCTACAAAGAAATCAAGCCTAGTAAAAGCTCAAGCCAAGACATTTGAAAGAGAAGGAAAGAGGAAAAGCATAAGTCTATGTTGCTATTGAAGATGATGGAGAAACTGAATCAGATGAAGAAATAAGGGCACTAAAGCATCAAAAGTCTCTAAGGGAAAGCCCTCCAATGAAGGAACAACAAAGAAAAAGGTGAAAACTAATAGATTAGGTATGATTGTAGATGAAGTGGAAAAATGTTTAATTAAGGATGGTAATCTCAAACCACTTTTTGAATGGTATGACACTTTTGATAGTGTCGATCAGAGAATTATTGAAGAAGCCACAATAAAATATCTAAATATTTTCAATATGATTCTCATAGAAATAATGTTAGAGTTACCTAAAGCGTTATATGAAGTCTTAGAAATGAGGAGAGTAAATGCAAGAACTAAAGAAGAACAAATGAGAGAACACATACTTGCCAATCTGTGTCCGGTAATATAAATAGAAGAAATGAAGAGAATCCTCACTAATGCTAAAAATGATTTTAAGAGAAAAACAAGGGTGAATAAACTTATGATCAAGTAGACAGAGGAAGTAGCAAAAGATATTGAGAAAATTCTTAAGGTAGTTCTGTTGAAGAATAGATATAATGCTCAAGATGTTCAAGCTAATACTGAAGAAGTGGAAGAAGAAAAAATTGAGGACACTCAAAATCCTCTAGATATGTAAGATATTGAAATTCCCATGGAGACTAAAGCTCCTAAAGATATGTAAGCAGAAGAAATAGAGATTCCCAAAACCAAGCAAGAATCTGTGATTGAAGAAAAGATGGAAAACATAAAGGAGGGTGCTATGGAGGCAAGAGACACTGCAAAGGTAGTAAAGAATTTTTTAGAAGAACAATAGGAGGAGTTTGACCCTGAATTGGTTGAAGGTCCTATCAACTTGGCCACTCTATCTCCTATTTAGAAGCTAAAGGTAGCATCATTTACTCGGACCAAGGCAAGGGAGGAGACATTTCAATCTCATATTGAGGACAGTGAGTTGCTAAGTCTTGCATCTGGTATCTTGGAGAAGATTGTGCCCACACATGTCAAGGACTCATCTAATTCTCCCTTTGGTCAGCTGAAGAAACTTATCAACTCTGTAAGTACTCACTTTGAGTCTCTTGAAAAGTTAGCCAAGAATAAGGTCCAAAAAGAATTTGATACAACAGGTTTAGTAGATTGAAGAGTATGATTGCTAATGATAAATCCGTATTAGCTACCTATGCAAAGAGCATTTAAGGTGCATTATCTGAAGGTGAAAATATCTACAAGTCATGCTTATCCATGTCTAAATTCACTGAGGTCATTAAGAAGAAAATTAAGGAATATGAGAAACAATTAGCAGATATTTCTCAAGCCTTTGATCCTCTAACCATTTCTGGGTAAGCAAGAAGGTCAAGTCATATCCTTGCTTGAAAAAATTAAAAGTTTGAAGCATGAAAAAGATAATTTTTTTGAAAGGGTATGTGAGCTTAGAGGACTAATTGGTCCTAAAATGGAGACAATACTTAGTGCATTGAAGGAAGCACAAGATGCTTTGGCTATTAGTGATCCAACAAATATTGAGTCAATAGAGATGAAAACCTACCTGTTCTGTGGTCACATGACTATTTTGGAGAGTCTCAAAAAGGGTTGGGACACTAGTTTAATCCTATTGAAGAACAATTTTGTAGACATATTCAAGTCCATGTGTATGTTAGAAAAGCATGGTTGTACATATACAATTTGTTCATAGAAATTTTGTATGATTTTTGCATATGTGGATTCTCGTCTTTTCCATTAATGTCAAAGGGGGAGTGTGAGATAGTGAAAAATTTCATATTCATCTCAGAGGGAGTTTTGATTAAATTTTTTTTTGAATTTTTGAGGATTGTACTGTATTCATATTGGTACTGATTCTGACACTTAGTCATTTTTCACTAAGTATTTCCATCAATGCTAAAGGGGAAGATTGTTGGCAAGAGATACTGTACAAGCCATCTGGTGTTGTCATTGATGGTAACCATAGTTAGTAGTTCCATCTGCACCTCAGTATTTGCTTATAATAGAAGTCAGATTGAAGATGTGTGTTAATTGTCAAAGCTAAAATATGAAATCTGACTGAAAAGGTTGACAAGGTGATTGTAGCATGTTGCAGATATTCAAGACATAATTTTTTAAAGCGTTTCATGTTTGAGGATGTTTTTTTGGGTCCTTACTATGTTTTGGATGGCATTGGTTGATTCACATTGATAATTGTTTATGTATTGGGTCAATAGTTTGTACATGTTTTATATTTTGTTAAAGTCGACATGCAGTTGTTCTAATCTCTAGTTGTAGATATATATAATCGATTATTCATATCATTTTGATATTCGATGATATATGATGTGAAAGTTAGAAGGAATATGATTTATTATGCATAGTTTCACTTGCATAGAACAAAGATTGGTGATTCGGATTAAAGCAGACAAAGTTTCAAGAGTAGAATCAAATAGAATGTGAAGAATGCAATTAATGTGTTTAACCAGAACTATAATCAAGCATTGGTAGATGCTAGCTCACAATTCATCCACTCTAGTTGTCTTCCAAATATGACTGTAAGACACCAAGTCTTCTTTTGTGTAGTAAGCCTTTTTGTATCTGAGCAGTGAGCTCTAGGCAGCGTTCTTGAATGCATGCAAATTCCTTTGTAAACACTTATTTTGAGTATACTCATGTTGTGGATTAATCTCCATCGTGGTTTTTCCCCTAATAGGGGTTCCACATAAAAATCCTTGTGTTATGGTGTTGTGGTTGATTGACTTGTGTTCTTGTAGCTTTCTTTTGGTTCAATGCTATAAGTGGTTTAAAGATCAAGGCAATAAAGTTAAATTTTGTAGAACACTGATTCACCCCCCCTCTCAGTGTTCCTTGATTCCAACAAGTTCTAGGTAGTACCAATATATGAAAATTGCATTTCAAATAGAAGTCTAAACTGTAAGCTCTGTCTAGTGATGGAAGAAAAAGTAAAATGTAGAATAAGTCAAATAGAAGCTGACATATTATGAGTCATTTTTTTGATCTTTTACCTTATATTTTTGGAACACATTCTTGCTCTCTGTTTTAATTGACTCACTGCTCTGTTTTGATGAGTACTAATCTAAAATGTTGCAACCCATTGTGTATAGTTGTTGAGTCAAACTTATGAGTTGGGAAGTGTCATTCAAAATAGCTTGTTTGTAGGTAGCTAAGTATCATATTTCTATATAAATAGGGGAAAGGAATACCTCATTTGGATGCATTATTTAATTTAATTCTATTGTTTTTTATCTGAGTTATTCTTGTTTGAGCTCAAATTTGTTTGAGGAGAGTTAAGAGAGTTATTATGAGAATTTCTATGTGTGGTTTTCGAGAATTACTGAAGAGTCTTCGAGTGGATTGAGCTTGGAAGTCAGTTTATTGCATTTGGGATTAACATTTTATAGGCATGTTATTTTTCCCTCTTCTGTTTTATATGTTTTTGAAAAGATTGAATGTTGTTTTTGTTTTGTGTGGAAAGAGAATTTATTTGCTAGGTTAGGTAAAGATTATGTTTTGAAAGAATCTTATTATATTTACACCTTATGAACCTTACTTGAGTGTTTGTACATACTCTGTATTAAGGAGTGATTGTGTTCATTAGTATTATATACTAGGGAAATAAGTTTATAATAGGTTATGAAGTATTTGTCTTCAAGTTATTATGTATTCCAAGCTATAGAAATTTCATAGATTACCTTGGAATTAGATTATCCAATGAAAGAAGTAACTTGTATTTGATAGTATATTATGCTAGGTAAACCCTAGTGGTTAATGAGGTTAGTAATACAACAATAATGATGGTATAAGAGACATGCCATCATTGATAGGTCATAATGTTATGAAAACCAAATTATTTTTAGTCAACACTTGAAAAATCACTTGATCATTACATTACTTGATTATTGATTGGAACCCTAGGTTGAGAATAACCTACACGAATGGTATGATTGTTGATAATTGATTTTATTTTGGGATTAGGGTACACTAAGGAGGAGATTACCTATATGATTAAGTTGATTATTTGAATTTGTGAATTACTATTGATTGGATCCATAGGTGGGAATACCCCATTGAGTTGAAATTATTAATTGATTGGTTGTTTTACATCCTTGACATGAAGTCTTTTTATTGATGAAAATCTAATTTTTCTATAGTCTTTTATTGATGACAATTCACCCTTGATTAGAGTCTATTATTATTGAAACTATACTTTTGAATGATCCATTTATTGTGTAGTGTAGAAAAAAGTATCCCTTTTTTCACTTAATTTAGGAAAAATTAATATTAAAATGAGCTTAACTATGCCTTTATTTAGTGTTGTGATGTGTTTTACACATTCACATTGAGTTTAAGACCTTTCTTTAACTAAATGGACTTAATGGTGCCTTATTTAGAGTGTTGTAAAGCGTATCTTTACACTTTCACACTAATCTAGGGCCTTATTAATTAATTGAGGTTAATTGACCCCTTTAATTGAAATCCAATACTAATTAATTACAAATTCTAAGGGCTAAAGCCTGACATTCATAAATGATATAACAAAACACTTAATTTTTGAAGGTGTTTGTCCTAGGTTAGTGACTTAGGACCCATTTTCCACATAGCGAATGGGTCCTCACTTGGTCCTAGGACCCTATTTCTACATAACATTTTAGAATCCCTAAAGTGTGTCCTAGCTAAGTAAGTTAGGTCCCATTCGTCACATGGAAAATGGGTCCTCACTTAGACTTAGGACCCTCCCTTGGGATATATTTTTGATGGTATTTTAATGATTTCAAATCCTACATTTGATGTTGGCTTGTGATATTTGAATTTCGAGAATTAAGAATAAGATATGTATAAATATAAGGTGAACTATTTCACCTAGTTTCATCTAAGAAATTTTATGCAACTATCCTAATAGCAAGTTTATGAGATCAAGAGAATTCACAAGAGTATTTCTACGACATTCAAGGGAAAATTATAGAAGATTATTGCAGCAACCAAGAGTCATTTCATCATGTCAAAGGCATAATGCTTCATGCATGATGTTGAGCTAATATGTTGATGTAGCATTGAAGATCAATTCAAGCATATCCAAGGCATTGTTTCTAATCAAGTGTTGTGATCAAGATCTATATCCATTGAGGCCACTTCATGCAATATTTTTGATTTGTACTCTAAGGTTTCAATTGGGGTTTGGTGAGTTGTGACATTGTATTTTTTTCCTTCATCATTCCTTTATGCATTGTTTTATTTCAAGGTTTAATTACCAAAATGGGGTTTGATCAAGGAAAACACCTATTCCCTAACAAAGAAAAATATTTTTCTCCTTTGATGTGTGATTGGAGGTTTTATGTTGAAGATCATTTGGAGAGAAAAAGTTGCAAAGTTGAAAAGTTGTAAAAGTTGTCACATTTATTGCAAAATCACGAAAATTGAGCTAGAGAATTTATTTCCAGGTTTTTGACAGTCTCCAACTAGGATATGAGAGTGCAGACATTGAAGAACAAAACCTAGAAATAGACTTTCTAGATCCCTAGCTAGGACCCATTTGCCAAAGGGCGAATGAGTCCTTAGTGAGGCTTGAAAAAGCACTTTTTGCAATAGGTACACAACATTTAACCCTATTAAAACCTTCCTTTTGATTGGTATATCAGTTAGGTTTGATTTTTGATTCTCATTTATACCTTATAACCCTCATAATTGAATGAAACATAGGAAAATAGAAGGTTCATCATTTTGTTAATTCATTTTGGTGAACCCTATTTTTGATGGTTCATATTGATATGATTATTCTTTTGATTTAGGTCATTTATTGATAAGATTATGCTTTGAGTAAATTCATTCCTTTTTGAAAGTTATACTTTTAGTTTGAGGTTATTTATTGATACTTTTGAAGGGAGTTATTTAATGTTGAGATTACCATTGATTGGAGTTTTTTTATAGTTGGGATTGTACCTTTGGTACTAGATTCATTCAATGATGTGACGTTATGTTAGTTTTTTCATTACTCGATAAGTAAGAGTTACTCAAGAATTACTTAGTAGGAATTTTACAGTCATAGGCTATTCCTGGGGTTAACGATTACCCAATGGAGGGAATTGCCTATGCGTAGTTTATTATAAAAGAGCTAGGTTGTTCCTTGGGTTAATGATTACCCAATGGAGGAAATTAGCTATGCATAATACATTAATGATCATTAACCAAATTGAGCTAGGATAGTGGATGACTCTTTTATATGAAACTTTGGACAAAGTAGTTTAAGTAGCCACTATTTACACTGTCAATTCACTATGCTCTAGTATAGACAATTATAGTTTGTGATTTTCATACTCGTATTTGTAGCTATTGTGTGATTGGGTTTTAGATTATAGAACACAACACTAAGTTTAGGAAGGCTATTTGATATGGGGTTTTACCAACCAATCTCTTCATCGAAGGGTAGGGCCACCTATTAGTTAGATAGATTTGCAAGGGACCACATTTGAGTTTATGGTTGGTAAAAAAGCACTTGAGTGATGCTTCCCCTCATTAGTTGGAAGCTAAGATTTGTAGGGGATTTTCTAGACCATTTGTTACTAGTGCTTATGAATCTCATATGAGCTATGTATGTTTTCTTATATCCATTTTCATGGAGGTTATAACGAAAGAGATGCTATCTTGAGATTTTATATATATGTCATTATTTTAAAAAGATTGTATTATTCAATTATAAATGAAAATGGAAATTTTGGAATATGTGTGATTTCATATGTGCATAGTCTTTGAATTACAAGAAAAAATTTATTGCCATGTGATGGCATTGTAAATTATTTCACTTGTAGTTAAAATATTGAAAATTCTTCAAGGAGTAGAAAATTTGGGTTGTTACAAGGAGATGGGTATGGAGAGAAGGAGAGAGTGAGATAAAGAGAGAGAGAAGAGAGATAGAGATTGAAGATACACATCTATAGAGATAGGGAGAGATAGAAATATAAAGATAGAGATAGGAAGTGATATATAAAAAGAAACTCATAATTACTTTGGGTGACTATGAGATATGTGATGATTGCTATGTGGTTGGAATAAGAGAAATCGTTGTTGTGTTGGGTGTTCAATGGATGCATTCTATTGGAAGATACTACACAAACCACCAAACTATGGAGTTCAAGTTTCAAGCCAATGGTAAAGAATTTTTGTTAAGAGGCCTATCAAATGGAGTTCCTAGAGTGGTTTCAACTAAGAGTATGGAGAGGAATTTCAGAAGAGCACAAGTAGCTTGGGAAGCAACAATCTTGATCCACACTACAAGCTCTTCCAAGAAGAAAGGTAAAAATCATTTTGAAATTTAATCAATTCTTGATAAGCATAGTCTTATTTTTAATGATTTTCCTCTAAGGTTACCACCAAATAGAGAGTTTGAAAATGTCAATGAGTTAGAATAAGGTGAAATACCTTTAATTACTACTCCCTAATTTCACCCAAGGAGTTATAAGGAGGAGATAAAGAAAGCCATCCAGGAGCTTCTTGACTTGGGCTTCATAAGGTCTAGCTCTAGTACATTTGACTCTTCTATAGTTTTGGTGAAAAAGGATGGCAAAATGAGAATGTGTATAGATTACATAGCTCTAAATAAGAAAAATAATAATTTAGATATCCCATCCCAATAATAGATGAACAAGAGTTTTATGGGGTAGTTTATTTTTCAAAAATTGATCTAGGGTCTAGTTACCACCAAATCTGCATGAAGAAAGACAATGTTGAGAAGACTACTTTCTAATGTCACTATGGCCATTTTGAATTTATCTTCATTCCATTTGGTCTCACAAATGCACCAACAACTTTCCAATCTTGCATGAATAAGGTTTTCAATAGGCAGTTTCAATTTTTTTTTTTAGTGTTCTTTGATGGTATCCTGATTTATAGAAAAACTTGGAAGGAGCATTTGGAACATTTGGATATAGTTTTGGGTATCTTGGAGCAGCAATCCTTTCATGCTAAGTTATCTAAATGTGAATTTGGGCTGAATAAAACTTTATTTTTGAGACATATCATAAGCTCACAAAGAGTGCAAATTGACCCGCATAAGATTCAAGCCATCATAGATTGGCCTCCACTCACCAATCTTACTCAATTGAGAGGGTTTTTTGAGCTATGTAGTTACTATAGAAGATTTTTCAAAGGTTTCTCTCTTCTTGCAACCCCCTTGAATTATTTGACTAAGAAAGGAGCTTTTGTTTAGACCAAAGAAGCTCAAGGTACATTTATAAAGCCTAGAAAGGTAATTAGTTCATGCCTAGTGCTTGCAATTCCTATTTTTTCTCTTCCATTTGTTGTTGAATGTGATGCATTTTGGGAAGGTGTTGGGGCTTGTCCTAAGTAAAAAGGGAAATCCTTGATAGATTTTGAGAGTAGGAAATTGAACCAATTGGAAAGAGGGTACTCTATTTATGACACAAAAATATTGGGAATTATGCATGCACTATACAAGTTCAAGCAATATCCTTTTTGTGGGAATTTTGTGGTTAAGATTGATCATAATAGTTTGAAATTCTTTTTGAATCAAAAGGATTTGAATGATTGCCAACAAAAATGGGTGAGTAAATTTCAAGCTTATGATTTTGAGATTTCAGAGTATATTAAAGGGAAGAAAAATGTAGTTGTTGATGATCTTTCTAGGAAGCTCTCATTGTGTTCGATTTCTACTATTATTGTTGATTGAAAAGTATCCATAATTTAATAATTACTAAGGATTAATTTTCCTAGATAACATCTTGGATGGGAAAGTGGAAGATGACAGTACACCATTGTTGATGGATTAATTCATTACAAGAACATGATATAATTGGTACCAGGGTCCAAAATTAAGGAGAAGTTTTTGAGAGCTTTTTTGTAGTGCCTCTCATGTTGCTTTCACTGCACTGATCATACTTATTATGATATGTTATGTACCTTGAGACTTTATTGGTGCTTGGTTCACCATTCTACTTTGGTTTGGATGATAGTTTATTTGAATTTTATGATCATGACACTCTTTACTGATGTTTATGTTATGATGGAATATGGAGTTAGTTGTGTGTGAATTAATTTGACTATGTGTATCATGTGGACATATGACTATGCTTGCTGTACATCAAGTTAGTAATTGTTATATGATTTAGTTTATGATGTAATGACAGTCACTCAATGATGCGGTTATTGTTTAAGGTCTTGGTGAGAGGGATGATGTAACATCACTCATTAACGAGTGCCCTACTACGCTATGATTTCCTCTCACGGTGTGTTTGTTGGTTGATATATATATGTTGCTCGATATCTTGTTTGATGTAGGTTGTAGGTACTAGGCATCGACTCAACTTGCACTATCAGGTATGAGTGTGCCTCAAAAACCCAATGGAAATGATGTGGAAAAATAGAGTTGACAAAAGGTCCCCAACCCTTGACATCATCCTCGACGAGGATGAGTACCCACCTTGTTAGCTTGTCTGTCTGGTTTGTATTCCTTGTCAGCTGTCTCACTTGGTGTTTATTGTTATTTTTTAAAATTGTGATGTAATGTTGTTGTTTGTTATTATATTTTTTAATTTTATTTTGAAATTATGTGGCAAATTAAATATTATGAATGACCTTGTTTAATTAGTTTAATTAAATTAAGTTGATTATAAGGTAAATTAAATTAATTTATAATTAAAATAATAATTAAATATATTATGTTTGTAAAAAAGGTATTATGTGGATTTTGATTATTATTTATTGAATTAAATGACGTGATTAAATGCTCTAATGATTAAAAATAAATACAGATAAATATTATTATTATTTTGGTGTGAAAATAAATTACATTGGAGAGAATATATATAATTATAAAATAGAATAATTAATTGGAATTGATTTTTGAATTGATTATGAAAGCAAATAAAAAGATGGAAAAAGAGGAGTGCGTGCACATGCATGACTCTAGACTGAGTTGTGAATTGGAAACTTGTCAGTTTTGCTGATTTTTGGATTTGAAAACTTATCTCTTTTTTTTTGGATTTTTATATTGGTGAATTTTGGAGAGATTTTAATGGGAATGTTAGTTTTGATTTGAAGAAGAAAATTTTTCTTTGCAAAAGTATTTTGGAAAGAATACAACTTTTGGATTGAAATTGTTTTTGAAGTGAATTAATTTCTGAAAGTGATCAAGTTTTGGTGGAAGGATTTGTGGCTGCAAAAGAGTGGTCTTCAACACATCTTCTCCATTTTCAAGTGTAGGAATTTAGGTTGGGGTTGCATTTTGATCTTGATTTTTCCTTCTCTATTTTATGTAAACAAATTCTCTCCTTCTTGTCATTTGTAAAACAATTGCTTGAGTTCCATTCAGTGAGACAAATCATTCTTTTTAAGAAGATTGTTGTTTGTGTTTGCAAGTCGTTGAAGTAATGGGAATTTGATTTTACTTCTGTTGCTTTATATTGCATTTGGCATTCATTTTCTTCAGCTGCCAACATCCTATTCTTATAGTTGGAACTAATTAGTATCTACAACATCTTGTAAAACTTTAATTCACTATTGGTAATAAACATATATTCTTAGCCTACATTTAGAGACTATGGTAATACTTTTATTAAGGCATCTATTTATTTTGTGGACTGGTTCTTTTAACATCCCCACTGTTCTCCAACATGGCCTATCTAATCTTTAGGCTTTGATTCTTGTTCCTAGTTTAGTCGATTCATTTCCTAAGCTATGGTTTTTGTCTTATGGTTGAAAAAGGTGTTTTCTTTCCTTGGTCAATCTGCAAACTACTTCCTTAGCATTCGATTTAAACTTCCTCTTAGGATTCCATTCGATTCTATAATTTCACCAATTGTTTCCTTTACTATTAAATTAAATTCTTTTAGTGATGGTTGAAAGTCTCCTTGGCATTTGATGCCTATATAGGTCTTTTTTTTTAGTTTGATTTGTTTTCTATGAAGTTTGTAGTGAATTCCATGTTGAGGCGCGACTTGGCTTGTATGTGCCTTCCTTGCTTAATAGTCGATTGTTGTGGGAATTACTTGCTTCTGGTTGAAATTCTTGGCATACCGATGGTCTAGGAAGGGCATCGATCCTCCTTCATCCTTGTAGATTTTATAATATTTTAACAATGAATTTATTAAATGTAGTAAACAACTGATTCTTGGGGCTTCGACTTGTAAGGGGGTTGTAATATTGAGTGACATTGGTAGATGTATATTTATTGGCTGAATCTTTGTATGTACTGGCTATTTTACCATTCAAACTTTTGTTTTTTTGTGCCCTGAATCTAGTGAGAATTGATTTGTATGAATATATATATATATATATATATATATATATATATATATATATATATATATATATATATATATATATATGATTGGTGACTATTTTATTTAAAGCTGTTATGTTTTAATGAATGTCGTATATTCTAATTTGAATATATTTAAAATAACAATTTGGTTTAAATTATATATATATGGGTATGTGCAAGATCATCATGGAAAAAAATAGGCCCTTAAGTGGCAAAAAAAATAGAAAAATTAGAGTTAGGAAACTTGACGTAAAAATTTGAATAAGTTATCTATATTAAATTTCAAAAATATGTAAGAATAAAATCTATAGCAAATTGAATGTAATTTCTAAACTACAAGGTTTATTTTTTTTTTTAAATCTATTTGGTGAAAATTTGAAATTTCAATGTAGTAGTACTTAAATTTTAGGGAAAAATAAGAAGTAAGTGTTTGTCTAACCACCCTAACCACAATAAAATGATAATATTTTTTTATAATATTTTAAATATAAGTAGAGGACTCATGTCCGATGTGATGCATATTTTTTGTAATTTTTTTCCAAGTAAATAATTAATTATGAATTTTTTATTACAACTTTAAAAAAATATAAAAAATAGTATGTCTGACCACATTAACTTGGTCAAAACTTTATGAAATTCATTTTTTTTAATCCTATAGTATGTGAATCATAGAGTGTGACACATGTTTTAGATTCAAAAAACAAGATACCATTTGAAAGCTATAGATGTTTTTCAATCAGCCTATCAATCAATACTTTAGTCGTAATTCAAATAGAAAATAAATAATAATTATTTTTTAAATTCAAAGTAAAACATAATTTATATTGGTGGAAACCTGAAAATTTCCTTTAAAAACCTTTTTCATTTCATCAATTTTGGGTAAAAAAAGGTTGTCAACCACATAGTCTACACATACCCATCATATCGCCACTTTTTGGCCCATCATGATCTTGCACATACCCATATATATATATATATATAACCATCCATGGTGATATATATATATATATGTATATATATGTGTAAATCATAACTTTAAATAAAGTGTAGTTTGTAGTATTTCGATAACATTGGAGTTGATTTAATGAACTTAGTGTGTCTTGTTACATGATGTGTTTCTTTATCTACTCCATACTTGATTCATGTAGGCTCCTTGTCCGTTAGTTTTCTTTTATGAGTCCATGCATTGTGACAATCTCAGAAATGAGCTGCCTTGGGTTATAATTTTGAAAAAGAGTTCTTTTGGGCATGGTGGTTAGTTGGACTACTAGAGATGGGAAAAGGGTTTCTTGTGCTTGTTTTTTCATGTTGGTATATGTGAAATGTTGATCTTATACCTGATTTTGTTTATGTGGGTTTAGCCTTACACTGTGGAATTATTTTATTATGGAGATCTAGCATGAGATGGTGCATGCCTCACTTTATGTGCTTACCTTTATGGCTTTGCTAGTTTGTGCAAGTTGGCTTACCTAGTTTATGACTATGAGTCTTTTGTTGCTAGTAGGGAGAGTGGCTTCCCATGGGGGTCGAAGCCTTTAGTGGTGTCTAGGGTAACCCATGTGGAAGTTGAGTTAATTCAATGATAACCTAATAAATAGTTAGGGGGTGGGGTAGTACTCACATTAATAAAAAGATAATTGATGTCTCTCTCATGGCTCAAGCACTCGTTTAGGCTTGAGTTGAGATGAGAAGGCCTGGAATGGAAAATCAACTACCTTTTCTTCATGAAAGGTATGTTAATTCCACATGTGTTAGAATGGGGTCTGGGGATCGATTGAGGTTACCAGGGTAACCGAAGATGGGGGTCAAGGCCTAGGAATATCCACATTGGGTAACCCATATTGATCCATGTGATGAAACTCTTCCCTTTAGTAGCCTTGTACGCTTGTTATTTTCCCCTTGTTGTTCATGTAACTCTATAAGTGGTTGTTCTTTGTGTTTATTGTTGCATAATTTGTTTGTGGAGTCTTTTTATCATTGTCTGCTTGAATTTTTTTATGTTGTGAGTCCTTCTTGTCATCTCCTAGCATGAGGGATGGGCCTTAGGGTCCACATGGTTAGGTGGAACATGCTATGCAATCCATTGGGTTCCTAGTCGAAGCTCGTGATTCAAGGAGTTGTACCATTTGTAGTGATTCCAAATCCTTATCAGAGTTGGAGCCAATATTGATGCTATGTATTACATTCAATTCAATTTCATCACATTATGTTATTGGTGATTCTTCCCCATTTCATGTTGGGAAGCATAGTTGTATTATTGTAATCCTTGAATGATGAATGTTCTTATGATAAAAGTATTGGATATATTCTTGGTGTTACCATGTGTTCTCAAATGGATGTTCATCATGTATGTAATGTTATGGATGTATGTACATTGGTTATTCATTCTATATTATGGTTTCAAAATCTATACTTGTGAGAAAATTTCTCCTCATTATGGGAATTGAGTTATGTTAGAAATTTTCACAATGTAATGTAGTCATGTTACCCCAAAGGACTACTTAGATGATACATGTGTGTATATTTTCATTATTATTGTTGTATGTTGACTTATGGTACATATTAGTTTTACTTTTAAAAAAATGTGCTATAAATGTTAGATGTTATATTTTCCTTTGGGGTTTGCATGGAAAGGCATTACATTTTCATAATAATCCTTTGTCTAGCCATCAAGGGTATTATAAGACACATAGGAAACTTTGAGAGAGGTTTAATTGGAAAGGAATGAAATAATATATACTCACACATATCAAAGAATGTATGGTTTGTCAGTAAAACAAGAGTGAGTAGATTTTTCTAGCTGGTTTACTTCAACCACTTCTAATTCTTGAGCACAAGTGAGAAAGCATTTCTATGGACTTCATCACAAGTTTACCTAAAGAACTTAAAGTAAATATTGTATATTTATGGTGGTTGATATATTGAAAAATTATGCACATTTCTTTTTCACATATGAATTTAAAGCATTCCAAGTAGCAAATTTATTCTTTAGAGAGATTTTTAGATTACATGGCTTTCTAAGAAACATAGTTAGTGATAGCTACATCAATTTTCTTAGTTCCTTTTGGAAGGAGTTGTTTCATTTGACAGAAACAAAGACCACAACCAAAATAAGCTATCATCCCCAAACTGATGGGAAAACAAAAATTGTCAATAAGTGTATAGAAGGATATTTGAGGAATTATGTTTCAAATCAAGAAAATGCTTGGGTGAAATGGGTGCATTTAGGAGAGTATTGTTATAACACCTCTCACCAAATTTCCATTAGAATGTCTCCTTTCTATGCTCTTTATGGTTATGATGCTCATTATTTTGGTGATTTATTGTTTTTAGATAGTAGATTATTTGCAACAAATGACTTTATTCAACAAATTCAAGAGATTTTGAAGTCTCTTAAGGAAAATTTGCACCATGTTCAAAATTAGAAAAACTTGTATACAAATAAGAAGAGAATGAAGAGAGTTTTTGAGGTTAGTGACTTCATTTTTGTGAGGTTGCAACCCTATAAGAAAATTTATCCGAGGAAAAGTGGAGTAGAAAATCTAAAGCCAAAATTCTATGGACCTTACAGAGTTACTAGGAAGGTTGGGGAAGTAGCCTATGCGCTAGAGTTTCCATTAGGCTGCAAAATACACAATGTTTTTCATGTTTCATACTTGAATAAAGTGGTGGGACAAAAAAATGTGACTTCTTTGGTAATGTCACCTTTAGATGATGAGGGAAAGCTGATCTTGATGCCTAAAAATATTTTAGACATAGAGAGAAAAAGATAAGAAATAGAAGAATCACCAATCACTTAGTGAAGTGGAAGGATTTTCTAGTTGAAGATGCAACATGGGAAGGGTTATAAGTTCTCAACCATACAAATATTCATTTATTGAGGAAAAACAATCTTTGGGAGGGATAACTTGTCATGTATCCTTTCTAAATTCAACAATTTCTATTTATAGCAAAGCCTAGTTTCCTAAAATAACAAGTCAGGTCCTATGGATGAACCAGGAAAGTTGATTTTCCAAAATAAATTTTAATTAAATTATTCTTGGTGGAAAATTATCAAACATTCAAAATTTAATATTGGGTTTCAAGGTAGGCATGGCTCTTTAGGGAAAAAGCAATCAATTGTGGTTTGGTTTTAATGGTACAATTAATAGTTCTTTTTTGGTATTTATGAGTGAAGTGTTTAATAGTGTAATTCTTGGATTCATGAGTTACAACCTTGGAATGCAAGATTCCTCTCTTGGAAATGGAATTTTGGGGTCCCATGTTTGTTGGAAATAAGTTTCATATTAATTCTTTTCATCTCAAGAGTTCATTCATTATATGGTTATGTTTTCCTTTCACAGGTTGTGAATCCTACTAAGGTTGATAAATCAAAGAGAGAAGAGATATCCATGGATAATAAGCCAAGGAGATAAAGGCTCAAAGATAGTGGTTCTGAGGGTCTTCATTGAAATTTCATCCAAAAGTTGTAGCAATGTTGAATGTTCAAGTGGACTGGGTGTGCATTTCCTCAAGCAGTTGATAGGAGTAGTGTAGTCTGGTTTGTCTATTGCAGTTAATTATATCAGTTTGGTCTTGCTATTGTTATTAAAAAATATATGTGGATCTGGAACATTATTCTCATGCACTTTTCTATACATAACAATAACTTTCATTTTAGAGTTGTATGTTGTGATTTGGGTTTCAATAATAGCTTCAAGTTTATAGTTTCTTTATGGATTTTTTGCAACAACTATGTTCATATTTTTATTAGCTGTTATGATCAGTAGAAATTTGATGTAATTTCATGTTCAAAATCTCTATTAAAAATTCAATATAATTTTCTATTGATTCAATATCGATTTGGAGTGATTTAAACTTTTTCTCTCATACCCGATTTGTTGTATTGAGAAATATTTTAGTTTAGATTTGATTAAGGTATATTACTTGTATGTACAATAAATTTATATATTCACACAATATTATATGTCAAGGAAAAATGCAAGTATAATAAATCCATATAGGAATTTTAAAAAAAATCATAATATAGAAAATACTATGGATTTTCATGGAATATTTGACGACTCTTTGATTATTAGGAAGATGGAGAGACAATTGATGAAATACACATTAGTATAGAAAATTAAAATATAAAATAACATAAGTGAATATTCATTTATTACATGTTGATAATTCACCTCAATCATTTGTTACTTCTCTACATTCATTTGAGAGGTAGTGCATAAGCTAAGTTGTGACCCCCTATGAAAAGCATAATAAAAAATTAGACTTTAAATATGCTCATGTCATTTAAATTTATACTGTGGAGGTTCATCCCATAGTGTGATTGTTAAATGGTGTCATTTTTGTTGTGGCCATTAGGGTTCAAGTCTCCATTGGGTGTGATAGTAGACACTATGCCTTCCTTGATCCAATGTGTTGGGAAAATATGTCTCAACCTTGCAATTGCATAAGGTTTATTGTTGATAGGTAAGCACAAGGGGTGCCATGAGGATACTCCCCATGAGGGGTCTGGGGTGATCACCCCCCTTGTGAGGGATCTAAAGCTTGTGTGCCTCAACAAGGGCTTGGGGGAAGCACCCCCAAAAGCCAAATTTTATGTATATTATATTATTGTAAATTTGGATCATTCACATTAGGTCTCAAATCTGATGATCAATATTTAAATGTTGGATCGGATTTCCCTAGAAGGAAATCCTATTTTATGAGGGCTTTGTATTACTACTATGCATTGTGATGTATTCTAAGAGTTTGATAGTGATCATAAGGCCTTTGGATCTCTAGTTGGTAATACTCCTATGAGAATCTTTCTTTGCAAGTATATTGTAATATTCTTGATTTCTAAATAATATTTGGATGATTTTTAGAGTGTGGGGTTTTTCTCTTGAAAGGGTTTCCCCCATGTAAATCACTGTGTTGTGGTATGCATAATATTTATGTTTATTTATGTTTAAGTTTTTGTAATTGTTGGAAAGATCTATAAAGTTTTACATTATCCTCCTCTCAAGATTATTGTAGGCAATTTTTCTACTACCTTAGCTTCCTTACACATTGTGCTCATACTTGCAGTCCCAAATTTGTGGCCTCTTTAGTTCATAGTTTCAGTCTAAAAAAGTGCATATGAATAAAAAATAAAAATAAAAATAAATAAAAAGTGAAATTTACATTTCTAGTTCATACCTCAATGAAAGGAATTGAAGGAAAAATTACTATATAAATTCCCATATCTATTATTCCATGAATATTAGGAGTCAAAAGAATGTTTATGACTAAAAATAGAAAAAAATTATTTGACCAAAATCTAGGTCTAACATTACACACATACACAATGATTAAAAATAGTAAGACTTCCCTAATGGAACTTGCCATATGAAAACCACCACTAATGGGTTATAATGTTGAAGGTCCAACATTCACCTGTTCATCATCAAATATGAATTTGAATACTACTATTAATATAAGGAAAAAATACAAGTAGTATATTTACTATTTTTTTTAAAATTACATACTTGTAGACTCAACATGTCTACATAATTAGGAGGTAAAGGGTTGGAAGACATAGGACATGAACACTCTTATTCTAGTATTTTATTACATAAAATTTAATTCATAATAGATTAATATAGTTAAATTTTATATTTCAAAAGCAAATATTATAAGTTATGTAACCCCATTAAAAATTACAAATTAATTAATTCTTAAGATGTTAAAAAGATAACTTATCCATAAACATCATATTATCTAATATAGATGTATCCTACTCTTAGCCCTATGCAACATAATCCTAAAATTATAAAAAAACTTCAGTTTGTGTATCTTGAGCTTCCTCAAACCAATAATCACAAACAAATCTATAGTTGTGATAACAGTGAAGTGAGTATCAATACGAGCTTTAGTCTCCTCACCTTATGAAAAATATTTTTTGTGCTATAATAAGGTTTGTGTGAGGGAACTAATAGATTATAAATTCTCCACCTCAAAATTCTTCTTCATAGCATAAAGGGTTATCACATGCTAAATGTCTAGCTTCGCAAGGGGTCTTGGTGCCTAGTCCTAGGCACAGTTTTCTCCTCTCTATCATGTGCAAATATTTTTCCTCTACCTTGAAAATCACAAATATCAAAATAAATCAAAATCCCATTGATGATGAAATCACATAATATTTTTCTCAAAAATATTGTGGCACCTTATTATTGTTGCATGTGAGATGGTCAAAAACTCTCCACCACCTTTCCTAAAAATCATACCTTATTCCTTGGTGTTGGCACCAATGAATAGGGGACCTCTTGTAATTTCTATGCACAAGTGTATTAGTTTCTGGATCCATAAACAATGTACAAAAATAAAATTTTAAATTTTTATTCTCTATCAGTTGTTTATTTGATAATTTTGTAGAAAAAAATTGTTGTGCTTTTCACCTATAATCAAATCATATGTCTATTTAACTATTAATAAAATTTATATAAGCAATAACATATTACTATGGTCAAGCCTCTATTAGGAAAATAATATAGGTATATTAAACCATTTTCTACATGATAGAAAATAATACATACATACTCACAAAATAAACATACTAGAAAGATCAAAGACATAAATTAGCAATATAAGATATTTCAAAACTTAAATTATATATTATTTTCTAATTTTAATATGAACATGAAAAATGGATTAAAAATGATAAAGTGAATAAAATGGAAAGATGATAAAAATGTAAATGAATAATAAATTTCATAGATTTGTATGTGGTCTAGACTACATCATTGCCAATAAAATACAAGAATCATGAATGACGAAAATAATTATTTTTGCATATTGTTTGCATTCTGTAGCTATTGTGTCAACCACTTTTAAAGAATAAACAATTGAATAAAAAAAAAAATAGAGGCTCATATTTAAACCACTCTAATACCAGATAAAAATATGATACACATGAAAATCTAAAGGCTCAAACACACCAATTAATTATACATCTTTGATAACATCAATGGATTTATAAATCCTTCCAAGTTTTAACCACCCATCAACTAACTAACAACTAACATGCATGCACATGACCCACCTAAAAATTAGTAAATGAAAGTTTTTAAATTCCTTTTATACAAATGCAATAGATGTTAGTTTATGAGCTAGAATTTTACTTATTTTCTAAAAATTAAGGTATATATCCAGAACCCATGATGTATAACCTACATAGTTTTACCTAAAGTAATCATAAGATGAACTTTTTCAGTTTGTAAAGAATTATATATATATACCTTAATTTTTAGAAAATAAGTAATTATAAATTGTTTGATGAAAAACATAAAAAATTCTAGCTCATAAACTAACATCTATTGCATTTGTATAAAAGGAATTTAAAAACTTTCATTTACTAATTTTTAGGTGGGTCATGCGCATGCATGTTAGTTGTTAGTTAGTTGATGGGTGGTTAAAACTTGGAAGGATTTATAAATCCATTGATGTTATCAAAGATGTATAATTAATTGGTGTGTTTGAGCCTTTAAATTTTCATGTGTATCATATTTATATATTTCAAAATTAAAATTATATATATATATATATATATATAATATTTCAAAATTAAAAGGAAAATTAGCATGTACTTTCTTAATTTTATTAGAAATTATGTTTGAAAAATCATAAAATTTTATTAACTGGAGTTAAATTTTGACATTTTTTTATATTTGAAAGTATAAATTTTGAGTTTTTTTGGATATCTATGGGTGATGGACCACAATAGTGGTTTACAATTTTTGGCCAAACTAGACACTGAAATATTTTTTTTTAACTAAATATTTACTTAAATTTTAAGATGATTAGAACTAGAGTTTTGTTACATTTTTTTTGTAGATTCTAAATATATATTTTTCAAAATTTTTGGAATTATATTGCACTTCTTTTTCCATCTCCCTCGAAAACTAGTTTTTTTTCAGAAAACAACACTTTTAAAAAGTGACGCTCACCGTATAATGCATAACTTTTTTTCCATGAAGGGTAAAATTATAATTCTTTCAAATTTAGATTTATAACTATAATATCTAGTGCTTCCACTTGGTTAGATAGTTTCTTATTTAATATTTTTTCTTTAATCAAGTTTTGAAGTCAAACCAATTATAATTCAGACATAGTGCGACCGTATAATGCGTAACTTCATTTTTATGTATCAAAATTCTTTTTTTTTGTTGGATCAAGGACTTCAATATCTGGTGCAATCATATTTAAATTTTTTTTTTGATAATATGCTATTTTTCCACATGTGCAAAACAAGGAGCTTGATTTTTACTGAAAAACATACATTCAAAAGAAATAAATAAAAAATATAATAATTAAATTAAATTTATTTAAAATTATACTTTTTGGAAAGCTTATAATAAGGACTACACACTTACAAAAAATAAATTTTAGAAAAATTCATTTGATCCTTCAAAAGGTAAATCAAAAGTGGTTTTTTATCAACACTTTGATAGGTGTAAAGGAGACTCTGTTATAGGTATGGTTTAAAACTAGTGGGGTTCTATACAATGGGGTTTGATCTAAGGTAGTTTGATCAAACCCTCTTCAATTGGAATGCTTTAAATGGAACTTTTTAAGGCTTAAATCTTTATATTTTCTAAAAATATGAGATTTCAGCAAAAATTAGAATCTCCTAGAAATTGTAAACCACTATTGTGACAACACCATGATGGTGCTACCAAATTTTAGGCAAGACATAGGTCTCAATATTGACCAACTATATCTTCTTTAGATATCAACCTTGGGTGTTGAGATTTAGGTGTCAATTACTTTCAACAAAAAAGTGTTACCTCTTAATTGGTATAGAAAAAAAAAACCTATTGCATTAATCCAAAAGACTCTCATGAGTTCAAATACTATAAACCACCTTAAATAGATTCTACATATACTCTATTTTTGTTGCATGCACTTCAAAAATTTACCACACATACATTAGAAATACCATACATGCTTTAGAAATGTACTTTGTATAAGATGTAATACTCATTGTTAGAATGTCCCTAGTAAGTGAAATAACTAGGTACAAGACATTTATTCACACCAACACCCCATCTTAAGTGCAACTTAGGGAGAAGATTATTATGAAAATGACACCAAGATGAAATGATGGGTCTTGGCTACTATGCCATATTAGGTACTGACGTACAAATGCAAAAGAAATATCTCATAACCAAAGAAAAGGAGAAATCACAGTGGAACACAACTCCTCCCCAAAAGAGAGATGAAAGATACAAAAAATGAAATACTCTCAATGATGCACGAGAAGGCCAAAACCCCATCCATGGAAAAAGACCTCCCCATAAGAGAGAAGAAGAAGAGAGACAAGGAAAAACCCCCTAAATGTTGGGACAACTTGCCCCTTCACCAAAATATTCTTCTCTCAACTAGTATATTCCTTCATCGTGATGGAATCTTCTAGTTTTGGTGGCAAATCTTCTGTTGAAGAATCTATGCAAAATTTAATGAAATATTATTCTTTGTTCCTTATTGCCACTGGTTTGAAATTTTTTATCAGCCAGAATTTATTAAATTGCCAACTGCTAAATGGGGGGCCCACTACCTAGGTGTATATGGCCTACCACTTGGCAACCAACAAGACCCACAATACCTATTGTAGGTACATAGGTACTTTCATAGGTTTGTGGTACACAGGTACCATAGTATATATTAAATTTATTCTTTATTTTTTAGAAAAAAATTTAAAATGAAAAATCGGTACAATATAATTTTTTTGTGAAATTTTTTCAAAACATATTTAATAATGAATACTATTTTTTTTTCAAAAATCATACTAACACAATAATTATGACCTAGGGGGCTGTACGGCTCCCTAGGCACTTTTTTTTTTCCTCACTAGACAACTGCTCCAAATTCAATGATTTGATAGTCAATCTTAGGGTTTTTGGCCCTTTTGGACATGATGGCAGGGTCATATTTGACCAAAATGCTCCAAAAATGTAGCTACCTTTTGGATTTGGCAACCACTCTTCAACTTCAAAACCTAATAGATTTGGCCCAATATGTTTGATTTGGATAAAAAGAAGGAAAAATTAACTTTTTTGAACCTTTTAGATAGAATGGTGAGCTTAAATTTTCACCAACAAGCTTTGATTTGAACTTGCAATAAAGAGCCACAAAGAGGAACCCCCCAAAAATCTGGTATTTCTATCAAGTTTTTCTGATTCTCAAGATCATCAAATGGTGTAAGAGAAGAGCATACTCAAATTTTCAAGATTTACCATCTCTTGTTAGAAAAGAAATATCCAATGGCACCCAACCCACTTTGATACCATGTTAGAATTTGCTATGGCTGCTAAGATCTTGAGGCCAAATGGAAAGCACAAAAAGAGAGAATATAATGTGGCAAGATAAACTGTATTCTTATCAATATGATTCAATGATATGATCTATTGTGTATAATGTAGTAGAGACCCCTTGGTTATATAGCTAAGTTGAGACACAAGATGTCATAAGATTATGACAAGTGTCTTAATCATATGATATGAGACAACTCATCACACTTACCTAGGTCACATGTGTTAGTTTTCAAAAGATAAGATAACAACTAATGAAAACAAACACCTAGAAAGAATCTTACAACCTAAGTAAACATGTGAATATGTCCCCTAAGTCCCTAGTAAGTGAAATAACTAGGTACAAGACATTTATTCACATCAACAATCATAACATAGTTAAAACTCATACATTTGATACCATGGTTGCACCAAGGTCCCATACACCTCTAAGACATATACAAAATCTTAAATCTCAGAAAATTTTGGGTAGAATGACTTATGTTCCCTTGTAGTTTTGGTGTAAATCTACTTATGAGGAAATTGGTAATGCTTTGGATAGATTTTTGAAGATGGAAACAACTACTGCAAACTTTTCTCACACCTCATTTTCCCGTGTCTTGGTGGATATTGATATGTTTAAGGCCTTTCTAGATGAGGTTGTATTATAGGCACATGATGATACTTGGACTCATTTGACTATGAGGGCATCCCCTTGCATTGTAGACCTTGTTTTTCAATTGGGAATTTGGATTTTGGTTGTCCTAATGGTCACAAGCTATCTTCCTGTTCTTGGTGGATGAATTTTCTCCCAACCATCTTATAGTGTTCCCTGATTCGATTGCTGATTTTGTGGATTCAAAGTCTTCAATTCTTGGAATTTCTCCCTCTAGGTCTAGTGATGTCTCTTTTTCTCCTATTGCTGATGATGTTGCTACTCTTTAGACTATTTCACCCTCTACTCCTACCCAACTTTAGATCATGATATATTTATTGGATGTTTTTCCGATCCTCAACATTCTTTAGCTATTCTACTAATTTAGAAGGGGCATCTAAGAGGGTATCCCCTCCCTCTTCTCCTAGGTCTCACATTTTAGAAGACAGTTTTGCAAGGAAATTTGTCCAAAGATTAAATAAAGGTATTTTCAAAATGGATTTTCATTCACTCTCTTTGAATAAGGATGTTGTGATGTAAAATTTTGTTTCAAGTGTTGTTCTTTCTTGACTTTGGTTGTCTTTTGGGTAACCTAGTTGTTTCGGTTCTTTAATTTGTTGTTTGTTGTTGGTTTCTCTTTTTAGTTGTTACTTTGTAATAAGGTTTGAACCTTATCAAAAACACAACTTACCTTAATAAAATATATTTATTAATAAAAAATATTATTTTTATATTTTTCTTAACTAAAATAATGTATTCAATAGTAACACAAAAGTTACCTAAATATAATTTTTTTAATACAATCACATGAATATCCTAACATGGAAGTATAAGATTAAAAGAATAAAGAAGATAGTGTATAAAAAATATTATTCCATTTTAATGTTACAATGTACCTTTCTTCACTGTAATTTCATGTTAAATAGATATATGATTAAAAAATGATATATATGAACTTACTAACTTAAGGATGACATAAATTTAAGCAATTGAAATACATTATCAATTTAGAAAAATTGTGTAGAAATTCAATCTAATTTTATCATGTGACACACTATTCAAATACTCATAGAAGATTAGAAAATTTGATTATATGTCAAAAATATTATTTGATGAATCTATCTCCCAAGAGCGTACATTATGGTTTTACTAAGGTCTCATATAGAAACCACTATAAACTAGGCTAATAGGGAAACATAAACATACCATAGACCATGGTATATTATAGCTTCACATTCATACTTTTAATAAATTAGTTATATCTTTTATAGGATGAATATATGCATGAAGTTTTTTACAAATTTGATATTTACTAATACATAAGAGATACTTATAAATATCATAGAATTTGACATAATTTATTATTTTTAAAAATATTAGATGTTTGATTAATGATGTAGTGTAGAAAAATGAATCCCTTTACATTTTCACACTTGTTTGGGCCCTCCCCACTAAACATGGGTTCCTTTATGCCTTAATTGGTCCTATTTTTTGCCGACAAGCCTAATTGAATGCATTTTTCTATGGATAATCCTAACATCTAATAATTGACAAATAATAATTTAATGTTTTTGGTTATGTGTTCCAAATCTAGGGATCTAGGAATCATATGCCTCTTTGGGTGTATAGTTCCCACCTATGTCTTGAGACCTAATTTCAAATATTACATTGAACGCAACACTCCTTGAAGTATGTGTCCTAGGTTTAACCCATTGGGGTTCATACACCCAACCTAGCGTATGAGTCCTACTTTAACCTAGGAACTATTTTAATTCAAATTCTTGGTGGGATTTTATTGTTTTAGATCTGATGTGAGCTTGTAGTGTTATAATTTCAAGAAATTAGGCATAAACACGTATAAATAAAAGGTTATTTCACATAATTTCTTCTAACTAACTAGCAATTTCAAGTAATCCTAGCATTTTATCCAAGCATTCCTAAGGAAATTTTATGAGACCAAGAGCATTCAAGAGAAAATCATCAAGAATTTGGAGCTACATTCAAGATTCAAGCATCATGTCAAAGTATTCATGCATTATGTGTGTTTGTGAGCTAACATTTGTGATGTAGGTTTCATGATTTAAGCAAGCATTCAAGAAAAAATTTCAAGAATTCAATCAAGAGTCAAGATCCACATCCATTGAAGCCATTTCACACAAGTTTGCTACCTTTATTTCAAGGGTTTGTTCAATAGCAACATAGCATTTTTTCATTCATCATTCCTTCATGTTTTTCTATTTCATTTCAAGTTTTGGTTACCAAAACAGGGACTGACCAAGGAAAAACCATGTTCCCTAACAAAACAAAAATTTTACCTTTTGATGTGTGATTGTAGATCTAGTTGAATCAAAGCCTAAAGATCCTTTGAATAAAAAGTTGCAGAATTTGTCAAAGTTTTCAAGAAGTTATCTTCATGGAAACTCACCTACAAACTAGAATTTAGCTTTTCAGACATGAAGATCATACAAGATGGAAGCTACAGAAGATCACTAGAGGATACAAAAGTATGATTCAAACCCTAGTAATGGGAATAAATCACCCTACCTAGCGTATGCATCCTTGTATATCCTTTTTGAAATATTTCTGTAGATCCAAATCAGTCATCGAGAGATTCCAAAATTTTCCCAGATTCTTGTAGCAAGGCTAAATCATCCTACTTGGCATATCAATCCTAGTGTACCTCAAATAATAAATTTTCAAGGTTTATAGACCTTGTTTTGGTCTCTCCACTTCTCCAGGTACTTTTTTGTTTTATTCTATTTGTCAATCTAATTGCATGCTCTCAAGTTTCTATGGTTTAGTGCATAAGTGTTTGTATTTCTCCTTTGAAGCTTCATTTAAAATGGTGAAACCCCATCCAATCACACAAGGAAACCCCTAGTCCCTTCCCCAATCAAGTCACTTGGTTGAGGAATCTAGCCTTCCTAATGAACTATAGTGTGAAATAGGTCCCAAAGTTCCATCTCCTAAAAGGTAGACACCCATTTCTATTGTGTTCATTTTGGTGAACACGACCTTTGGACCCTTGAATTTCTGATTTGGAGAAAATTGTAGTCCTAGATCTAGATTGCATCAACTTTGCATTATATTTGAATTAGTTGAATTTCATTTAGGGATTCTAAACTTTGCATTAGTGAAAAGTGCATATAGGTTGAATTCTTGAATTTTGCTTCATTCAAATTCATTGGAAATCTATACTTACAAACATTCAATTGAAATTCAACTTGGACACCTTAAGATCAACTCAAAATTTGTTGAATATGGTTTGAAAACCCTAATATGGGACTCATCCACCCACCTAGGTGTTTTAGTCCCTATATAGGTATTTTTCCTAGATTTTTGGGTATTCCGTGCTATCTTTTTTTATTATCTGAACCTTTTAGAAACCCTAAGTGAGACCCATATGCCTAGTTGGGTGTATTATTCCTTGATTAGGTTTGAATATGAATTTTATAGCATTAAAATATTGTCATTTGTGCTTCTAGTTGTTGTCTTTAGATTACTATTTTAGTTTGTAAAATTACTATCACTAGCAATCTTTTCATACTTAATTTCATTTCAAGCGTGTTAGCAAACATAAGAATTGGAATTAAAGCATGCAATTTATCTTGTGTTCATTGATTGTCCTTTGCATGAGATTTACAACTTGGTGTCCTATTGCTAATACTATATAGTGAGATGTAGTTTGAGACTCATGTCATCCTAAGATAACACACTCATCGTGGATCTTAGGTTATCTAGCTCTTTCACTCATTGTTGACACTAGTGCACTAGGTATGGACCATGGCATGACAACTTTTTACCTTCAAATAGTATGACACTTGTTGAAATAATGGTTACTAGTTTCCCTCAAGAAAACCTAATCCAAATCCATGAAGAATTGGAAAAACTACTAGGTATATGTAGGATCATGATGGGCCAAAAAGTGGTGATATGATGGGTATGTGTAGGGTATGTGGTTGATGTTTTTTTTTTACCCAAAATTGATGAAACAAAAAGGGTTTTTAAAAGAGATTCTCAACTTCCCATGAATATAAATCATGCTTTACTTTAAATTTAATAAATAATTATTATTCATTTTCTATTTGAATTACAACCAAAGTCTTGATTGATAGGTTGATTGTAAAATCATCTATAGCTTTAAAACGATATCATAGTTTTTGAATCTAAAACATGAGTTACATTCTATGCTTCACATGCTATAGGATTAAATAATAATAATAATTTCATGAATTTTTGACCAAGTTAAGGTGGTCAGACATACGAGTTTTTATATTTTTTAAAAGTTGTAATAAAAAAATAATAATTAATTATTTACTTGGAAAAAAATTGCAAAAAATATGCATCACATTGGGACATGAGTCTACTTATATCTAAAATATTATAAAAATATATTATCATTTTATTGTGGTTAGGGTGGTTAGACAGACACCTACTTCTTATTTTTTCCCTAAAATTTAAGCACTACTATATTGAAATTTCAAATTTTAACCAAATATATATATTTTAAATAAACCTAGTAGTTTAGAAACTACATTCAATTTTCTGCAGGTTCTTTTCTTACATATTTTTGAAATAATATAGATAACTTATTGAAATTTTTATGTCAATTTTCCTAACTCTGATTTTTTGAATTTTTCACCACTTACTTGGGCCCGTTTTTTCCACAATGATCTTGCACATACCCTACTAAACCTAATGAGTATCAAAAAAAATTCTAACACTACTATTCCTACCATAGATAACATACACTAAATTATTGAAAGTGAAAAAGGAACAGATATTGCATGTAACTTAGCTCATATTTTTAGCAAACATCTTACCTCAACCACTAGTTGTGCTCAAATTTCAAACAATGCTCAAAGTTAATGAGGAACCAAAATCCCTCCTCCTACAACCATTGCCTCTATTCCCACTTACAACAACCTTCAAGTTACCACAATGATGCAACCTACTAATAATGTCATTTCTACCTTAGGTATTTCCCCTAGCAATCCTTGTACCTTTGTGGCATCTCACATCATATCTCCTACCACTTTACCTCCCATAAGTATTCCATTCACTTTCCCCTCAAACACATATACACCTCCACCATATACAACTCCATTCCAAAACACAACTATTGATTCCATCCTTAGCCAACTATTACAAAAAAATTCAATGAAAAATTTCCACCATAAACCAAAATAAAAATTACCAACCTTCATACTATGTGAAAACAAATACCTTATCCTTGGAGATATTAAGAACACCAATACCACAAGGTATAGAGATTCCTAGGTTTGAGGAATATGGAGGGAAAAGAGATCCTTCTAACCATGTTTCCTCTTACACTGCTTTATGTAGTGATTTCGTCTTTGAAGATAAGCTCTTGGCTAAGCTTTTCCCTAGGTCTTTGAATGATACTTCTTTAGAATAGTTTTCCTCATTACTGAATAACTCAATTTTTTCATTCAATGAAATTTTTGAGGCCCTTATCAACTATTTCCAAGTGCACATGACTCCCTTACCCGATACCCTCCATAACACCATGTTACAACTTCTAGAAAAGAACTTGATTTCCTTACCTCCTATTAACACTCCTGATATTACTAAGGGCATTACCTCCAAAATTTAGAGAAAATTTCTATTGTCATTTTCACCATCAAAATGGACATGACACGAAAAATTGTAAGCATCTTAAACACATGGTGCAAGACCTCATTGATTCTAATCATATTCAAATTGGTGGTGTCAATGAACGATGTAATAAGTTTGTTTCCCCTCCCAACCAAAACCTACAAATCTTTACCAAGCCCATGCCAAATCATAATATTTTATTTATCAAAGTTGGTGAAACTAAGAATGATGTAATGAATGTTGACATGGATAATGAACAAAGTCCTATGGATAATATGGTTGGATTGATCAAAATTCAACCTTGTAAGGGACAAACTAAAATACCTCTTGACATTGCTTTCTCATTAAAATATATAATAAAAAAGGCACCTAATGGCTCTCTTTACATAGCTAGCTAAATTAATGACAATCCCACTAATGGGATATTAATTGATCCCCTATGTGGAGAGAATGTGATTAGTGAAGAATTCTTACTTGTGCATGAACTCTACCAAGATACATATGATAAAGTGAAATCATGGATAATAACACATCATGGTTTTGCATGCCATATGATAGGTTTGATCATCCTTCCTTTAAAAGTTGGACCAAAACAAGTAGATGTCTCATTCTCCATCATCCTAATGTTGGATCAACTTTGTGTGAAGCTTGGTTATCCATGGCTAAAGCTATCCCATTGGTTATGCATAAATGTTTAAATTTTCCTTTTGATAATGAGATTTTTATTGTACACCATAGTGGCTTTAATCCTATGTCTTCCCATGGGAATTTTTTATTGAATTTTTTAAATGGCCCAAGCATTTGAACCTATTAAACCTCATGAAGATTTCTTTTTTAAATCCTATCAAAAGTTAATGGAAAAACACATAGAAAAATTATCCCTTTGAAACATGCCTTAACCCATGATTGAACCAAAAGCCCTTCCAAGTAACCAATACCAACCCAAGACAAATCCTTTTCCTATCTTGTACAAATGACCAAGAGACAACTAAAAAAATCTCGTTGTGCCTCCCAAGATTAAAAAAAGTTTACAAAGCTAAACAAAAAGTGGTTGAAAAACCTCCCATGGCTCCTTTTGTTCCTCCTCTAAGAGAAGAAAAGAAACCTATGGTTGATAAACCCACTCCTGCACAAACAAAATTTTTAATTCATACCAAAATAAACAAAAAATCTAGAGAGTGTAGGCATAGACATCATGATATTTCTTGAAGGTTAAACAAAGAGAATAACAATCAAAATCAATATCAAAACTATAGTGAAGCAATACATGTTGAGTCTCCCTCTTTTACACAAAAAAAAGATCCTATATTGCAACCACAATAGGGACTAGCACCTTCTTTGGACATTATCATTCGACCTCCTATTGTGATTAACTTGGACGATGATGATGAGATTGCCAAAATTGATGAAGTGTATAATGAATTTAATTTATTATTTTCCTCTTCCATGAGCTTAAAACATAACAACCATGGTGATCCTCCTAAAAAGAGTGACTCACCATGTGTTGAACCTGGTGATGCTCCTAGTACTGCACTCGTTGTTTTCCCTTTGGCTAGATGTTTTCCTTTTGCATATGATGAACAAGATTGGGATGAAGATGATGTGTTATAGGTTGAATTGCATGTGCCTTACTATTCTTTTCTTTATTTTCTTCTTTCATGTTATGCGTGTGATTGCATGTGCATAATGTGATCTCACGTATTGTTCTATTTGATGTATCTCTCTCTTTATGACATTCCTCTATTTGTATCTACATTCTTCTATATATTGTAAGCCTTTATCTTTTCCTTGTACTATTTTTTCCTTTTGGGGATGACAAAATGCATCGAAACATTTAGGTCTCTTCCATGTTGACCCAAAATATTTTCTTTGTTTTCATTCTCTTTGTATCATTCATCTTGTTCCATGAGTATTTGAGGAATGATGACATTTCCAAGCTCTCTAACAATATTGTAGCAAAGACATGTAGTGACCTTGAATATGTGGATCCCTTGTGTGATTTTGTGATTTCATTTTTGGGGCAACCCCTTTTCATAACATATCTTTATTTGGAAACATATGATGTGGCACAGGGATTTCCAAATAAGCTCTCACATCCTCTTTATTCTTAGCATTTATCATTTTCTACTTTAAATTAATTGCTTACAACATGGTGTTTAGCAATTTATTTAAAGTGGGGGCATACATTGGCATTATTATTTTGCATGTTTCATTGTGTTGTCTTCTTACTTCATGTGATGCATATTTCTCTTGGTGATGTCATTGGGTGTAATGTGCTTCAAGAGAGTGATCTCTCTTAGCATATTATATTCCTCTTAGTGGAAATGCCAAGCAAAGTGCATTCCCTAAGTTGTGAATCTTCTATTCTTTTATTGGTCCTCTCTTGGAGACATTAGGCATGATGTTCCGTAGGTTGAGACCTTACATGAACTGAGAAAAACCATTTTGAACACACCTTGCACTATTTTTCACTTACAATAATTGTTATATGGCCACCTTGCATAACACACCTTGCTTGCCTATGTAACCATCTTGTTTGTTCATGGGTGTTAGCATATGCAATTTTTCTTGCCTTATGAAGTTCATTGTTCATGTTGTGTTGCACCTTATCAAATTTATCAAGAGGTATAAATTTGGTATGGGTAACGTATGGGATCCAACCATAGCTATGACTTTCCCATAGCCACTTTCTTTTCTGTGTGGACACATACCAACCACGTGTATATGTGTCTCACTAGGGGCTCACCTAGTGGACATTGTGTTCCACTTGTAAGCATTTTTTGAACAAACGACTAAGGATTGATCCACATTGAGTTGGAAAAATAGTTGAGGCATGATCCACCCTCTCATTTTCCTTTTCTTTCCTCTTTATGTCTTTGGAAATGTATGCTTGTATCTTGTTGTAACTTCATACACCTTTCACATGCATGTTATTTTGTGCTTATGTTGGTTCACCATAGGATCTTGCTCTTGGGGGCTTGATCATCCCTATTGATCATTGTCATCCTATCTCACTAGAGATAGTACACTTGGACCCCTCTTGATGTGATTTTTTCTACTTTAGTGTGAATTTGATGCAAGGTCATCCTCTCACTAAAGTGGAGGCTAAATGTAGTGTAGAAAAATGTATCCCTTTACATTTTCACACTTGTTTGCACCCTCCATGCTAAAACTAGGTTCATTTATGCCTTAATTGGTCCTATTTTGCATCCACAAGCCTAATTGGATGTATTTTTCTATGGATAATCTAGACATCTAATAAATGAAAAATCATAATTTAATGTTTTTGGTTATGTGTTCTAGATCTAGGGATCTAGGACTCATATCCCTCTTTGGGCATATAGGTCTCACCTAGGTCTCGGGGCCTAATTTCAAATATTACATTAAAATTAACACTCCTTGAAGTATGTGTCCCATGTTTAAGCCACTGGGACTCATATGCCTAACCTTGTGTATGAGTCCCACTTTAACCTAAGACCTATTTTAATTCAAATTATTTGTGAGATTTTATTATCTTAGATTAGATGTCAGTTTGCAGTGTTGTAATTTCAAGAAATTAGGCATAAACAAGTATAAATACAAGGTTATTTCACATAATTTCTTCTAACTAACTAGAAATTTCAAGCAATCCTAGCAATTTTATCCAAGCATTCCTAAGGAAATTTTATGAGATCAAGATAATTCAAGAGAAAATCATCAAGCATTTGGAGCTACATTCAAGATTTGAACATTATGTCAAAGTATTCATGCATCATGTGTGTTTGTGAGCTAACATTTATAATGCAGGTTTCATTATTCAAGCAAGCATTCAAGACAAATTTTAAAGCATTCAATCAAGAGTCAAGATGGAAGCTACAAAAGATCACTAGAGGCTACAAAAATATCAATCAAACCCTATTCACAGGACTGAATCACCCTACCTCATGAATGGGTCCCTATATAGACCTTTTGACATCTTTCTGCAGATCTAGATTAGTCACTAGGAGATTCTAGATTCTGCCTAGATTCCTATAGTAGGACTAAATCACCCTACCTAGTGTATCAATCCTAGTGTACCTCAAAAACAATTTTTTTTCGGGTTTATAAACCTTGTTTTGGCCTCTCCACTTCTCTAGGTACTTTTTGTTTCATTCTATTTGTCAATCTGATTTCATGCTCTCAAGTTTCTAGGGTTTAGTGCATAAGTGTTTGCATTTCTCCTTTGAAGCTTCATTTAATTGGTGAACCCCATCCAATCACATAAGGAAACACCTAGTCCCTTCCTCAATCAAGTCACTTGGTTGAGGAATCTAGGTTCCTAATGAATTAAAGTGTGAAATAGTTCCCAAAGCTCCATCTCCTAAAGGTGGACACCCATTTCCATTGTATTCAATTGATAGCATTCAAATTTGAAGATAAGGTCCATTATTACATTTTTTCTTGTTTGACCCTATTTTTAGTTTATTCCTAATTCTAACTATGCTGAGTTTCAACACTTTTATTGGAATGAAATATTAATGTACAAACTATAATGTAACATTAACACAAACATTGCAACTAAAACTTGGTGTGGAGTATTCAATATTGAGAGATATTAAAAAATAATCTTTCTTGGCATGTAGTGCATGAGTCCATAGGGAAAGAATGAATGGGTGAATATGTGAACTATACATTGAAGATAAACCTAACCAATTTGTGGATGAAATGGATGAGTTGAAATTATTTTTACTTGTCATTCCACCTAGTCTAGTAAAATTTAATGACCGTCATATTCTTGGTTGATGTTGTTTGAGCCATTTATGGGGCTAAGAGATTATTGAGAACATCTAAGATATATCTATATGCTTTATATAAATGACATCTTTAGTTGAATATGTGTAGGACATCACCACAGTGTATCAATAAACCTAAGATTTTTAACATTTTCTTATGACACCATTATTAGAAATTATAATAGATATATCAATGAATTGCACTACAATATAATTAAATATTATAATAGAGCATGGTAAAATTCATTTTCTTTCAATATCTAAAATATAATACTTCATGCACCTCTAAAAAATAGATTATAAATTATAGAAAATATTAAAATAATTTTCTTATTAGTTTCATTAGACTAAAAATAATCAAGAAGATACACTATTAAGTATTTCCTTAACAATGTATAAAAAACTATAGTGATGAATCATTTTTTTTATGATTAAAGTCATATTTCACCTATTAAGAACATTTCATTAACATTCAAAGACAAAAAAATTAAAATAGTAATCACAATAGAAATTGTCTTTCAATAATAAAGAAATATTATATATATATTTGATTGGTAATGTGCACTTTTTAAGGTGCCTAACACTATTTTTGTTCAAATATGTGAGCCCACCAACCCAGTGAAAGTACAAAGCCTATGAGCATACTTGCCCAACGGGGATTTGAACCTTGGTGACAACATCGCCAAGCAAGTGTTTCAACTATTTCTTTATAGGGATCACCCCCAATAATAAAGAAATTATATTATATATTTTTTAAAATTTTACAAAAGTTATTAATCTAGATAAAACAATAGTATATTGGAACCTACTTAATTCAAAAAAAACAAAAAATTCTTGAGTAAGTTTGAAAATAAAACTTTTAATCAACTATTCATATAAAACACGTTGTAATCATTCAATAATCCAATAGAAATAAATATAAATAAATATTTAAAATTTCATATATAATATAAAGATATATTGATGTTGATACAATAAATAGAAAACTAACTATATGTTAATCAATGTATTATTTTGACTTACAACCTCTGAATCAATAAATTTCTAATAGAGATAAAAGACATTGCTTGTAAAAAAATATTAAAACCATAGTTTGATAATATTGTAGCTATAAAATTCTATCATATATCAATTTTTCATATGAGATTTGAATCATCTTACTCAAGTCATTAAAGGTTAGTGTGATTTCTTCATAAATTATGTGTAAATTTTTACATCAATATTTTGCATCATACTCCATCATCCTTCATTAAGATGAAAAACAGTAAAGAGAAAAATTTCTCTCTACTCTTTTTATCCTAATGATGGATCATGGAGTATGATCTTGTTGATTAATTTATTGCAGAAATTAAATATAAATGAAAGACATTTCAGAAATAAAAACAGATTAAAAACAATCCACAAACTAGAACACTAAATTTTATAGTGTTTCACCAGTATATGGCTACATCCACTTTCAAAGCAAGGGATTACTCTCTTTATTAATTATGATACAAAAAATACATTCTCTATAGTCAAAAGCACTAACTCACTTTTACACACACTCAATTAACCTTCGAAAGAGCTTCTTGAAACGCATTACAAATTAGGACAATGAAAGCTCACCAAACATCAAGAAGCTATAGTTATAACTAAAGGGATGATTGGGCTTCATTGAACCAAAAATCTCCCACTTGAAGACCAATCAATGTTGGAAGAGAGCTTCTTAGAGATATCTCCCACTTTAGGCTTATTGTTACTTCTTCAGAAGGTCGAGAGAAGCTCTATAGAACTCAAACTTCTCTTGAGGTACAGCCTTTGTCAATACATCTTCCAGATTGAATTTCATGTCAATTTTCTCCACCCAGAGCTTACCCTCATCAAGAACATGATGAATAAAATGATATCTTAGCTCTATATGCTTTGTTTGATTATGAAATGCAAAATTCTTGGGCAAGTGAATAGCACTATTGCTATCACAAAACAAAGTGAAAACTAATTGCTTACACCATAATTCACCCAAAAACCACTACAACCATTTCACTTCCTTGGATCCTTCAATTAGAGTAATTATTTAGCCTCTATAGATGAGAGTGAAACCACCTGTTGCAATCATGAAACCAAACTGATTATTGCCCTGAAAAATGTAAACACATAACCTGTAGTAGACCTCCATTATTCCAAATCTCCAACTATATTTGAATCAACATATCCTCATAGTTGATTGTCCATGCCACCAAAACATGAAACATAATGTGATGTACCTTTCAAGTACTTCAAAATCCACTGAACCGCCTACCAATGAGATTTACCTGGATTACTCATAAATCTACTTTCAACTCCTACTACATGAGTAATGTCTAGATGGGTACAAACCATGGCATACATGAGACTCTCAAATACTAATGAATACAAAACACCTTTTATTTGTTCTTCATATTCTTGAATTTTAGGACACATAGCTGAAAATAAGTGAAAATGATCAGCCAATGGAGTACTAACAGACTTTGCATTCTTCATATTGAACCTATCAAAATTTTTGGAAATATTATTTTCTTGAGATAATTTGATTTCTCTCTTATTTTTGTCCCTAGTAATTTGCATCCCAAAAATTCTCTTCACTACCCCTAAATCTTTCATGGAAAAGTGTTGAGCTAAATGAAGTTTTAATTCACGAACAATCTTCACACTAGTGCCAACAACCAACCTATCATCAACATAAAGCAAAAGAATGAAAAAATCACAATTAGAAAGCTTTTTATAATAAAAATAGGGGTTTGATTCATAAAAAGTAAAATGTTGTTGAGTCATGAAGCTATCAAATTTGTGATACCATTGCCTCGAGGCTTGCTTGAGCTTGTACAAACTTCGCTTCAATCTGCACTATAAATTCTCTTGACCTTGTTGTGCAAAACCTTCAAACTATTCCATATACATCTCCTCCTCAATATCTCCATGAAGAAACATTGTTTTGACATCAAGTTACTAAACCTCAAGGTCCCAAATAGCTACTATGCCCAAAACAACTTGAATTGTTTACATCTTCACAACTGCTGAGAAAATATCATTAAAATCAATTCCCCTTTTTTTATCAAAACATTTGACTACCAATCTGGACCTGTAATGTTTATGACCTCCATCTTTTTCTTTCAAGTGATACACCCATGTATTCTTCAGAGGTTTTTGATTTGCCGGTGTAAGGGTAACCAAATCCCATTTATCATTCACTCTCAATGACTCCATTTCATCTTGCATTGCTTCCATCCATTGCACTGAGTATTCATCTTTGTGTTCTTGTTTAAATGTCATTGACTCTAACTAATTAGAAAGTAAAATTTCATAATCATCAAATTTAGACGAAAGTATTCTCTCCTGGGTAGATCTTAATTGAGGACCCTGTTCTTGCTGCAAATTTATTTCCAAACATAATCTTTGTAATTGATTTTAGACTCCTATATCTAATTGCAAATCTTTCTATTGTTATAGACTGCTCTGTGTCTACACACTACCTTGTTCCAACACCCTACCTCTAATATTCAACCTTTGAATACCTCCCTCTATCAGCGAACTTAAATTTCTTAGTGGCTAAAAATTATCATTAGAAATATTTCTAGTAGTCTCACGGGTTGGGAAAGAAACAATTTGTGGTTGTATAGAATATGTGACTTCTACTTCAAAAAGTGTATGTCTAAGACTAGGGAATGAAAGGTCTTTTGGAACTTGCATTTCACCTTCCACAAGTCATGGGACATATCAGTGTATGTTGTATTGCATCTAATGGAGGTGACATATAAGCAAGATGATCCAGGTGGATCCAAAATATCTAAAAGATTTCACAGTCTTAGAATTCATCCATAGAAGCATCAATGCATAGAGCTTGCTGACACGATCTTGACACAACTTTAATGGGCTCAAAAGGATTTTGTATGGAAAAGTTATGCTCAGTCAAAGGTTCAATCAAATAGGTGAATCAAGGGTTCAAAAAGGAAAAAAATTGGCTATCTCAAAATGAAATAAAAATAACGCCAAGTCATAGTGCTTGTTGCGCTGATTCTGGAACTATATTCGGTTTCAAAAATGGAGCTCGTATGTGAAAGTTACGGCTGGTCAAAGGTTGGTCAAAATTTTGACTCTGGTTGACTTTGATGACATCAGCAAGTTAACATGGCAGGTGGTGACATGGCAGGAGTGGTGAGTTGGCACAGACATGGTGGAAAAAGGAATATAGATTAAACCATATTGTTAAGAGGAAACGTGTATGGTTTAAAAATTAAAAGATTTTTGTGATTTCAAGGAGGATTTGATGGGATTTTATCCCTTAAAATCCTCTTCCCTTGCCCATAAAACAAGGAGAGGAAAAAAATCCCGTAAACTTACATTTCAACAAATTAACCCCTTTAACCACCTTTCTCATATTTAATGGATTTATTTTAAAGATTATCCAAGGAGATTATTAAGGGGCTTTTAAAAGATATTTTTAAAGATTATAATGTAAGTCTAAAATTATAACGGCCCATAGTTAAAGGGGTTTGTTTTTCAATTGTATGGCTTAAAATTATAAAAGCCAAAGGGGGATTTATTTTTGAAAGATTAATTTGTTATACTAAAGGGATATTAGTGATTTTTATTGTCAAAGGGGAAATGGTTGGAATTTTTACTTGTATAGGGGAGATATGCAATATTTGCAAAATAATATGGTTAAAGCCATATTAGCAAATAAATGTGTATATAAAGGGGTGATTTTTGTAATGGAAAATTATTGAGTGGATAATTTTGTACGAGAATTTTCTTGGAGATAATTGTAATAGGGAGAATTATTCAAGTTCATTTTGAGAGAAATAATTCTTTGGAGGAGAATTTACAAGGTGTTTTGTACACCAAAAATTGTAAAAGAGTGAGAGATTGTGGAGAGATTATTGTAAGCTCTTGGAGCTTGGGTATTGTAACAAAGCGTAATTTTGCTTGGTGATATCAATAAAGCGGTCCCAACATTGAGAAGCGGACCCGGAGACTTAGTCCACATTGGACGAACTCCATTATCAATCTGTGCGTTGTGATCCTTCCATTTCTTTGTCTCATTCTTCCCTCTTCTATCTCAATTTTCTCTCTAGTTTAAATTTAGTATTTGAATTTCTAATTACTTATTTTGTAATTTCAACGGTTAAAAAGAATAATCATGCAATTCTGTACTAGATAAAAAAAATACTATAATTAGATTTAATTTATAAGATAATTTGTAAGCCTCTAATTATGGATCAAGTTGGTATCAGAGCCCTTTTTGTAGGAAATTGCAGAGTGAATGCAAGAAGAAGGTGCACTGGAAGAGTTCAATTCAGAGATCAGAAAATAAAGGACTTTTCCACAAGTAGAGATGGAAGTTGAACAAAGTCCTACAAAGCTTGATGAGAAAGCTTTCCAAAAAGCATTTCTTGAAATGAAGGCTATGGTGGAAGTTCTTTTCCAAGAGAGGCAAGTGCGACAAAGGAAAAAGGAACTCAAGAAAAGAAAGGATGAAGTTGAATCCTCGTTGAAAGAAGACAAAGGTAAAGGAGTAGGAGGTGGTAGTGACCCTCCTGAACCTCCATCCCCATCTTCTTCTTCATCCTCTTATTCCTCTTCGTCTACCTCTTCTTCTAAAAAGAAACAACTTGTGAAATCTAAAGTTAATTCACCTTTGTTAAAATTGGATGTTAAATTTGATTTTCCAATGTATAATGGAGAACTAGATGCAGATAAACTAGATAATTGGATTAAGAAAATTGAAGTTTATTGTAGAATTCAAAAGTTTACTGAGGATTCTCAAAAAATCCAATTAGCCACTCATCGCCTAGGAGGCATAGCTTTAATTTGGTGGGAGAGTAGAACACAGGAGGATCTAAGTCATTATCGAAAAATTATTTCTTCTTGGTTTGAGTTTATAGCTGCATTAAAGAAACAATTCTATCTATTAGGACATATGCAAAAAGCAGTAATGAATTGGCAATCATTAAAGCAAGAAAAAGGACAAAGTGTGCAAGAATTTACATAGGAGTTTAGGAAGAGGGCTTTAATTTTGGGCATTCATTTATAAACAAAAGAAACTTTGTTAAAGTATATAGGTGGATTACATGAAATTTTGAGACATACAATACTTATGTTTAATCCAACTAACATTGATGAAGTTAGTGTGCAAGCTATCCATTTGGAAACAAGCTCAAGGAATAGCCATGATAATCTGTTGATGGAATCCAATAATGGAAAAGGAAGAAAGAAAGGGAAAGAGAAATCACAATGAATAGCTACTGCAAAGAAAGAGGACAAAAAGCCTTATTTCTCACATTGCAGGAAGGAAGGGCACGAAGATGCAAGATATTGGAAACTGCATCCTGTTACCTTGCATAACCACCCCCATTTTGTTTTGGAACAAAATAGGTCCCCCCTTTTTTCTCCTTTATCTTCTTTGCTTTTAGTTGTCTACTTTGATTTATGGTTTTCTTTTATTTTCCTCTTAATTGTGTCTCTTGATCTATCTAATTGAATTTTGGTCCTATCTCAGCTTGAGTTGGTTTCCTTCTTGCTAAGAACTCAATGCAATAATCATAAGCAATATTGTATCCTATTATGGAATATTTTATGTTCTCCTGAGGTCTAATGGAGGCTTTTGTTTTGTAGGAATTGAACCACTCATCTATGGATATCTCTTAGGGAAGCCAGCTGAAAAATGTTCCTCAATTCAAGTGGTCATAAAATCTTCTAAGGTATGAATTCTTCACATTAGGGATCATATTAGCATGAGATTATCTGGGTCTCCCCGAACCATAATGCATTTTTTCAAATATGCTTATGTGTTGCCTATCGGTAAGACCACAGGGGTGTCACGACGAGTGGAGTTGGCATGCAAACACATATCGGTGAGAGATTTTGACTTCGGATTGAATTCTCAATGACTTCTTTATGTCCCACTGACTACCACAGACCAGGATAGCACTTTCAGCAATAGTTGTATCTTTGGTATGTGATCTTGCCGAAAGCTTCATGTCTCGCCAACCATCTATAAAGATATGCCTTTCGGTGAGAATCTTTTTTGGCAGAGAGATGTCTCGGCAAATGCATTTGGTCTTGCCGACAAAGCACAAGAAGATTCTATCGGTATGAGGTCCCACAGTCTTTTCGACCCATTTTGGTCACACCAACATGTTGCTTCATCAGGGAGAGAATGGGATTGTCTCGGTGACATGAAGGAGCTCACCGGGAGCAGATCATGCCTTCGCCATAAGGTCTTGGCGAAGAATGAAAGTCATACTAAAAATAATTAGATATCGTTGTAGGTCTCCCTGACCGAAGAGGGTCCCACTGGAGGTTTGAGCCCGGTGATAATGTTGCCTTCGGTAGGAGGTCTGGCTGAAACAAAAAGTCTTACTGAAGGGTTAGTCTTCAATATGACATGAAGGGCTCAGGGAATGGTTTCCTTGATGCAAGACTGTCTTGCTGACTTGAAATGAAGGCTTAAAAAAAAAGGGATTCCATCGCCATAAGGTCTCAGCAAGATCTTTGTGTCTCACCAATAAGATATTCCTTTAGGGAGTCTGGATTCATTCGGCATGGTGTCTGAGTGACTCTGAAATGTCTCACCAAAAGAAATTTGAGCTCAATAGGAGGTCCTCGAAGGACTAAGGGGGCTTGGCATAATGTCTGGCCGATAGCGAGTAGTCTTGCCGAAACAAAGTGAGCCCGATGAGAATAAAGAGAATTCGATGAAAGATCTCCATGAAACCATAAGGTCTCCCTAACATAAAGAAATGGGCTCACGGAAGGATCCTAAGCCTCGCTTTGACATCTCACCGAAACAAAGAAGTCTCCCCGAAGTGAAAGAAGCTAGAGTTTTCAGGGAGAAAAAGGAAGACATCACCAAGAGCTCTTGCCGACATAACAGAGTCTTGCCGAGACAAAAGGGGTTTGAGTTCGGCAAGAAAAGAAGAGATCGGTATGAAGTCTCATCGATAAGGTGGACTCTTGCTAATACGAGCTTCAAGCTAGAGAGAGATAACATCGTTGTAATGTCTTATCAATGAGCGATTGTCTTGCCAATATGTGTTGCGAGCTTGATATGACTTCTACAGCTCACTGAAACGTCTCACCGACTAATCCATCTCATGCCGATAACTATTGAAGGATGAAATTGCATCAAGGAGACACCGATGGTGTCTCACCGACATGCGATACCACTCACACCACCTTTGACCACTTGAGAAGCTCAAGTGGCATATGCCCAACCAATCAAAGGAAGCCAAAAGAGTGACTCATCGGTCACTTTGACCGATTGACTATTCCTGCGAGGGAATATCAATAGGGTGCAAGTGAGATGGTTTTATTCTGAGATCAGGAGGTGATGGATTGGCTTGGAAAGGAGGCCCGATAATTCTCCCAGAAGGTGGTCAAATGTGCAAAAAAGTCCAGAACCTAAAGGAGGCTAGAAGAATGAAAAGACCATGACTCTGAGGGACAACTGTAGTGACCACTGGCAAAGGAAAATAAGTATTAATAGTGAAATTCTTTGGAGCATTCAAGATAGATTTCAGAAGGAGTTCAAGTATGGACACCAAGATAGAAGAGTTAATGCTACAATCACAAAAGATCTATGGATCATTCCCAGAGCAATCTTTCATTAATATGGACAATAGGGCTTCACATTCCATGTAGTCTTGACTCTCCTCAGAAAGATCTAAGAGCTGACCCTCCTACAGAATGCAAATATTTTTGAAAACCCTAATACAAGGATAGCACATTCTTTCAGTATATTCTATATATATATGGCATTCTGGCCTCTTTGTAAGGGTTAGATAGTTAGAGTTAGAAAGAACCAAGGGAGAAAATAGAAGATATAGTGTTAGAACAAACAATTAGAAGAAAATATAGGAGTTAGTTAGTTAGCAAAAGGAGACAAAGATGCATCTTGATTCTTAGTAATGAGAGCTTCTTTTGTCTTCTTGTCTGGTAGTTAGATTCAGTATTGGCTGTAATGTATTTTCCAAGTTCTCTTAGTATAGTTTGGAAACAATCTGGAGTCACAGATTATCTGTACACTGGTGATTGTGCCAGTTTTGTAAGTGGTGCTTATCTGTTTCACTAACAGTAGAAGCAATCAAATTTTAATCTATTTCAGATTGTGTTCCATAATTATATTTGTCTTAAGTTAATCATTTGATTTGTGAAGTCTTCAAGGAATCAAGTTTGATTTTCTATGTTTGTTTAAATAGATGACTTGCAATCTGCTATCAAATCAACACTGGGAATGAATACAACCGTGTGTTAATCACAAGTTAAATTTGTTCTTCAGTGTAGTTTACATTCCCTTAAAGCTAACAAGTCTAGTTAATGTTGGATGAATCATTGTTCTTTTCTGTTTCAAACCTCTGATCTATCTTTTGTTGTTTCTTTAAAAACCCTAGTTAGATTAGGTTTTATTTTATGCTTGATCTTAGAACTATCCAGAAGCTCAACACCAGTAGGCCCCTTGAACATTACTGTTACATTGACCAATTGAGCAACATTAGCACAGTTGAAAGCCAACTACATAGACCTTAGGAGCTAAGATATCCAAGTGATCATCTTTCTCTTTCAGGAGAAATAGAATAGCAATATCCTATTTACACATTGCTATGCCACTTGGACCACCAATAGATCTAGTGCTAGAAGGAAAGCCTAGAAGGGAAAACTGGATAAATCTGGATTTTTCTCCCCAGAAAGGTCCCATAGAGTTCTTCGATCAACTAAAAATCTGCCACCTCTGATAGAACTCAAGATCCCAATAAGACACAAGAGTAATAGGACTGGGTCAATCGTCACACCACCCTTATTAGCCCCACTCACTCCACCATGATTTTCACCAATACCCCAGTGGGTACCCATCAATCCACCATTCAATCCATCTTAATTGTCATCACAACTGGCCCAACCCCCACCATCGCTACCAGTGGCATTCTTTCAGAATAATCCCTCTCCATTAGGGACTATTCCTGGAGGTTTTCATGACATGCCTAAGAACCCTGAGAAATTCTGTCCTAAGTACATTCATGGTGAATCAAGGAGTGCTGAAGAGCACATGCAATCCTTTAAGGATGCTTGTACTAGGGCTCAGATAGCTCACCATGATGTAGTATGCAGGTTGTTTCCTTATTCCCTAGGGGATATGGTGTACAACTGGTATCTTAATCTTCCTCAACATTCTATTCTGAGTTGGACAGACCTGGAAAATGCTTTCATCAATCAGTTCAGAATCTATGTGGATCCAAATCTTTTATATCACCAATTTGCTACCATCAGGAAGGAGTCATGTGAATCCTTGCCCATGTTCAATACCAGGTTTCAACGAATGTATAGGAGATTGCAGGACCCCTATCTAGTTACTGAGAATAGTGCCATTCAAGCATACTTTAGGGTTATAGACCCTGTGCTAGGTTTGTTCCTGCAAAGGACATATCAACCAGTTGATATTGATTCCCTATCCAAAGTTTATCATTTGGCTATCAATCTATAACAAAAAATTAGTTCTCAACAAGGGAGTTTGGGAGGAGGTTTCCCTCCAATAGGATATCAAACGCATAGCCCAACCCCTCTATTCAATATTGTCTCGGGAATGTCTCCTTCCCACTATGGCCCTATGTTTGAGTTTCAGACTCAACCTCCTATCCCATTCTTTTCCAACGAAATCCCTAGCTCTCTTCAACAATCATAGGTTCCTCCAAGTTCCCATGGTCATAATAACCAAATTGGAACACCAAATCATGGTGGTCAGCCACTTGTTGCTAAGGGTGTGGAAAGTGAAAAGATGGTTCAACTTATGAATGAGGTAGAGACCTTAAAGAAAACACTATCTCAAGTTACAAATGACATGGCTCAACTTAGGTTGAATCCCCCTTAGAATCAAGGTAGCTACCCTAATCAAAGCAGCAACAATCAAGGTACTTATCAGAATAACAACAATTATGGCCAGAGGGGTTATCAAGGCCAAAATTCTTCTAACCAAGGCTATCAAAGCCAAAATAGAGGATACAAATAGAGACCAAATAACAATCGAAAATGGAACACAGGGCCCAACAATGGTGGAGTTCCTCACAATTATCAAGCTAATGAGGAGAGGTCACATACAAATGTGGCTGATCTGAATTTCATGACTAACTGGTGTAGGCTGCATGATACTACAACTCATTCTAAGGTAAACTACCCTGAAATGGAGAAAGTTGTCAAGATGGCATAGGAAGATGCCTACACATTCCAGGGGAATTCAAATAAAGGAGGTGACTCAGTGGATACAACAATGGCTTATGACCTCTTTGAGGAAGAACCTGCATTCCCAAGACAAAGTGAGAATGAACCAGAGGAAGATATGTATGATGCCCAAGCCTTCTAGACAAAGGGAGGACACTTCTTAAGGAACCAAAATAAGGGTCCATTCACTACATCAACACCTCCTAATCACATGGTGCCTCTAAATTAGAGTGCTGATAACAATCCTCCTCCACCAAAAGGCCCACTTGACTTCCATAACAAAGGTAATTCTCTTGGTGTTTTCAAAGGTAATGCAAACTATAACATAGAATTTGACATTGTTTCTGATATGTAGAAATAGAAAAATTCTTTGTCATACTTTGACAAATTAAAGTGGTGCCCTGCTTAAAGAGAGATAGTGTTGAAGGCTTTAGAACAAGCTGATAAATCAAAAGGGAAAAGCAAGATGGCACCTACGACATACATGAATGCAGCCTTGTACAGAAATAAGGTAGGTACTCCACCATTTCTCTTGAGTTTAAGAATTTGTGGGAAGAACCTACATAATTGTCTCTTAGATCCAGGGGCTTTAGGAAATGTCATGCCATTTTCTATATGCAATAAATTGGGATTAAACCCTGTCCAAACAAACAAAAAGGTCATCCAACTTGATAAAAAAGAGGTTAATGTAGTGGGAGAATTAAGAAACATACATGTCCAAGTAGGATCTAACCCTAGGGTTCAAACCAATATAGATGTTCAAGTGGCAGACATTCCTAAGACCTATGGTATGTTGGTGAGCATAGATTTGCTGAAAATCATAGGGGGATATCTCTCCCTAGACTTTTCACACATGTGGCTACCATGGAGGGGAGTGCCTGTATAGATTAGAATTGAAAGTTAGCCTTGCCTCAAGTATGTCATCACTGAGTATGACTGCCCCAATGAGGTAGCTTACTTTGAGACTGAAATAGGGGTTTACAAAAGAGAGGAAATCCTAACCCTTTCAGTTCTTGGTTCTGAAGACATCCCAATACAAAGGTTCCCCGACTCCATGATTAATGAAAATCAGCATGCCTTGATCAGGAAGCTGCAACAAGATCAGCTGATCTTAGGGGAAGATACTAATTTACAAAGCCTTCTACTCCCTAATTGGTGCAGGGTACATTACCAAAACCATTCTAAATTGACTTGTCAACCTTGCATGGACACTTTAAATCATGCTTCCCAAGCTGAATAGACTAGCCCAAGGCACTTGGAGAAAGTTGCAGATCACCTCTCATTTGAAGCCAAGGAAGCAGTGATGTTGACCAAGAATAGGATACCTTCAGAGGAAGTTCCTCCTCAAACTGAACCTACCCTAGACACATTTCTGAATTAGCATAATGATGAAGAGCAACTCTAAGGTTCGTTTGACACCCCCTCACCTACAAATGTACCAAAGCCCAAGGGGTTAACCAAAAGCACAAGTGGCTTTCAAAAGGGTAGCCATAGGCTATTTGATATAACTGAGCAAGACTTGAAAAGTGTACCTAAAGAACCTATAGTGCATCCTTTCCCTATGTCTGATACAAAAGATCAAAGAGCCCCACCTTTGGCTAACCCTATCCAAATGCCTATAAAAACTCCAAGTGGATTAACCCCAGGTTATGACTAGCTTTGGACCCTCACATTTGATGGATCTCAATCCAAAATAGGCTGTGGTGTTGGAATTGAACTAATTAGCCCCAAAGGAAAAAACTTCTTTGCTTCTTATAGGTTGCAATTCAGATGCACTAATAACGTGGTAGAATATGAAGCTCTAACTTGAGGGTTGATGTTTGCACATAAGAAGAAGGTCACTGCCTTGGTGGTCAGAGGAGATTCAGAAATTGTTATCAAGCAAGTACACAGCCAATACACATGCCACAACAGAAGGCTGGTAGCCTATAGAAATTAGGTATGGAATCTAATTGAAGACTTTGATGCTTTTGGAATTAGCTTAATTCCAAGAGAACAAAATGAGATAGCTGATTCACTAGCTATTGCTGCAAGTACCCTGGAACCCATGCAAGGCTCCAAGCTTAAGAAATTATCAATGGAATTGATATCCATCCTTGTTGTTCTTGATAATTTCAGGAATTTTCAAGTCTTTGATGATGATCAACATATTCTTGCTTTTCTAGCAAGCTCAGATGTTTTTGAAGGACAAATCATTGATGAGTCCAACAGGGACCGACGAGATTGGAACCCTAGATATTTTGATTCAGAAGGGATCCTCCATTTAAAAGGCAATAGCATTCCAAAGGGAATGTTGGCCTTTGAAAGAATTTTTGATTCAAACCCTAGGGCCCGAGACAAGGTCCCAACTAAAGACAAAGGAAGTGAATATGAAATGGTTAACCTAGCTGATTCTGGCCCTGAAAGAAGTGTTTATATAGGAAAAGCTTGCCCTGAAGCTATCATAGAAGATATATTGAGGGCCCTGAAGAAGGATATTGCCGCAATAGCTTGGGGAAATGAAGACTTGAAGACATTTGATGCTTCTGTTATGACTCACACTATCCCCTTGAAGCCTGAAGCAATATCCTGCAAGAACAACACAACAAAGGTAGTGATTAAATTCCTCATCGAATGTATCACTACAAGGTTTGGGGTACCCTTCACATTGGTATGTGACAATGGCTCTTCCTTTTCTTTTGTTGAATTCATTTCATGGGCATATGATCACAAAATTGTTTTAAAGTATTCTTCAAATTATTATCCACAAGGTAATGGAGTTGCAGAATCAACCAATAAGAAACTTTTAGGGGTAATTAGGAAGCTGCTAGAGAATAACCCTAGAGACTAGCACACCCAGCTAAGGTTTGCATTATGGGCAGATAGGACTAGGATCAAGGCTGCTTTAAAGACCTCACCATTCAAGCTAGTATATGGGCAAGAGCCTGTATTCCCTATCCATTTGGAAATTCCTATCCTTGAGTTCATACAAAAGTTCTACTCTAGTGATTATAGGATAGAAGTAAGACTAGCTGCCCTGTTGAAACTAGAAGAGCAGAGAGATGTCGCCTTGCGACAGTTCTTTAGGCACCAAGTTGTTGTCAAATGTTGGTTTGACAAGAAAGCCAAGATCAAAGCTTTCAGGATATTAGACCTAGTGTTGTTATGGGATAAAGCCAGTGAAAAGAAGGGTAGTCACTAGAAATTTGACAAACTTTGGCTAGGTCCTTATCAGGTTGTTGAGATCCTCAGAGAAAATGCTTTCTGATTGAGTAGCTTAACTGGAGAACCTATTCCTTTGTCTGTCAATGGGCAGTTTCTCAAGCACTATTTTGAGTCATAAAGCTTGTTAATTTCTATTCTGCATGTAACTTCTTGTCCTTTATGTAAATGATTTGTTTGTCTCCTGTTTGTAAATGATTTGCATTTATGTACATAGCTTATGTGCTTCTGCTTGTGAATAACTCTGCCCTTTATGTAAATAATTTGTTGCCCTTTGTATAGGTAATTTTCTCTTTGATTGTAAATAGTTTGTTGTTTGGTCGTTTTTCTTTCCTTCTGTCCCTTTTATTTCCTTTACTGTTTGGTTTTCCCTTTTGTTTTGTTTTTCAGGGATTTCTCTATTTCTTTCCATCTTAAAATGGTGGTTGTCTTGTGTAAAGCATGCTTTGGTCATTAGGAGAGAAGTGGTTTAGATATTTTCAGGTCTGCTGATTGGGTGATTTTTTCCTTAACTCTTTGCTTTATGCCCATTTTCAATAAGAGTTGTGGAAGGTTTTGAAAACAAGGTGCAAAGTAAGTAACCTTCATTAGCTCCCCTGAATATGTCACAAATCATCAAGCTCATCTCCTTTGTATCAGTATATTTGTCCTAGGGTGATAGTGTTGTAAGATTTGAGTGAAAAATCCAATCTCCCAAGTCTTGTTATGAGGTCCATGGTAGTTTTCAACCTAGATCAGATGTTAAACATATGACATATTGAAACAAAAAAAAAGAACTAGATGTAGTATCTGAAACTCTAAGAGAAAATTAAAAAAAAAAAGAGAAAAGAGAAAAGAATTATCTAAAGAGGAAAGGGATTCAATATGAATGGGTGATTCCGGTATCTCTACCGGGGCTATGGATGCATGACTGGCAGTAGAACAATGCTGTGAGAAAACTAGAGGTATCTCTGTCAGGGCTATGAATGCCTAACTGGCAGCGGAAAAATGCCCAGGATATCATTGCACGACAGCCAAAGGGAATCAACTTATGTAGCTCAAATCTTGCATATTGTTGTCTCAAAGATGAAGAAAACTTTACAAAAGAATGATGCACAATAAAGCACACACTTACATTTAGGGGTAGCCAATGATGATTTACATTTGAGATTCTAGCTCAACCTTGGTTGTCATAACTAACCCAACTGAAGTTGTGATGTTCATAAACTATAGATTTTTTGTAGCTAAATCCTTTAGTTTCTTGGAAATGGTTAAACCATTTTCCCAGCCAAGTCACCATTTGTTATGCCTTGCATAACCACCCCCATTTTGTTCTAGAACAACATAGGTCCCCCCTTTTTCTCCTTTGTCTTCTTTGCTTTTAGTTGTCTGCTTTGATTTATGGTTTTCTTTTATTTTCCTCTTAATTGTGTCTCTTGATCTATCTAATTTAATTTTGGTCTTATCCCAACTTGAGTTGGTTTCCTTCTTACTAAGAACTCAATGAAATAATCATAAGCAATATTGTATCCTATTATGGTATATTTTATGTTCTCCTGAGGTCTAATGGAGGCATTTGTTTTGCAGGAATTGAACCACTCATCTGTGGATATCTCTTAGGGAAGCTAGCTGAAAAATGTTCCTCAATTCAAGTGGTCATAAAATCTTCTAAGGTCTGAATTCTTCACATTAGGGATCATATCGGCACGAGATTATTTGGGTCTCCCTAACCCATAAAGTATTTTTTCAAATATGCTTATGTGTTGCCTATCGGCAAGACCACAGGGGTGTCATGGCGAGTGGAGTTCTCCTGCAAACACATATCAGCGGGAGATTTTGACTTCAGATTGAAGTCTCGGTGACTTCTTTATGTCCCACTGACTACCGAGGATTGGGCTAGCATTTTTGGAAAGAGTTGTATCTTCAGTATGTGATCTTACTGAAAGCTTCATGTCTCATCGGCCACCGATAAAGATATGCCTTTTGGTGAGAAGCTTTCGTGGTGGAGAGATGTCTCGGTGAATGCATTTGGTCTAGCTAACAAAGCACAAGAAGATTCTATTAGTATGAGGTCCTGAAGTCTTGCTGACCCATTTTGGTCACACCGACATGTTGCTTCGTCGGGGAGAGAATGGGATTGTCTCGGCGACATGAAGGAGCTCACCGGGAGAGGATCATGCCTTCTTTCACCATAAGGTCTTGGCAAAGAATGAAAGTCATACCGACAATAAGGAGATATTGTCGTAGGTCTCCCCGACCGAAGAGGGTCCCACCGGAGGTCTAAGCCCGGCGATAATGTTGCCTTCGGTAGGAGGTCTGGTCGAAATGAAAGTCTTACCAAAGGGTCAGTCTTCGATATGACATGAAAGGCTCAAGGAATGGTCTCCCTGATGCAGGATTGCCTTGCCGACTTGAAATGAAGGCTTCGACAAAAGGGGATTCCATCACCATAAGGTCTCGGTGAGATCTTTTTGTCTCACCGATAACATATGCCTTCAGGGAGACTAGATGCTTTGGGCATGGTGTTTGAGTGACTCTGAAATGTCTCGCTGAAAGAAATTTGAGCTCGATAGGAGCTCCTTGAAGGACTAAGGGGGCTTGGCATAACGTCTGGCCGACAGTAAGGAGTCTTGCCGAAACATAGTGAGCCCAGGGAGAATAAAGAGAATTCAATGAAAGATCTCCCCGAAACCATAAGGTCTCCCTGACATAAAGAAATGGGCTCACCGAAGGATCATGAGCCTCGCTTTGACATCTCACCAAAACAAAGAAGTCTCCCTAAAGTAAAAGAAGCTAGAGCTCGGGGAGAAAAAGGAAGACATCACCAAGAGGTCTCGCCAACATAACAGAGTCTTGCCGAGACAGAAGGGGTTTGAGTTTGGCGAGAAAAGAAGAGATCGGTGTGAAGTCTCATCGATAAGGTGGAATCTTGCCAATACGAGCTCCGAGCTAGAGAGAGAGATAACATCACTGTAATGTCCTATCGATGAGTGATTGTTCCACCGATATGTGTTGTGAGCTCGATATGACTTCTATAGCTCACCGAAACATCTCACCGACTGACCCATCTCATGTCAATAACTACTGAAGGATGAACTCGCATCGGGGAGACACTGATAGTATCTCACCGACATGTGATACCGCTCGAACCACCTTTGACCACCTGAGAAGCTTGCGTGGCGTATGCCTGACCAATTAGAGGAAGCCAAAAGAGTGACTCATTGGTCCCTTTGACTGATTGACTATTCCTGCAAGGGAATATCAACAGGATGCAAGCGAGACGGTTTTATTCAGATATTGGGAGGTGATGGATCGGCTCAGACAGTAGTGTTCATATTTGAATTGAGGCCCTATGATGCTCCCAGAAGGTGGTCAAACATGCAAAAAATTCCAGAATTGAAGGATGCTAGAAGAATGAAAAGACCATGACTCAGAGGGATAGCTGTAGTGACCTCTAGCAGAGGTAGATCAGTATTAATGGCAAAATGCTTTAGAACATTCAAGACAAATTTTAGGAGTTCAAGTATGGACACCGAGATAGAAGAGTTAATGGTGCAATTGCAAAAGATCTACGGATCATTCCCAGAGCAATCTTTCATCAATATGGACAGCAGGGCTTCACATTCAATGCAGTGTTGACTCTCCTCAAAAAGATCTAAGAGTCGACCCTCCTACAGAATGTAGATATTTTTGAAAACCATAATACAGGGACAACACATTCTTTCGGTATATTCTATATATATGGCATTCTGGCCTCTTTGTAAGGGTTAGACAGTTAGAGTTAGAAAGAACCAAGGGAGAAAATAGAAGATATAGTGTTAGAACAAACAGTTAGAAGAAAATCTAGGAGTTAGTTAGTTAACAAAAGGAGATAAAGCTGCATCTTGATTCTTAGTAATGAGAGCTTATTTAGTCTTCTTGTCTGGTAGTTAGATTCAGTATTGGCTATAATGTATTTTCCAAGTTCTCTTAGTATAGTTTGGAAAAAATTTGGAGTCACATATTATCTGTACACTGGTGATTGTGCCAGTTTTGTAAGTGTTGCTTATCTATTTCACTAACAGTAGAAGTAATCAGATTTTAATATATTTCAGATTGTGTTCCATAATGATACTTGTCTTAAGTTAATCATTTGATTTGTGAAGTCTTCAAGGAATGAAGTTTGATTTTCTATGTTTTGATTAAATAGATGACTTGCAATCTACTATCAAATCAGCACTAGGAATGAATACAACTGTGTGTTAATCACAAGTTAATCTTGTTCTTTAGTTTAGTTTACAGTCCCTTGAAGCTAACAAGTTTGGTTAATGTCGGATGAATCATTGTTCTTTTCTGTTTCAAAGCTCTAATCTATCTTTTGTTGTTTCTTTAAAAACCCCAATTAGATTAGGTTTTATTTTATGCTTGATCTTAGAGCTATCCAGAAGCTTAACACCAGCAGGCCCCTTGAACATTACTGTTACATTGACCAATTGAGCAACATTAGCATAGTTGAGAACCAACTACAAAAACCTTGGGAGCTAAGATATCCAAGTGATCATCTTTCTCTTTTAGGAGAAACAGAATAGCAATATTCTATTTACACGTTGTTGTCCCACTTGGACCACCAACACATCCTAATGAGAAGCCTAAGTGGTTCAAGGATTGAAAGGGTAAGAAAAATTCCACAACTATCATGCAAGACCTTAGTATGGAATCTGGTGATGAATCAAAGATTTCAGTTGTGGGTATCAAAGGTAATATTCCTTTTGTTAATTCTAGTTCCTATGCTTCTTCATCAAAGTGTAATGAAGTACCTATTGAAAGTAAGAGAAATGCATTGTTTCATATAAGGGCTATTGCAAAACAAAGCAAGATTGATACATTCATAGATAGTGGATCACAAGTGAATCTAATCTCTGAACAAGTTGTTAAGCAATTGGGATTAAAGACAACACCTCATACTAAGCCATATCCATTGGGTTGGGTGAATGATAATGCTCGGTTACATGTGTCACAACAGTGTAAACTCTGATTTGCAATCACATCCAAGTTTGTAGATGAGGTAGAGTTAGATGTAATTCCACTTGACATCTATGGGATGGTTTTAGGTAGTCCTTATTTGTATGACAGAATGGAAATTTTCTATAGGGAACATAACAAATATCATTTGTTTAAGGATGGATTTGAATATATTGTAAAATCTCATCACATGAAGAATGATAGATCTCTTGTAAACACAGGGCATAAGAAAATGAATGTAAATGCAAGCAATGCTTTAACTCTCATGTCTGTAATAGCTAGTCATACTAAGCATGAAGATGATAGGGTGTCACAGACAATACAGTGTGAGGATCAGTTGCAAGCAGAATCAGGCCTTCAGCTAGAGGTGGTAAAAGAGGGTTTGAATGTTTCATTTTCTAACAATGTTCCTATTTAGGAGATCCAAAATGTTGATACTATTTCCTTCACATCAGTGTATTCAATACTATTGCTTGTTATTCTACTAGTTATCTATGTGGATGATGAATGTGACAGTGAATATTGATGAACATGCAATTGATGGTATCAAAAAAGTTACCTCATATTTCTTTGTGTTTGTGATGGGTCACATATTCAAGATTTTAGTAGGAAGGACAAATGATACTGGGCAAGTGGGGTGGCATTTCCCTAGCTCAAACTGTACATAAAAATAGACTTTTGGAGGTCCAAAAGCTTCTCAATGGGGATGAATGATCTAGGTGGATCCAAAATATCTAAAAAAATTTATAGTCTTAGAATTCATCCAAAGAAGCATCAATGCATAGAGCTTGCTGACACGATCTTGACACAAATTTAATGGGCTCAAAAGGAGTCTAGATGTGGAAGTTATGTTTAGTCAAAGGTTCAATCAAATAGGTGAATCAATGGTTCAAAAAGGCAAAAAATTGATTGTCTCAAAATGAAATAAAAATAATGCCAAGTCGTAGTGCTCGTCGCGTTGATTCTGGAACTATATTCGGTTTCAAAAATGGAGCTCGTATGTGAAAGTTATGGTTGGTCAAAATTTTGACTCTAGTTGACTTTGATGAAATTAGCAAGTTAATGTGGCAGGTGGTGACGTGGCAGGAGTGGTGAGTTGGCATAGACATGGTGGAAAAAGGAATATGGATTAAACCATATTGTTAAAAGGAAATGTGTATGGTTTAAAAATTAAAAGATTTTTGTGATTTCAAGGAGGATTTGGTGGGATTTTATCCCTTAAAATCCTCTTCCCTTCCCCATAAAACAAGGAGAGGAAAAAAAATCCCGTAAACTACATTTCAACTAATTAACCCCTTTAACCACCTTTCTCATATTTAACAGATTTATTTTAAAGATTATCCAAGGAGATTATTAAGGGGCTTTTAAAAGATATTTTTAAAGATTATAATGTAAGTCTAAAATTATAATGGCCCATAGTTGAAGGGGTTCATTTTTCAATTGTATGGCTTTGAATTATAAAAGCCAAAGGGGGATTTATTTTTGAAAGACTAATTTGTTATACTAATGGGATATTAGTGATTTTTATTGTCAAAGGGGGAAATGGTTGGAATTTTTACTTGTATAGGGGAGATATGCAATATTTGCAAAATAATATGGTTAAAGCCATATTAGCAAATAAATGTTTATATAAAGGGGTGATTTTTGTAATGGAAAATTATTTAGTGGAGAATTTCGTACGGGAATTTTCTTGGAGAGAATTGTAACAGGGATAATTATTCAAGTTCATTTTGAGATAAATAATTCTTTGGAGGAGAATTTACAAGGTGTTTTGTACACCAAAAATTGTAAAAGAGTGAGAGATTGTGGTGAGATTATTGCAAGCTCTTGGAGCTTGGGTATTGTAACAAAGCGTAATTTTGCTTGGCGATATCAATAAAGTGGTCCAAGCATTGAGAAGTGTACCCAGAGACGTAGTCCACATTGGACAAACTTCGTTATCAATCTGCGCATTGTGATCCTTCTATTTCTTTGTCTCATTCTTCTCTCTTCTGTCTCAATTTTCTTTCTAGTTTAAATTCAGTTTTTGAATTTCTAATTACTTATTTTGTAATTTCAATGGTTAAAAAGCATAATCACACAATTCTGTATTAGATTGGGAAATTACTATAATTAGATTTAATTTACAAGATAATTTTTACACCTCTAATTTGTAAAGATTTCTTGTGAAATACAACATCTCGACTACAAATAATCCTTTTGGAAATGGGATTCCAAAGCCAAAAACTAAACGGATCCTCACCATAGCCAAGAAAAATACATCTCTTTGATTTGAGATCAAGCTTTGTTCACTACTCCTTAGGAATGTTCACAAAGGCTTCACATCCAAACACACACAAATGATGATAAGAAATTCTTTTCCCAAGCCATCTCTCCTTTGGAATATTGAAATCCAATTGAGATGAAGGAACTTGATTGATTAAATACATAGCAATATTACAAGCTTCTGCCCAAAAATATTTCCCCAATTTAGCATTCAAGAGCATACACCGAGTTCTCTCAAGAATCGTTCAATTCAACTGCTTAGTTGCACCATTTTCCTGAGGGGTGAAAGGAACTACTTTAATTCTGCAAATTCCATTATCTACACAAAAAAGTGTCAAAATATGAAGAGAAAAACTCTCCCCCATTATTTGTTAGTAGGCATTTAATTTTGTGCCTAATCTAATTTTCAACAAGACCCTGAAAAGTCTTAAATTTTGAAAACACCTATGATTTTCTATTCATCATATAAATCCAAACTTTGCGAGTTCAATCATCAAGAAAAGTAACAAAATAGTTAGCACCTCCAAAAGAGGCTACCTCAGTTGGACCAAAGACATCAGAATGCATGACTCCAAAGGTGTAGTTTTCCTCTCATGAACAATCTTCAAGAAGTTGGTTTGAGTCTGTTTTCCATAAAGGCAATACTCACATAACTCCAAATCAACTAATTTTGGGCCTAAAAGTTGATCCCTTTGAAGCATGACTTCAAGTCCTCTTCTACTCAAATGTCCGAGCCTCTTATGCCAAAGCTTTGAACCATTGTCCACAACCATAATTGTAGCTCCCACTTCACCATTGCACTTTAAAACATAAATATTTCCCAATTTTTTTCCTTTTGCAAGCACCAAAACACCCTTGGTAACCCTCCAAGTATCTAAAGAAAATTTCACATCACACCCTTGAGCATAAAGTTGGCTCACAGATATTAAATTTTGTTTCAATGTGGGAACATGTCTTACATCTTTTAAAGTTCATTTATTTCCATTTTTCAAAGACAATATCACATTACCTTTTCCTACAATTTCACATTCTTTACTATCTCCAAGAAACACTCTACCAAAATTACCTTCTTGGTAGTTAGTGAAAGCACCCCGACATGGAGAAGCATGAAAGGAAGCACTAGAATCGAGCACCCACAAATCTGTAGTCATGTCACTTGTTGATAAAACCAAAACACCATCATCTACAACATTTACTTCATTCTTGCCTACTTTGTCTTGTGCTTTTTGGTAATTCCAACAAATTTTCTTCATGGGACCCGGTTTTCCACAAAACCAACAAGCACCATTTTTGCCTCTTGACTTCAATCTTGGTGCAAATTTTGACCTTCTCCTGTTATTGTTTCTACCTCTTTCTTGACTCCTTCCCCTATTCCAATGCTTATAGCACTTAAGATGTCACCAGATGAGGTCTCTTGATTCTTTCTCCTCATATCTTCATTGAAAAGTCTGGTTGTAACATCATCAAATTTTAATTTACTTTTGGCAGCCACCGAAGTTCTAACTGTCATCACCATTCCTTCCTAGTTGTTTGGTAAAGAACATAATAACAAGATTGCCTTAATTTCATCATCTAAATTGATACCTACTCAAATCAATTGGGTGACTAATGTATTGAATTCATTGAGGTCATTATACATAATTCCACCTTCTCTCATCTTCAAATTATATAACTTCTTCATGATGAAAACCTTGTTCGATGCTGATGGAATCTTGTACATATTGGAGAGTTTATCCCATAGCTCTTTCGTTATCTTCTCCACTGAAACATTGAATAGCACATTGTTGGACAACGAAAGTAAAATAGTTTCCCTTGCTTTCATATCCATACTCTCCCAATCTTTGTCAAACATTGAACATTTTCCCTTGGTTTTTCCAAGCAATGCGTGCAAGAGATCCTGCTTTATGAGCAGTGATTCGATTTGAACCTTCCACAATCCAAAGATTTGGCCTGCAAACTTCACAATCTTCAATTTTTCTGTGTCATCCATAGCTCTAGAAATTCTTCACTGATTTCCAAAAGAACCACTTCAGTACTTAGTTTCTCCACCAAGCTCTGATACCAATTGTTTATTAATTTATCATAGAAATTAAATATAAATGGAAGACATTGCAAAAATAAAAACAGATTAAAAACAATCCACAAACTAGAACACTGAATTTTATAGTGGTTCATCAGTATATGGCTACGCCCACTTTCAAAGTAGGGGATTATTCTCTTTATTAATTCTGATGCAAAAAACACATTCTATGCAGCTGAAAGCACTACCACAATTTTACGCACACTCAATTAACATTCAAAAGAGCTTCTTAAAAGGCGTTACAAATTAGGACAACATGAAAAGTCACCAAACATCAAGAGCTACAGTTATAATTGAAGGGATGATTGAGCTTCACCACACCAACAGATCTCAAATATTGATGTAACAATTTACACACAGTTTATTGAAAAATCTTGAGCACTAACTATTATAGACTGTGAAAACAAAATATTACTTATTAAGGTTGTCATAAAGAGTACCTCTAAAGATGGCAGTTTCTCACGATGCGTAAATGTGAAGGTCTTACTTTGAAGATACTCAAAACAAAAATAAAAAAGATCAAAGTTTACATCTATTTCAATAATCAAATCACTATTTATAAATAAATTACAATCATTCTCATTCAATGCATAGCTTTTTATTAAAGAGGAAGAAGCATGCTTGAGAAAGTGAAAAGAGGGCGCTTTCACAATTCAAATTCTTTTGGGGTAGATAATTCTTCCAGACTTTGGAGTCGCATGTAAGGCTGGACAGTCGATTATATTCCAATTCTCAAGTGATCTCAAACGTTCCAGACCTAGCTTCTCCAGTTTTTTACAACATTTAAGTTTAAGCCTCTTTAAAGACGTTAGCTCTGCAAAATTTGGAAGCGCTTCTAATTCTGGACAGTAATTTATTTCAAACTTTTCCAATGATCCCAAGCCTTCTAATCCTACAATATTCTTCACTTTCGGACAAGATTTCAATTCAAATTCTTTTAACGAAAGTAATTTAGCCAAACTTGGCAGCCCATCCAACTTTTGAGAGGAATTGATGATCATTGTTTGAAGCTTTTCAAGGTGAGAAATGCCTCTCATGTTCTCTAGGACATCACAATGCTCCACTTTTATGGTCTCCATTGCTCTTGGAAGGGTTTCGATCTCCCTTAAAAACTGATTATATCGAAGAGAAAGACTCAGAAGGCAGGGACAACATGCTTCAGAAATTGAAATCTTGGACACTTTCGTGGAAGTTATTTCTAGTTCAGTTAAGGAAGGCAAGTCCCAAAGAGATGTTGGCAATGATTCCAAGTTGGGGCAAGGAGATATTTTTAGTTTAGTTAATGAGGACAAAAAACCGACAGAGATCGGCAAGGTCTTCAACAACTCACTATTTATCTCTAGCACTGGCAACTTCATTAGCTGGCTGATGTTATCTGGCAGTTCCCTCAACCTGGTGTCCTTTAAATAGAGCTTTGTCAAAGACGCCCCATTTGGGAGGGGAAACGTTTCCAGTTTCCTGCATTCGTTCAGATTAAGATACTCCAACTTTGTCATCTGCTCCAGAATGTCTAAATTCTCTGACTTGAAGGTTAACTCCCAGCACCCCTCTAAATTAAGATACTGCAGGAGTATCAACTGCTTAAAAGAATCTGGCAACGTCATCAACTGCGAGCAGTAGGAGAAATCTAGATGCCGCAGTTTGGTCAAATTGCCAAAATCTCTCGGCAACGACGATAAGTTTTCACACCTAGATAACTGCAGGTGTTCAAGAGATTGCAGAAAACAAAATTGATCTGGGAGGCTCGTCATTGCAGAAGATTTAGGATTTATCTTGATCTCTTTCAGTTGCGTCAGATTTCCTATTGAATTCGGAAACCCTCGGAAATTCTGGCAGCCCTGGATTGTCAGCTCTCTTAATTGCAAAGGAGCCTGTAGCCAATTTTCGATTCAATTAAATGGCAGACATACAAAATTAATTCGAGGTAAATATTTAAAAGAAACGCCAAGCAAGATACTTACATCCGCTTCAGTGTTCCACAAGTTTTCTAAATTTCGAGCGCCTGTGAGAACTAAAATTCTCAAGCTTTGTAATAAAAACCACGGAAGATTGCTGTGCAGAAAATTATAATACCAAAGGAAGATCAGTCCTCTTGGTAACTCGTTACTACTTTGAACAAAAGAACGTCCCATACAAACCAAAATCTTCAATCCGACCGAGGCAGGCGTGAGGCTACGTTCTCCTTGGCTTGTGTTTAACGTGACCTGCCTTTGCGAGTACCAATTGGCACCATTTGCGTTTGCTATTCCTCGGATTTGTATTCCTTCCTGAATAAAGAAAGGTAAAAATAAAAATCCTATAGAAGCCTTAAAACTGGTTAGGATGCATGCTAGAGGAGAAAGATGAGGCTCCTAAGTTCTAATTAATGAGGCCATGAAAGAAATCCTAGTTCCAAATAAAACAAAGAAATACTAATCGAAGATAATTATTTCTAAATGATAGAAAAAAAAAATGGAATTTCAGTATGATAATATTATCATGAATTTGTATTGATCTATAAAGTTATTTTTTTATAACAAACAAATTAACCTTCAAATCAATTACATGCATGAAACTTCTCAAAATTAATAATACATTATTTACTACAAATTCACATAGTATTATTAATTACAAATATTTTGGATCAATAAGCTTAACAACCTCCCTATTCAAAGGGGAATAAAAGATAAAATGTAGCATCAATTAATTTACGTCTTGCCACTTTGTAAACTCATTCTCTTATTGTTTTGATATTGATCAACAAGTGTCAAAACATGTATGCATCCCCTCAATGCCTCACCCTTGCATGACATTCTTGTGTGAGCAACACCTATCAATTATGTACATCTAGCATCTTATGCCACTTTTTTTATTGTCAAGATGAGGTGCCATTTACATTGCAATCCTATATGTATTCTATGAATCTTCAACACTCTTGGAAAGTGTCCTTGTGTAGTGTCCCTCCAATTGCGATACTTTGTTTTAGTTTGATTTAGTTTGATAGATAGATGCTTTAGCTGATTATGATACTATGCTATTTGTTTTAGATATGACTCCGACATTATGTTGTTGTTATTCTTCGTGGATGACACATTTGATATCCTGAATAGCTGAATTATGTTTGTGAGCTAACTTTATGGTTGACACATATGTGATATGGTTTATTTTGCTTATAAGTTTTATGAGGGTATCATGATGTATTTGATGTGTTTGGTAAAATAATGCTTGTTAGTTTTAGTGAAGAAGACAATGTAGCACTACTCACTCGTGAGTATCCTGCTACACTGCGACTCTTCTTCACGATGTGTTTGCTGATATATGTTAATATGTTTAACAGTGATGGTATCGGGTATCGGTTCCACTTGCTTGACAGGTCTGAGTGTACCCTAATCCAATGAAATTATGTTGATCCGGAGATAGTGTCAGGTCCTTATTTAAGCCATCGTTATTCACTAAACGAGTATCATTTTGTCACTTGTTGTTGTTGTTGTCTGTTTCTATTGTGTCGTTCTTGTTTGTATTGTTTAGTTTCAGAATTCAATATTTTAGTTAAATGATTATTTGTTAATATATTTGATTAAATGTTTATGGTTATGTTTATGGTTTAATTTATTAATTTAAATTAAACAAGTCAATTAATTGAAAGAGAATGTTAATTTTGAGAAAAGGTATTTAATTAAATGTAATTGTTGAAATTACTTGTGCAAATAGGATTTATGTGAAAATAGACATTTTTAAGAAGTTGTTTTCAACATGTTATAGAATTTGGATTTGGAGTTGAAAATGAGATATGGAGTTAAATGGTTAAGTTAGAACTGATTGATCAATTTTGAATGCATGATTGACAATCAGTTAAAATTTATGAATTGGAGTTAATTAAATGCATTAAAAGCTTTTGGGGTTGCAATTTCTGATTCACAACAATTTTCTGAAAGAATTTTCATGGCAGTAGCTTTTAGGAAATTTTTGCATGGCAGTTGTTCTGTAAAAAAAAACTTTCATCTTAGATTTTGATTGCAAGCGTATTATTGGGTTGGATTGTCTTGGATTTCTTTGTCAATTAGCTAGTGTTTGAGCAGAATTGACAAGAACTTTTGATTTTGCTTCAGCTCAGCTTTTTAGCTTAATCAGGTTTTTCTTCTTTTGGCTTTCTTACAAATTCTTGAGTAAGTTTTGGCGGAAAAGAATTTCCTTGCTGAAACTGCACATGCAATAGAGAAGAAATTATGATAAATCTTTATATATAAAAAAAAAAATAGTGAATTATGGTTGTATTCAACAATTCATTATATAATTATTGAAAAATTTGAAGTTACTTTTTTTGCTGAGTAATTTATTTCATATTATGAAGAAAATTTGGTGATAGTAGGAAATTATTCCTCAACATCTCTTCCTCTCTTCAAATACAACTTCCTTGAAATTGGCATAAACTTCCATATTACATACTTTTATATGAAAATTTTGATTATACATATAATCTAATGTCAATATAGGCGAGTCTATCATTTCTGAATTGTTCTTAATTGGCAATTCTTAAGCAATTATATTGAATTAGAATGGGTGTGTAAAACACTCCTTGATTCTATTTATAATCTATCATTGTTGTATCACTCAGAGTGTAAAGATTTAAATAACCTCCCTGATTTTTATTGGCATCTATTGTTATTGTAGCACTTGAAAATAGTACATTTTAGAGGTTTAATAATCCCTTTGTTTCCATCATTTACCTATCATAGCTGAAGCACTTGATTATAAGAGAAGAATTCCCATTTTGCATGGTGTAATTCCCTTTACAAGCACAAGAAGTAGGAGTAACGGTTTATTTTATGAAGTTCTATCATTTCTTTGAATCGTGATTTTCCCTTTTACACTTAGCACCACTGCTTACATAGAATAGAAATGGTTCAAACACTTAACAAATTTCTCATAATTCATACTATGATTAAACCATTATAGGAAAAACTAGCGATTATTTTTATTTTTGTCTTGTTCTTTCAAACTTTCATTGTCTAAAACACCAATTATTCTTATGAAGATTTTATTTCCTTGGGAACATCTTAACTTTAGAAAATTAACAAACTTGATAGTGGCTTTAGAATGCTTAGTAAACAAATTGTTTGAATCTAGAGGGTATCCTTATTGTTTTGTTCGCCACCAAGTTAAAATCTATATACCAGCCACACACCCTCACATCCAGCTGAATATACAACTAAAACATAAATGAAGTTTATAAATTATAATGTTTTAGATTATGGTTATGGTATAATGTTTATCTATTTACATTTTTTAAGTTCACAATTTCATAATGTATTGCTTAATTGGTTAAGCCGTCGCTGTCTTCCTTATAGTTTGAATGGGTATGTAGTAATTTTTGTTTGAGAGATAGACTGAAGCTTATGCATGGCACGTGATTTTCATAGTGAAATTTCAGCTTTTTGAAGTTTCTAATTTATATTTAGAAAATTCTTGATAAAATCAAGTTTAAAAGAAAATGCATGGCGTAGTTTACTTGTCTAGCTCATGCGTAATTTATAACATGTAGTTTTTGTTTGTTCTAAACTGTTTAACTTATGTTAACTATTGTTGCTTCCTTGTTGAGTGCACAAATTCCTCTGTTCTTAAATTATTTTTTTTTAACATCTATTTTTAATGGTATTACTATGGTAGATTTATTAATATAATAAATTTATAATATTTATATTTAGAAAAGCTTTAGATCATTTATTTTGAGGAAAGATTTAAAATAATTATTATATATATATATATTCTTAAATTTTATTTTTAAAAAAAATTATTTTAGTATTTTATGATTGTGATTTATTAAGTATCTAGTGACTAGGGAACTCTCATAATGATTTGTTTATTTTATGTGAGACATAGCATTTATTTGATATCATTATTTATGAAATTAGTCTTGCTCGTTGCATATAATACCTATATGGTATTTTGAAATTAAGCCATGCATGATGTATACGTTACCTTTGTGGTATTATGAGATTATATGGTCTAACTCATGTGGATGATGTGACCATTTGAGAATTGGCTTTTCGTGCTTAATGGCTTTTCTTTGTATTTGATTTTGAGTTATGTGTGCCTTTTCTTTCAAAGGCTAGAGTGTTGATTTTTAAAAGAAAATAGCTCTTAATATTTATTTATTGATGTTTTAAATACCTTGACCTATTTTGGGACTTTGTCGTGCAAGAGTTATTTGTCACCTTTGAGGTGTTTGATCTATTCCATGATTGGACCATGAATGAGATATGTTTTATTATGGAGTTGTTGTATACACATGTTGGCAATCCTTGGTATTTTGATGTTGCATCATGTTTATAGGAAGAGTGGCTTGCAATAAGGGTTAGAACCCTAAGAGGTTGCTAGGGTAACTTATCGTGGGTTTTGTAATTCAGTGAAAACATAACTAATGTACTAGGGGTTGGGTAGTATTTAACATTAATTGAGATAATAGTATTCCTCACCTAGTTCCTTAATGCTCATTTAGATTAAGGGTAGGTTGAGAAGGCCTGTAATGACTTAGTCGTCTACCTTGTCTTCCTGGAAGGTAATTCAACTTGACATGAGTATGTCTAGGGGTTGGGAATTGATAGAGACTACCAGGGTAACTCTAGATGAGGGTCGGTAGTCTAGAAAGATTAACCAAGGTAACATAAAACAACTATGTGATGACACTCTGTCCTGAAACATTTTTGTGGTATCTTTTGTTGAGTCACTTGTGTTACTATTGTTGCCTTTGGAGTTTTTTAGTGATCATGTAATTTAGATACTGTCATGTTGTTATGTGTTTGTCAGCCATGTTATGTGATGTTTATTCTTTGTTGTTTGTTTGATTGTTTTGTGGACCTATCATTAGCTCCTAGCATGGAGGGAGTGGACCTTTGGGTTCCACGTGGTTGGGAGGAAACCATGCTATTATTCACTATTGGATCCTCTTACAAATATTTCTATACTTGGATAACATTGTTCGTGGAGCAGGTTACTAGCACTTTCTTATTCATGATGATGGACGTTGAACGTGTTCAAAGACATCGATGTTAGTTTGAGGATATCATTATCTTCTTTGTATATTTACCTCATGTGTATGAGTGTACTCTTGTATCAATATTATGATGTATGGAGATTTATTAAAATCTCACTTGTTGTAATCTGGATATATATATATATATATATATATATATATCTTGTCTGTATAAAAGTTAATGAATTTGGATCATTCATGATTATGTTGTGTACTTATGTTTTATGACTTTAATTTTATGGTGTGATGTTCTTAATTATAATGTTTAAGTAACGTTGTCTTGGATTCCTTTAGAAATTTGTTTAATTGAATGACTTAAAAAATATATATATTCAGTTAATTTGTTCTTTACGCTTTTTTTTAATGGAATCCTTGGTAGGGCGTTACACCTTGGATGTCTACAATGTAATTAGAAATTAAGATCCCTTGAGAATCTTGACATTAATTGTCATATGTGTTTATAAAAAAGGGGGGCACAATGGTGATAGTTAGGATGATCTTTGGTAAAGCATTAAATGCACTTTCCAAATTTTAGATTTTAGGATTGAAGAGTGGATAATCTTTGTATGATGGATGGAACCCACATGATGACCATTCCAAAACAAAGCACTATACTTGTGGATGTGAATCATGGAGAGTTTTGGAATCAAAGATGATTTTGTGCTTACATTTACGCTTAAGGGGGCTAATTGATTGTGCCCATGTGATGGCCATGTGAAGCCATTCATCATTTTACTATTCTCAAAAGATGCTCTTAAAAGTGGGCATGAGGTTTTTGCATGATATTATGATTTAGGTATCCATTATTTTGGTAAATCATTTATGTTTTTTTTTTTCTTTCTGTATGCCTATATACTTAGGATATAATATTATGGTTGTATAAGTTTATTGTATAGGTACAAAGGTATTGTTAGAGTGTTTTCCAAGCAAAGAGAGTGTTAGAGCATTGGATGTATCTCTTTGTTGAAGATTAATAATACATACCTTTCCTCTTTCTTGTGTCAATATTTTTTTGAAATAGTTTCTTGATATGAGTTCTATGTTCATATGGTTTTTTAATTTTATTATTTTATGACTTCATGCAATCACATAATCATTATATGGTAATATTTGAATAAGAAAAATATATTTCATATTTGTATACAATATACTTAAGAAATTTTATTGTAGTAGTTTCATCTCATTTCTCAATACTTAGTATCAACGATAAAAATTCCACATGGAGAGTACCTTTCTATTAAATTCTAAAGACTTTTTTACTATGGTGGAATATTTTTTATTGTGTGATTTTATAGATTTGTGGAAAAGATCAAAAACCATGGCTTCTACTTCCTATATGGATATTGAGAAATTCAACAATACCAATTATGAGATGTGGGAGTTGAAATTAAAATATTTACTTGAAGAAATACACTAGTGGTTGTTTATTTCACAAGAAAAGAAACCATTCAATTTTCTAATGAAGATTTATTAAAACTAGAAAAGAAGGGAAAAATAACCATTTGGTTGTCCTCTTGAATATTTATGATAGACCATTGCATTCAAGCTGAGGAAAAGAATAAGTGATATCTATCAAACCAAAATTCTTAGTAGGAGTGATAATAATGATTTATTTATTTATGTTAATACTATTAGTGATCATGCTTTGATTATTTATTCAAGTTGCTCCTATTATATGATTCCTCATAAGGAATTATTTTCTACATATATAGATTATGATGGAGAGGTTTTCCTTGGAAACAATAGTATAAAGTATATTATTGATAAATTAAAGGAACAATATTTTAATAATGGAAGGGTTAAAACCATTGATGATGTTTTTCATATACTAATACTTGCAAGAAATTTACTTCTATGTGGAAATTAAATGATTTTCTTAGGGTTAGAAAGGAAAATATCTAACAATTAAATGTAGATTTAATTAATAAACAAATAAACTAAAACACATAGAATAAGTCATAACATAGAGAATTTAACGTGGTTCACCCAATCCGGGCTACATCCACCAAACTGCAGCCATCCAATACTTTTATTATCCAGTGCAAAACCTATTACAATCTTGCAAATAATCGCATTTTACATCATACTGTAACCCCCATCTGAACCACTTTTTAACAAGCTTAGAAGCTTCCAGATTAGGGTTTTACAATAACAGGTTTTTTCCTTTTTTCATTAATTTTTCCCTTTTTTAGTGGCATGTCAGGGTGTATAGTATACCATGGGCTATACAGTATAGCATGATCAGTCGTCACATACCAACAATCTCCCACTTGGAGACTGATCCTGGACAACACTGCTACACTTACAGCTCCCACTGGAAATAAGTACCTTGGACCCTGTTGCTTTGTTATACCTGAATTCAACCTTGAAGGCCAACCAAAGCTGAAGAGGAGCTCAGCTTCTCCCTTGTCACCGCCTTCGTAAACATATCCATTGGATTGACATCTGTATGTATCTTGTCTAGCTTGACCTGTCCATCATCCAACACCGACCGAATGAAATGATATCTCAACTGTATGTGTTTTGTTTTAGAATGCAAGGCAAAAAATTTTGCAAGATGTATAGCACTCTAGCTGTCTGTAAACAATTAATTTCCAGCCTGTTGTTTTCCCAATTCATCCATGAAAAGTTGCAGCCATATCATCTCTTTTGCCGCCTCTATTGCAGCAACATACTCTACCTCTGTAGTGGATAAGGCAACCACCTTTTGCAATTGATAAATCCAACTCACTGCTATCCCACCAACTATAAATACATAACCCATGGTACTCTACCTAGTATCTATATCTCTTTCCAAATCTGAGTCAGCATAGCCTTTTAAATCAGAATTAGAGCCCCCAAAACATAAATATTTATTGGATGTACCTCTCAAATACTTGAGAATCCATTTTACTGCATTCCAATGCTCAACTCCAGGATGACTCAAATACTTGCTAACAACTCCTATGACATGTGCAATATTAGGTCTCGTGCATACCATGGCGTACATTAAACTTCCTACAGCTGAAGCATATGGTACCTTGGACATTTTTTCTTCCTCCTCTTGTGTCTTCAGATACATATCCTTAGTCAATTTAACATGACTAGGCAAAGGTGTGCTGACAACTTTTGCATTCTCCATATGAAATCTCTACAACACCTTTTCAACATAATTAGCCTGAGATAAAAGCAATTTTTTGTTTTTCCTATCTCTACAATTTTTCATACCAAGGATTTTTTTGTTGCCCCCAAATCCTTCATAGCAAAAAAATTTTCTAACTGTTGTTTTAGCTCACTTATGTGATCCATGTTAGACCCAACTACAAGCATGTCATCAACATATAAACATAAAATAATGTAGCTGCCATTATCCAACCTCTTAAAATAAACACAATGGTCAGAATTACACCTATTGTAGCCTCGCTCAGCCATAAAACTATCAAATTTCAAGTACCATTGCCGAGGTGCTTGCTTCAAGCCATATAAACTTTTATTCAATCTGCACACTAGTTTCTTCTTACCTTTGACCTCAAATCCTTTTGGCTGGTCCATATATATTTCCTCTTCCAAATCACCATGGAGAAAGGTTGTTTTAACATCAAGTTGTTCTAAATGCAAATCTTTAACAGCCACAATACTTAAAACAATACGAATAGAAGTCATTTTAACAACTGGAGAAAAAATATCATCAAAATCAATAGCCTTTTTCTGTGCAAATCCCTTTACAACTAATCTAGCTTTAAATCTTTTCTTACCTTCGTTCTCCTCTTTCAGCCTATAAACCCATTTGTTTGGTAAAACCTTTTTACCTGCAGGAAACTTGCATAATTCTCAAGTCTGATTTTTTAGCAAGGAGTCCATTTCTTCTTCCATTCCATGCTCCCACTGAACCTTGGTATCCACCTACATAGATTCATCATAATATTCTGGTTCACTAGCATTAGTTAACAAAATAGTATACAAAGAGGGAGAAAATCTTTCTAGAGGTCTACTTATCCTTGATGATCGTCTAACAGGAGTTTGTGGTATTTGTTGTTGTTGTTGCCTAGCACGAGGAACCACTAAAACATCATTGTTTGGAATATCATCCAACACTACATAATCATTTTCTTTCTTCTCATACTACAACAACATATCTTTGTACAACACTTTCTCATTGAATATCACATCCCTACTTCTCACAATTTTCTTATTTTCAAAATCCCAAAGCCTATAACCAAATTCGTCAATGCCATATCCATCAAATACACATTTCTTTGATTTTGCATCTAGCTTGGTTCTATTTTCAGAATCTACATGTGCAAATGCTTCACAACCAAAGGTTTTGAGAAAAGAATAACTCACCTTCTTACCCTTCCATGCTTCCTTTGGAATACCACAACCCAAAGCATTAGAGGGACCTCTATTAATTAAATAAATAACAAAGTTTACAGCCTCTGCCCACATTTTTAAAGGCAGCCCAACATGCAACCTCATAGTCCGTGCACACTGCATTATTGTTCTATTCATGCGCTTAGCCACTTCATTTTCCTGTGGAGTCCTTGGAATTGTTTTTTTCCTACAAATACCATTAGAGGAACAATAATCTTCAAACTCTTTGCTGCAATACTCACCACCATTATTAGATCTGAAACATTTTATCATTTTACCTATCTCATTCTCAACCAAGCTTCTCCATTTTCTAAAAGTTTCAAATACATCGGATTTCTGCCTAAGGAAATAAATCCATACCTTCCTAGTTGCATCATCAATGAATGTAACATAATACAAAGAGCCACCAAGAGAAGATACCTGAGCCAGTCCCCATACATATCTATGCACAAGCTCTAATTTATCATCTTTCTTTTGCTTCCCATCCTTGAGAAAACTTACTCTCTTTTGTTTTCCATACACACAACTTTCATAGAAATCCATATTAACATATTTTAGACCTGGTAAAACATTATTTGAATGAAGTACTTTCATACCTTTTGCACTCATATGCCGAAGTCTATTATGCCATATTGTTGATTCAGAGTCCACAAAAACTGTATGATCTTCTACCTACTGAACTGCAGCAACTGTTCCTGAACATTGACCTTTTTCTGTAACAATTAAAGTAGGAGCAGTATGACCTGTACAAAGATATAAGGTGCCTACTTTCACACATTTTTCTACCACTAAGGTACCCTTTGTGACCTTCCAATTTTTATCACTAAATGTAACAACACAACCTTCATCATCTAGTTGCCCTGCTGAAATTAAATTTCTGCTTAACTTTGGAACATGCCTTACGTCACGTAGTAGCCAATGATTCCCATTCTGAAACTTAATTTTGATTATTCCCTTTCCAACAATCTGACAGGGTTCATTATCTCCTAAATAAACCAACCCAAAATCCCCTTAGACATAATCAAGAAAATAACTTCTATGGGTGGTAGCATGAAATGAAGCCCCTAAATCTAACACCCAAGAATCGTCAACATTATCAAGGGAAAGAATCAAAGCATCCTCATCAGATTTATTACTTACCACATTTTCCTCTTTACTTCCTTCATTTTTATCTCCTTTATTTTTCTAAGACCAGCAATCTTTCTTTAAATGACCCAGCTTACCACAGTACCAACAATCCCTCTTGTCTCTGAATTGGGACTTTTTGTCCTTTGATTTTCCTCGTGACTTCCCATGATTTTCGGAATTGTTTCCTTTCTCCTTTATTATGCCCTTGCTTTCTGCATTCAAAACACTGCCTGATGTGGATGTTCCACCTAAGCTTTTCCTACGGATTTCTTCGCTCAAAATAACACCAACAACATCATCAACTTTCAATGTATTCGAACCGGAAACAAAATTGCTAACAACCATTACCAAGCTATTCCAACTTTCAGGCAAAGAACATAGAATCAAAAGAGCCCTAACTTTTTCATAAAAGTTTACTTTTATAGAAGTTAATTGACTGGTGGCCATATTAAACTCATTCAAATGATCAGTAACTAACCCACCTTCTACCATTTTCATATTAAATAAACGCTTCATAAGAAATACCTTATTCAAAGTGGAAGGCTTTTCATATAACTTTGCTAGGGTTTCCATCAACTCTTGAGTTGTCTTTGTTGTTGTGATATTGAATGCCATCAATTGTGCCAGGCATAAATGAATACTGCCAAGAGTCTTTCTATCCAAAATATCCCAGTCCTCATTAGACATTGCTATAGGTTTCTTGGCTTTCCCTTCTAATGGCCACCATAAATCCTTCTGATAGAGATAGTCCTCCATCTGCATCTTCCATAACTGATAGTTCTGCCCATTAAACTTCTCAACCTTCTTACTCTCATCTGCCATTGCTCCCACTCAATTGTGAGACTCCCACTCAGCTGCGAGACCTCCCTACAGACGATAATCGAAACACAACCCACTCTGATACCACTTGTTAGGGTTAAAAAGGTAGATATCTAACAATTAAATGTAGATTTAATTAATAAACAAAGAAACTAAAACACACAGAATAAATCATAACACAGATAATTTAACGTGGTTCACCCAATCTGGGCTACATCCACCAAACCGCAGCCATCCAATACTTTTATTATCTAGTGCAAAACATATTACAATCTTGCAAATAATCATGTTTTACATCATACTGTAACCCCCATCCGAACCCCTTTCTAACAAGCTTAGAAGCTTCCAGATTAAGGTTTTACAAAAATGGGTTTTTTCCTTTTTTTGTTGATTTTTCCCTTTTTCGATGGCAAGGATACATGTCAGGGTGTACAGTATACCATGGGCTATACAATATAGCATAATCAGTCACCACATACCAACAGATTTTGGTGTACATGTGACATTTGGTAAGATTGGTTGTTGGTTGGTAAGAGAAATATATATGCAATATTTTTTACTAGACCAAAGACTAACTTATTGCACACATAACCTCTATTAAACTAATCAAGATATGTAAGACATGATTTATAAGATGAAAAACAAGTGGTGCTCACTTCATATGTTTTCTCTAGGTATAATACTAAAACATGAAATGGACATAGATTAAGTTATTCCTAGAATCCTAAACTACTAGTTAATGATGTTTATTTTAGGTACATGGAGGATCAAACACTTATAAGATTTACTTTTATTTAATGGGCTATAGATTTGTAGTTACTAGAAGATAACACATAGGAACAACAAAAAGATATATGATATCAAGAATTAAACATGATTAATCATCCCACTCCAAACACTAGAAATATATATACAATATTGAAAAGACCATTACAAAGAATGATTTATAATATTATGATATTCATATAGTCTCTATTATATTTATACTTACACACATGGCAAGAGAAAAGCTTGAGCTAAGGAAAAAATATCATACTTCCTCACTTAGAAAATTCAATAAAGATCTAAAATTGGACAAGGTGACATTCAATTAATAATATCTAGTATAAATAAGCTATCTCTTTATGATTTATAAAATAAGATATTCAACATTGCAGTCACATGGAAATAGAGAAATGCCCGATTATTATTTTGTCAAATGAACTCGTATTTATAAAATTGTATTAAGTCATTGAATCCTTGTAGGATTTTGACTAAGACTCAAATACCATTAATATTTCAAGTTAATCTAGTTGAAATCCCATAAAATTTGTTGAAAGGGTAGCATGGAGTAGGCATTAGATTTCTTATATTAGAAATTTTAACCATTGAATTCATGGTGGAGTGGTGTTCTTCATCATCCACCATTGATTTTAAACTTGGGTTCATTCTCTTGGCATGAGAAATGATTTTTGTGGAGAAAAGACCAATCTAGTAGTTGTATGAATCAAATCGAGTATTAATGAAATTTCTAGAAAGATCCAATGAGTGTAATAAGCAATCTAGAAGAAATATAAAAGTGCAAAGAAGAAGAGTAGGATGTGAGAAAAGGATCTGAAAGCATTTTGAACATTCAAGATCAAAGGTCAAAACTAGATAGTAGAATGGTAGCCTTGAAGTCAAATGAAACTCTACAAATAATGGAAGCAAGAGAATTACTTGAATGAAGAAGTGTGAGGATATCATGCAATATTGTGCATGGGAATATGATGTCCAAAGGTTGGCTTGAACTCTTCATAAGTGGAAACAAATACAAAATGTATTAATGATATTTGTAAGTTTTCAATGTAGAAGTGGACATGGGAACTAAATATTTAGAATTAAGTTTGAATATTCACCTAAAGAAAACATGAAAAGGATAAGAATAGACGAACTAAAAATACATGGTATTAGATTGAGGAAGTGGAGTAGGATTAGAAGAATTCTAGAGATGCTAAGGAATTCCACAATGAAGAAAGGGGGAAAGGTACAAGAAAGACATACATAATAGGATGAGTGAAGTCGAAAAATATTTAGATAGACTCTAATATTCCATAAAGGTGAAGGAATGGAAGATTGTAGAGAAATTTATAAAAGTGGAAATTGAAAGAGGGTATAAGGGAATGGGATGAAATCTAGACCCACATGAAAATTTCACAAGGGTGAAAAGAAGGAAAATTCAAAGGAAGGAGAGGATATTTTTAAACTTTTGGATTGGAAGGGAGATCTAGATCAATATCAAGATTTCATAAAAGATTAAGTGAAGGAAAATAGAAGGAATGAAGGGTGTCATATGCTAATGATTTCATGAACTCATTCTTAGGATATGGTGTTGTACACCATTGCATAAAATGTTATAAATTATAATGTTGTAATTAAATAATTATTTTTTGGTATACCTAGGATGTGTGTTTAGCCACATTAGATAATTATTTTGGACCACTTGTAAATTTGTATTCTAACACTAGGTTATTATTTAATATGTGGGAGATATATGATAATGATTTAATATTTATGGAAAGTATTTAATAAAATGAAAAATTAGTACCCAATATTAAATGAGGGTTCAATATTTTTGTATTCACATAGTTTTGTGGCAAATGATTTTATCTTACTACCTAGTTGTATTTACATGAGCTTGTGTCTATAAAAGAAAACACATGTTTAGTGGTTAAGGTTGATTAGGGTGAGTGAGATATCATTATTCATTCTTTTTGAGGAGTGCACAAGTGAAACATGGCTTGGGATGCATGGATTGGTGCTTGAAACATGAAAGATGCATTGGAGAGGCTTGATACTTCAGAAGTATTCATGGAAACTCTATAAGTGCATGTATTATAAATTATTGTTGAATAATAGATTGAATATGGAGGCTAGGTTTTTCTCTATTGTGGGTTTTTTGAGGGTATACCTTGTGTTATCTTGTGGATTGTCTATTTTGATCTATGCATTTGGTTATTCTATAGGGTTGTATGTATGTTTATTCTCTCATGGGATTATAGAAGAAGTTAATTAAATGAATTGGGAATTAATGCATTATTTCCTAACAAGTGGTATCAACACTTTCATGGTTATGGGAGGTCTGAGCTCTCAAGTTTTGTTATAACCTTTGTTTAAGTAGACTTGGTGCAAATTTGAATCTATGTCTATGAAGGAAAGATCCGAGGATTACAAGGTATGGAAAACATGTGTAGGTGTTTGTTTTGTAGATTTGGGTTTTCTAAGTTTGCATATGTATTGGGTTTGCTATAGGTCTAAGGATTGAGAAATTTGGATCAAAAGTGATGAAGGGAACTCCCCTTATAAATATGAAATCAAACACACACAAAGAGACTTGCAAGATGGCTGCAATATGTCGTTAAATTTTAGATTTAAAGAAAGAAAAACAACATTCTCATTTTCTTAAATCATAAAATGATTATATCAAATTGAAGCTCATGGGCTACCTTACAATCTAGGCTTCATGCATGCAAAAATATGCAACACAATGTCTTCAATATTTTAGCATCATCTTGAAACCATCTAGGTATGCAACCACAACTTCTCCAAAAAGCCCCCTTCTCCAAATGAAACAACATCACTATGTAGAGAATGTGTGAGGAGAAAACCATTGTTGGTTACCAAAACAACTTGCCAATACCACCATGAAATCCAATGCCCCACTTTGAGAAGAATAAATTATAAAATATAAAATTATTCATTGTAAATATGACCCACATATGGGCACCTAGCTCTTGACCAATAATCTTTGTCAACTATGACACCTTCAATGATTCCTAATGGCTCTAATGGCTCCAAATACAGACATGTAACGGCTCCAAATATGAACATGCATCAACATGCAAATATTGTGGCCCATGGATAGAAAATAATTTGAGGAGAGCTCATCTAGCTCTAAATCTTCAAAAAAGGAGAAAGAACCTCCAACTCAGCTTGTTCGTAGGTCTACAAGATATAGAAAAGCACCTAAAAGGTATTCATCTGATGATTGGAGATGTATTTTTTCTTTGAATAATAACATAGATGAACCCAGATCGATAAAATAGGTATTAGGTATAAATGATGAAAAATCTTGGAAGATTGTTATGGATGAAGAAATGGTAGATTTGAAAAAGAATGATACATGGTATCTTGTACCATTGCTTGAAGGAAGAAATCTTGTTGGTTGTAAATGAGTGTTCAAGGAAAATATTGGTTCAAATGGAAGTATTAAGAAGTACAAAGAAGGGTTGGTTACAAAAGGCTACTCTCAAGTTGAGGGTGTTGAGTATGGGAAGATATTTTTTCCTATAAATCAAAACTGACATCCATTAGATTTTTTCTTTCTATTGCTGCTACTTATGATTTAGAGGTTGATAAAATAGATTTGAAAATTGTTTTCCTTCATGGTGACTTAGAGTACGATATTTATATGACACAACTAGAGAACTACGGGTGAAAGGTAAAAGTAAATTGGTTTGCAAATTGAAGAAATATTTGTATGATGTAAAATAGAGTCCTAGGATGTGGTGCCAAAAATTTGAAGCAGGGTGATCCCACAGAAGTGGGTTACAATTTCACTAATGAACAAAAATTTCTTGGGTGCTCAAAAAAAATTGATAGGCTTTGCTCGAATAGGGGGGTTTGAGCAAACCACTTTATGGGTTTTATCAAACCCCCTATTTGAGAAAACCCCCTTTCCTTCAATGGGTTCAATCGAACCCCTAGTTTGTAAGGGAAAGAATGGAGTGCATCTCATAGAAACCAAACAGTAGTGCCTTCGATAACTTTCATTTCGATTAGGTTGCCTCAAAGACACGTACTACTATGTCCTAAAGTGGAAACAGACACAGTTATTTTCCATATTAATCCTTTTGAGAAAAACACATGTAAATTCAATAGCAAGCAACAACACAAATGAAAGATACTATAGAAAATAGAACACAAAGATTTTACGTGGGGAAAACCCTTTCAGGTAAAAAACCCCACTCTCCAAAGTTTGAGCCATTGTATTATTCAGCAACAGAAAGTTACAATACAGTTTCAAGCTCTTAGCCTTTCAAAGATTACATCTTGTTCATTCTGGATACAACTAGTAGCAACAGATCTCCCTGTACAGTTTCTAATCACCCTCTCAAAACAATCTTTGCACTGTTACAATACCATCACATATACAGTGCAGATCAACATAAGAGAAATCAAAAACATGCTTCATGATTAGGAGATCTCTCTTCTCCTTTGTTTAGGCCTCAAGGCCCTCGGCCATCTAGCTAGCCTCTCAGCCTTCACATCTCGTTGGCTCTTCACTTTCTAGCTCTCTAGCTTATCAGCTTCCTTCCTTTAGAACGTCCAATGCATACATGTATACATTCATTCTCAACAGGCTCTGTGAATTCGGTTCACTTCCAACTATCGAATAGCAATCTCCAGCTTAGCATCGTTATCATCGAAGATGTTTCCATTTCCTCACAAAAACGGTTCAGAAAATGGTTCACATTCTACTTTCTCAAATTGGTCCACATTGCACCATGTCGAACAGTCTTCACTCGGTCAACAGCGATCAACTTGTGTCACATGTCGGTGAGACACAAGAAGTGTCTCCCTGATGCCACAAGACCCGTTTACACGTCACCAAGAGTCATCTCCATCGGCAAGAGGTTCCATCAAACTTACAAGTTGCATCAACCTCAGCATGCACATCAGTGAGACTATCGCTATCGCTAGGAGATCACATCGAGCCTTCAAGTCATACCGAAACCTATTGTATTCCTATCGGCATCCATCTATCAACAAGAGTCTCCTCAAGTTTCACCGAAGCACCTGATAGTCAGCAAGACATTCGTCTTTCACCAAGACCTCACACCAAGCTCTTCATGTCATACAGAAGCATCCAATAGTCGGTGAGCCTTATACCAACATCAGGCTTCCCATCGGCAAGACAATCGCTCTTCGCCGAGAGATAATACTGATGCCTTCATGTTACCTCAAAGTCTTCTGTTAGCCAGACATTCCATATTCGCTAAGACTTCATACCGAGCTCAGGAGTCATTCTAAACACATCCCACCACATCAGTGAGACAAACGCTCATCGCCAAGACTTCATACCGAAGCCTTATGTTACACTGATGACCCCTAACACTGTGTCGAGACATCTCCCAGTCACTAAGACTTCATGCCAATAGGAGCAAGTCATATCGATTTCCACATCGGCAAGACAAACCAAAGGTCACGCCGATATCAACAAGACTTCTTGTTGTTGTCAAGACATCATTCTGACATATATGAGTTACCCCGATGACCACAAGCAATATCAGCAAGACTTCACGTTGAGACCCTTGAGTTACTCCAAGTGTATATCATCGGCTAGACATCTCCTAGTTGCCAAGATATCTTCCTGAGAGTTCAAGTCACCCCGATGACTCCTGCTTATCAGTGAGACTTCTCCTAGTTGCCAAGACTTCTTGCTGAACCCTTATGTTATCTCGAAGACTCCAAGTGGGTACTCATCAACAAGACTTCTCCATGTCGCTAGGACAACATACCGACACACTTGAGTTACCCCGATGATCCAGTCACCATGAGTCTCCCTGATATCTGCTAGACACCAACCCATTGGCTAGAGGTCTCCACTAGGCAAAAGGTTACAGCGAAGGCCACAATTTACTGTGACATCATTAGTTGGCAAGACAGAAGCAAAGTCTCAGTGACATGAGCAATACACAAAGTTAATAAACTACCAATCGGCCAGACAGAAAGTAAGTCACACTGAGTTTCCTTTCCAAAGATTACAACCATTGAGATTGAGGCACATATTCTAACAATCTCCCACTTGACAAAGATCACACAGGCACCTCCAAAGCAACCAAGAACTAAGATCACACTAGCTCCACTAGTTCAAACCTTGCAACACTCAAGACACCCAATCAACATGATTCCAAAGATAACATACGACCTGACAATCTGCAACAAAGACGAGGTATCCAACTGCAACTCACTATCAACAAGGCAATCAAAATGCAACTGATCACAGCCTTCCATGAAACCACATAGATCAAAAAACATGCTCTCATGCTCCATCAAGACTTTTGTACCGACATCCAAGATGTCCACCATTCAGGAAACAATGCCAAGGTGAATAAGCACCAGTCCAATGAACACAAGCAAAAGATCCTAGTGATATCGTCAACGAGATACTACTACCACTTCACAACCATGAAGTCATTCTCTAGAAACAAGATAAAAAACAACAGCTAGGACAACAATCAGACTAACTACTTCCATCCAACTGATAAACCCACGCGACTGGAAATAACACTCACAGCTCATGCTATTCCATCCAATCACACATACCTCAAAGGTATCAGCTATTAACAAACTCATGCCGCTCCAAAACCAACCCATCAACAGTGAATGCAAGCTCCAAGTGTCAACCAGTCAAAGAAGACAAAACACAATAGGAACTCCCACTGTCTGAGTAATCCAAAGACATCTTTGGTCTACCAATAACAGCAAATAGAAAATGTAGCCATGTAGTACCAAGGAAATATCCACAATGACATGTAGAACCTGCAACAAACTACTACAAAAAACATTTCTCTCACCACAAACCTTCACGGCCACAGAGAGAAACTCTACACATCATCTTTCTGGAGAACGTCCTCCTACATACACTTCTAATAGTTAGTTGTGTTAAGAATGATCTCCTTCTCATCCCAAAAGAAAAGCCTTAACAACATCCATCCGGTCAATCACCAAGATCAAACCAACTTTAAAACTAACATGGATGTAAGCATCTCAAAGGAGATCAAGCTACTTCATTCCCCATTTTAGAAAATCAACCCATACAACATCTCTTGCCAATTCTCATTAGTAACAAGGAGATAAAAAAAAATTGTACATCTTTCACTATGAATCTTCCAAAACCATTAGACAACAATTCAAGATCCATATCATGAAAGTGAACTTAATAAAACACATTTGAAAAATATAATGGGCTAAATACCTTTCAGATAGATAGCTGAGTAGACCAAGAGTGGGAACAAGAATACTCCTTCAAGATATACAAGCCATAATGACTAATCCAAGAGCAATCTCCTCATAGGTCTCTTATTGAACTCACGTTCAACCAAGGTGTAGGCTTCTCAGAATTTCTGCTGAAAAAATTTAACAAGAGTAACAAGTAGCACACTTCTCTCATAAGAGAAGAACAACCTCACCTTATTCTTCATGTATCCATGATTACTAGCAACCGATCATCTCATGCTAAACTCCATCTGCATTACTGCACTATCATGAAGTATCATGAAAATAATCAAAGCACCCAATACACAAATAATTACCACACCATTGTCAAAGCTCCAATCATCTGAATCACGAACTTATCATGACACCATGATCTACACATCCCCTTAGGAGATACCATGCTTCAGGTGACTTCACCATTGTCTCAAGTACAATGCACAATGCCAAAAATCTAGTGCACAAAGAGTATACCATGACATAAAGCAAACAAACTCAAAACCAACATCACCTGTCAAGCACCACCAACACCTTAGCCAAAGACTCCAAGCATCCTCCATGGTTCCAAGATGTTGTACATCTTCAAATAATGTCCATGAAAATGCGAAAGAACCCTTCTGCAACAACAGGATCTAAAGGATCTCCCTAGAAACATCTACAACACCAAAGAAGACAATTCACCACCATGTGATGAATCCACAATCACTGCTAGAGCTCCCACTATAACGTGACATCCAAGCTCTCCAAGCATCATGACCACTTGCTTCAGGTTCCCATAACTGACTATTTAGGTACTCAATAATATCCATCCTCTCATCTCAAAGCAATCACACCAATGCACAAGTGACCAACGACAAGGCCAACTAACAAGTCTACAACAGCAATGAATCAACCTCATGGATAAATATAGTCCCCATCCAAGTTATCTCACTATATCCAATGGGTAGCTAATCCATCAACCACATAACTCGTAGATCACAAACATCGAACATACAAACCCATTATTACATTGAAAACTGCAACATTGAGATATCATTGAGAATATCCACATAGACAACATGACTCAAACACCAGATCACGCCAAACCTGACTTTCCAATCATGTCCACAATGAGCACCATAATCAAGGAACCCACAAGCACTACCACAAGAATGTTGAGTGAAAAAAAACTTACCAACACTCCCATGCAGAGAAGAAATCACACCTCCTCAAACCATGCACCAAGCATGCATGCAGAACTGCAACTATCTCATCTAATAACACCCTAAAAAGCTAGTGTCTAGAAAATAGCTTAACATCAATTCCATAATAACCACAAGTTTTGCTTCACTATGTAAAACCTAAAAGACCACATAGCCATGCAAGTACAAAACATCCTTCGAAGGAAAACAGTAGTTCAGGAGAATCCAGGCCCCTTTCAGGCCAAAACTGAACCACCAACATGTACATCCATCTGAGAAGAAAGAAAGGCTATTTTAGAAGCTTGCAAATCATCTAATGATTAGCTCCATAGCCTTTAAGTATTTGAGGTTGATAGGAAACCGTGCCTTCCAACACCAGGAAACACCACCTAGCATAAGTACTCTCTTCCATGACTGAGAAACAACATAGGCTTCTCCATATCACCTAGGAGCCTGTCACATAGACACCAATATGAAAGCTTTACTGTTGCACAACCACAAAGTAAGAAAATCCACCTCATACTCCAAGATTATACTACTACCAACCAGGAGACATAGATCACAACATGATCAACTCCCTTTTCCATATTGACCATCCTTCAAGTTGCATGCTATCTCAGAATACCACAAGGCTTCCACTCATCAAAGGATCAATACATCAGTCCATTCCTCCAGATTTCTTCCAGCCTAACAAGCTAAGAAATCTTCACATGAGAAATATCTAGAACCAACAACCAGAAGAAGGCTCTGATACCACTTGTAAGGGAAAAAATGGAGTGCATCTCATAGAAACTCCAAATAGTAGTGCCTTTGGTAACTTTCATTTCGATTAGGTTGCCTCAAAGACATGTACTACTATGTCCTAAAGTGAAAATAGACACAGTTATTTCCCACATTAATCCTTCTGAGAAAAACACATGTAAATTCAGTAGAAAGCAACAACACAGATGAAATATACTATAGAAAACATAACACAAAGATTTTACATGGGGAAAACCCTTTCAGGTAAAAAACCCCACTCTCCAAAGTTTGAGCCATTGTACTATTCAGCAACAGAAAGTTACAATACAATTTTAAGCTCTTAGCCTTTCAGAGATTACATCTTGTTCATTCTGGATACAACAGGTAGCAACAGATCTCCCTGTATAGTTTCTGATCACCCTCTCAAAACAATCTTTGCACTGTTACAATACCATCACATATACAATGTAGATCAACATAAGAGAAATAAAAAACACGCTTCATGATCAAGAGCTCTCTCTTCTCCTCTGTTTAGGCCTCAAGGCCCTCGGCCATCTAGCCAGCCTCTCAGCCTTCACATCTCGTCAGCTCTTCACTTTCTAGCTCTCTGGCTTATCAGCTTCCATCCTTTAGAATGTCCAATGCATACATGTATACATTCATTCTCAACATGCTCTGTGAATTCAGTTCGTTTCCAAATATCAAATAGCAATCTCCAGCTCAACATCATTATCGTCGAAGATGTTTCCATTTCCTCACAGAAACAGTTCGGCAAACGGTTCATATTCTTCTTTCTCGGATTGGCCCACATCACACCACATCGGACAGTCTTCACTTGATCAACAGTGATCAACTTGTGTCCCATGTCGATGAGACACAAGAAGTGTCTCCCCGATGCCACAAGACCCATTTACACGTCACCAAGAGTCATCTCCATTAGCAAGAGGTTCCACCGATCTTACAAGTTGCATCGACCTCAACATGCACATCGATGAGACTATCACTATCGCCAGGAGATCACATCGAGCCTTCAAGTCATACTAAAACCTATTGTATTCCTATCGGCATCCATCTGTCGGCAAGAGTCTCCTCAAGTTTCACCGAAGCACTCGACAGTCGGCAAGACATTAGTCTTTCGCCAAGACCTCACACCGAGCTCTTCATGTCATACTGAAGCATCCAATAGTTGGTGAGACTTATACTGACATCAGGATTCCCATCAGCAAGACAATCACTCTTCGCAAAGAGATAATACCAATGCCTTCATGTTACCCCGAAGTCTTCTGTTGGCCAGACATTCCATATTCGCTAAGACTTCATATCAAGCTCAGGAGTCATTCCAAACACATCCCACCACATCGGTGAGACAAACACTCATCGACAAGACTTCATACCGAAGCCTTACATTACACCGATGATCCCTAACACTGTCGTTGTGACATCTCCCGTTCACCAAGACTTCATGCCAATAGGAGCAGGTCATATTGATTTCCACATCGACCAGATAGACCAAAGGTCACGCCGATATTGGCAAGACTTCCTATCATCACCAAGACATCATTCTGACACAGATGAGTTACCCCGATGACTGCAAGCAATATCAGCAAGACTTCACATATCGCCAAGACTTCACGTCGAGACCCTTGAGTTACAATGAGTGTATACCGTCGGCCAGACATCTCCTAGTCACCAAGAGATCTTCCTGAGAGTTCAAGTCACCCTGATGACTCTTGCTTATTTGTGAGACTTCTATCGGTTGCCAAGACTTCCTGCCGAACCCTTATGTTATCTCGAAGACTCCAAGTGGGTACTCATCGGCAAGACTTCTCCATGTCACTAGGACAACATACCAACACACTTGAGTTACCCCAATGATCCAGTTGCCATGAGTCTCCCCGACATCCGTTGGACACCAACCCGTCGGCTAGAGGTGTCTGCTTGACAGAAGGTTATAGCTAAAGCCACAAGTTACAGTGACATCATCAGTTGAAAAGATAGAAGCAAAGTCTCAGTGACATGAGCAATACACAAATTTACTAAACTTCCAGTCGGCTAGACAGAAAGTAAGTCACATTGACTTTTCTTTTCCAGAGGTTACAACCTATGAGATTGAGGCACATATTCCAACATAGTTGACCCTTTTTTTGAATAAAATAATTGTTTCACTTTTTTTCTAATGCTATTTTTAGGGGGTTCTAGCAAACCTCCCTTCAATTGAAGGGGTTCCAAGGGGTTCGAGCGAAGGGGTGTTCACTAGAATCCCCATTTTTTCCCCTTTCCCCCCTCCATCTACAATTTTATGTAGAATTTTGGGTTTTGAGGCTCTAGTTGAGGATCAAAATGGAATCAATTTGACAAACCCACCTGAAATATTATAGTCCTTGAAATGAGCTCTCCATCAAGTATAGTTTTAATATATTTTATTTTTGTTATGTATTTTTTTAATTTAATTAAACATAGGTTTTCCACCAAAAACCAAGCTCTTTATTCTACACATGTAGAAAAATAGTAGATTAGAAAAAAAAAATTGAAAAATATCTATGCTCTTGGTATTGATGCCCTTGATCCAAAAAAAGTCGTGTTACATAGTAGCCTCAGTCTAAATTGTAATTGGTTTGACGTCAAAACATAGTTAAGAAAAAATATTCACTAAAACACTATGAAACCATTTGAATGAAGGAGCTAGATATCATAGTTACAAATCTAAATTAAAAAAAAGAAAAGAATTTTATCCTTCATAGAAAAAAGTTGCGTGTTACACAATGAACATCACTCTTCACAAATGGTGTTTACTATTAAAAAATAGTTATCGAAGGAGATGGAAAAAGAAATACAATTTGATTCCAAATTTTTTAAAATATATATATTTAGAATCTATACACAAAATTTCACAAATCACTAGTTTGCAACATCTTCAAATTCCTCATGGTTTAATAGCTATAGGTGTCCAAAAGTGAAGATTTAGTTCAAAATGTTTATTGCAAAGTCAAGTTTGGCCAAAAAGTGTAACCCACTATTTTGGGATCACCCTATATATGTGTTGAGTTTGAGATTTGAGCTTTCTATATCAGATTATTCTGTCTATTATAAAATTGGAGTTTATTACATTATATGTTGATGATATGTTATTTATTGGTAGAGAGAAAGGCATGATATTAGAACTAAAATCTCAACTAGTTGCTAAATTTGAAATGAAAGATCATAGTGTAGCTAAACACATTATTGGGATGGAAATCAAAAGAGATACAGTGAACATAAAGCTATGGCTTGGTGAAAATAAGTATTTCAATTCAATTTTACAGAGGTTTTATATGTAGGGTTGTAGCCCATTATGTGCTCTTGTTTTACTTGGAACAAAGTTATCTATTCTAGATTGTCCAACATCCCAATTAAAGATGGAAGACATGTGTTGAGTGCCTTACCAGAGTGTAGTTGGAAGTTTGATGTATGTTATGGTTTGTACTAGACTAGACATTGCCAAGAAGTGGGAATTATTTCTAGATATATGTCTAATCCTAGTAGAGTTCATTAGGATGCAATTAAAAGAGTCTTAAGATATTTTTGTGGTGTTACCTAAATTTTGCCCTGCAAATTTTAAACTTTTAATGCACTTTGAACTGTCGGATCACAAAAAAAATTAATTTTGAAAATTTGTTAGATTTGGTGTTGAATCCTTTTGTTGGGTTGATACTAACCTTATTTTGTCCAATGTGGCCAATTTTCATGCCAAGATGCCTTACCATTCGTGAGATATTAAAATTTTAAGTTTTTGGCTGGTAATATACAAATGAGGTCAAATTCTAGAATTTGTATGTTTGGAGAAAAAATGGTCTTTGGGTTTTACTCAGCAAGGTTCATGCTTCTTGCTATTCAAATTTCATGAAAAATGGAGTTTGTAGTTGAGAGATATGAGATTTTTCATCTCTAGGCTCAAAGAGGTGGTTACAAAGTTTTTTTAAGTTTAAAATTTTACAAAGTTGCATTTTGGTGGTGATTTTCAAGGTTATCATAACTTCCTACTAGAGTTATCGGAATCACTCAAAACCCCGCTTGTGGTATCCAACGATTTTTTTTTTTTAGATTTTTAAAGAGGCAGTTACCAAAATCTAAAAGTTCACTTTTTTAATTGATTCTTTAAAGAAATAACAATTACAAAACCAAAAAGTCTCATGAAGATAAAGCCTATATATATTGTAAAGACTTCTTGAAAAGGGATCTTTATTATGGTTTTCCCTAGGGAAGAAGGAGAAAATTTTATTTTCTTTTCAACATAGTCTATTGTATAGAATAATTTTGAGTATGTGAACTCATTATTTGTATACTAAGAGAAGAGAGGAGATACTTGTAACATAGATTTTTTGGCACATACTTACTTTCTATCACTCCTAGGGTTTTTCACCTAGAAGGAGAAAGGTGGGCCAAAAATGCTTATGTTAACACTAGAAGGAATGAAGAAAAGGGGTGTGAATTGTGTGTGGATGTGTTTGAATGCTTAAAAATGCAGGAAAAATGAATGCAAACTAATCTAATGCAAGATGTTGGAAAACATAGTGTTGATTGCAAATATGAACTAGAAACCTAAGGAAATGAAAATAGAAATGGATGAGACTGAACAGAGTGCACCTAGAGGTAGATTACTATTGCTAGAAGATTCTGGAATCTTTTTGAAGTCACTGTTTATGGCCACTAGGACTAATTCACCACAGATGGTGAATCGGTCCTGCTTCTAGTGAAAACTTCCAGAAATAGGTTTCTGACTATTGGGAATTGAACTGTGAGAAAATCAATTTTTAGGCCTATAGGTGGGACTAATTCACCATGCATGGAGAATCAGTCCTCCTATAGGAATATGCAAAGTTAGGACTTGATTTTGTAGGTCTAGATCTGTACTTTTGTCTTCTACAGGTGTCTAGTTTGGAAACTATCAAATTCGGGTCTAAAATGACTTTTTCTCGATATTTTGACTTGAATGATGAGAAGAAGACTTGAATAAATTTGAAACTTGATCTTCAATGATTTCTAAGCTTCCAAGATTCCTAAATCTGCATACAAACAAGAAAAAAGAGAGATATGTTGAATGTTAGGGCATGGGGGTTTGCCTTGGTCAAACCCATTTTAGGTAATTAAACCAAAATGATGAAAGAATGGAATAAGACATGCTATAATAGAATAAATTACCTTTCCATGATGAATTATCTTTAAGTTCTACAAAAATACATGTAGTTTTAGCCCTTGAATGCTTTAGAAAGCTAACTTGATGACTTTTAATGAAGAAACCCTAGCTTGCTTGACTTGGATGACAAGATAGATGATGAATTAAAAATGTAATAATGAGTTGTATTAGATAGAGATAGATGCAAAATGAGGAGAAAAATACTTATTTATAGACAATTGTGCCTTAGTATCTCGATTATACCTCATCACAAGCCGACATGTAGTGAAAATAAACTTTAAATTTCACTTTTTCTTGCTCAAAGCTCAAAATAGGGCTAGATAGGACTCATTTGCCACACATGGTGAATGGGTCCCACCTATATGGGACTTATTTTCCATGCATGGTGAATGGGTCCCACATGGGCCAAATGGATAGCTAAGAATCCAAGAGATAAGGAAATAAGGTCTAATTTGCAACTTTGTTGGGTGTTTGATCAATTTAAACCTCCTGATGCACAATATGGGTTAATAAAGGTATATTATTGATGATGTAAATGTCAAATAGGGCTTGAGACATAGAGATCAATGTGAAAGTGTAATTAAATACATTTTAAAACACTAAGATGAGGTCCACATAGCCTAGGAAGGCACAAGAACCAATGTGAATGTGCAAGACACATTATAACATTAGTTTAACATTAAGTTTAATTCAAAAACCTTCTAGATTGATGTGATGATGTATTTAAATATATTTTATAATGTTGAACTAGTTCACATAGCCTAGGAAGGCACAAGAACCAATGTGAATGTGCAAGACACATTATAACACTAGTTTAACATTAAGTTTAATTTAAAAACCTTCTAGATTGATGTGACGATGTATTTAAATATATTTTATTCAAGAACCAATGTGAATGTGCAAGACACATTATAACACTAGTTTAACATTAATTTTAACTCAAAAACCTTCTAGATTGATGTGATGATGTATTTAAATATATTTTATAATGTTTAATTGGGGAGAAATACAATAATTAAGTCTAGAAAATCAGGAAAGTATCTTACAACACTTTACAACACCTTTACAAGATGTCAATAAACACATTTTATTTAGTTTGCAAGGGTCCAAGACTTAGTGTGGATGCATGAAATACCTCACAACACTTGAATCAAGGCCTCATTAAGTCTAATTATCATGAATTATTCCCATGTCAAGCAAAGGGTCCTTTTTCTACGGCACAATACTTTAAATCTCTATATTTAATTATGTTTCCTTCTAATTATAGATTTTCGATGTGTCATTTGTGATTAGTCTTTGGAATATTTTTTGTTATATCATATTATGCATGTGTTGATCAAGAATCTGTGAGTTCCAATCAATTCATTTATTGGAGAGATCTATTATTTTTTATTTCCTAGTTTTTATTCATGGGTGTGTAATGGGTGATCTATGTATCATTTTTTACATTCTCTTTACTCGAAGTTAATCAATTGTATTTGTGTCATTTTTATGCATATTTGTTGTTTTCATTTTTTGATTTTTGGTTAAAAGCATACACAAAAAATCAATTAAATCATACAAGGGAGCTATACCTCTAAAATTCAGTGGAAAGTCACAAATAAAATTGTGATATTTCCAAAGTTGTTGGAAATGATTATACCTGTTTGGGAAAAGAATTGATAAAACATTAAGGTAATCAATTCATTAGCCAATATATTTTTGGCGAGTCTACTAGGGAGAGAAATCAAGTGTGCAGGTGTCTTTTCTTCTTAGAAATTTGAAGGTACCTCCTTGAAGAATCAGTGACTTTGAAATGTCGGACCTGCTTAAAATATATTTTTGGTAGAAGATCTAGCCATTCTTTTTATAAATCTATATTATGGCATGGGTTTTGCCCAAACCATGGTACATACTCAATTTGGGCCTTTAGCAATAGCATAATATTCCAACTTTCTTGTAGGTTCAAGAAGGAGTTTTCTAGAGTTTAATGGAGATGACTCATAGGTTGTAGATGATTGTGCATTCGAGCCTTTACCGTAGCTTGTGGAGTTTTGGGGATTTAAGAGGAAAATGTTTTTGTCCAATTATTTGTTGAGTCTCCTATTGGAGCTTATGTTGTTTGGTTTCAATTTTTAGAAGATGGATGCATTATTGGGATAGAATGAAGAAGAAGTTTCTTGGAAGATTTAAACCAACCATGGATGTGTGTGCATTCACATCTCAATTTCTTAGTGTTAAAAAGAAAGAGGGTGAATCTATAAGGGGGTTTTTAGAACAATTCAATAAATTTTTAAAGAAGATTCCTCATGTAATATTTAGCCAAGTAAGGAGCTACAACTGATCAATTTTGTTGTAGCATTACATCCTAACATTGGATTCCTCTTGAAGCAAAGTAAGGTAAGTGATCTTGAAATTGCAAAACAAGAAGCTACTAATATTGAAGATGATTTTATTTTATCTAGGGTATGGAAGAAAGATAAAGTTGAAAGATATGCAAAAAATTACATGATTCAAAACATAAAACCCCAAAGTTTCAAAATCTAAAATCATCAAATCTCCTATGCCCCTCAGTTGAGTGTTACAATCTCATAGTTTTTGATCAATTTTTTTATCAAAAAATAAAGTGATGTGGGGAATAGAAATTTTAATGCTGAAATATATAATTTCAACTATGAGGTAGATGAAGACAGTTTTGATTCTTTCAATGATGAAGAAAATAACTCTTCTTGTCAACCCTCATGTATGACACATATTGCTTCAGCTGCAACAAATAATCAAGATGTCTCTATTGATATGAATAATCTAGAACTAAACAAAAATGAAGAAGTGTTGAAGCATCTACATGCCCCATAAATTGAAGCCTTCACATTTGGGGGTATTGATATGAGACTAGATATAGCTAATATGAAGGTAGAAGATCAAGTTTCATAAAAAGAAGATATTTGCAAGTTGTTAGAAATGGAGGCCTTCATTTTTGAAGATGTCAATATACATTGGGTAGCTAAAGGTGAAATTAAAATCAACTTCAAAAGGTAACTAAATCATCAAACACCTTTCCTTCTTGTCTGCAACCTAAATATGAAGTGTTTACTTTTGTTGATGAAATTCATGAAGACATTGTAGTAGAGGATGATGCAATTAATCATCCCATTCTTGAATCTTTTCATTTTTAGGTAAATATTGCACAAGATTCAAGTTGTCCTAGTCAAAATTTTAAATCAATACATGGGATAGATAAAAATGGAAATGAAGTTGAAATAATTGAATCACATTCTAAATGTGACAAATTGGTTGAAATATGTACTGCAAATTGGGGTCCAAAATTTTAAAAATAATGTAGTCACTTCTACACATAGTAACCAAGAAGTTGCTTTATCTCATGATTTGTATGTGGGATGGCCAATTCGAGGGTTGGTTTCTTTTTGTTCAAAAAATCAAGTGCATCATGGTGTTACATTTTGATATTGTACAAGAAGATTCTAGTGATCTTATGCAAGGTAGTGATAGTATGAATCATTTAGTTGCAGAGGCATATAATAAGGAGTGGCTTATTGAGCATAAAATTTTATCCAGAGAGTTTTCACAAGATGCTTGTTTTATCTTTTTGAAGGCAACAGTCACAAATTGGCAATTAGATGTGCATATGATTATTAGTAACCAATCATTTTTCTGCATAGGTATCTATTTCTCCTAGCCTGCTAATCAATTCACATTATTTTCTTGGGCCCATCTGTGATAGGGTCTCCCTACCATGTACATAGTGGGAGATTTTTTGTGTTGGTAGTTTAGTTTCCTTTCTTGCTTTGTCTAGTTTTTGGCTTGCTCTTGCTCCTTCTCCTTGATGTTTGACTCTATATCCCAATGGAAATTAAGCACTCATCTATGCCAAGATAGTGGATTCTTTATTCATCCTTTGTAGTCCTCATCCCAAAACAAAGCCATTTGTTACCTAATTTTTGCCCCCCATTTTGAACTTTTAATGCACTTTGAACTGTTGGATCATAAAAATAATTAATTTTGAAAATTTATTAAATCTAGTGTTGAATATCTTTGCTAGATTGATACTAACCGTATTTTGTCTAATGTGGCCAATTTTCATGGCAAGATTCCTTACCGTACGTGAGATGTTAAAATTTTAAGTTTTTGGCTAACAATATATAAATGAGGTTAAATTCTAGAAATTGTAAGTTTGGAGCAAAAATGTTTTTTGGGTTTTACTTAGTAGGGTTCATGCTTCTTGCTATTCAAATTTCATGAAAAAAGGATTTTTTAGTTGAGAGATATGATATTTTTCATCTCCAATCTCAAAGAAGTGGTTACAAAGTGTTTTTAAGTTTAAAATTTTACAAAGTTACATTTTGGTGTTGATTTTGAAGGTTATCATAACTTCCTGCTAGATTTACAAAAATCACTCAAAACCCCACCAGGTGGAGAGTTAGCAGTGACATCCAAAGATTTTATTTTCTTCATATTTTCAAAGATGTAGTTACCAAAATGTGAAAGGTCATTTTATTAAATGATTCTTTAAAAAAGGAATAGTTACAAAACCAAAAAGTCTCCTAAAGATAAAGCCTATATATATTGTAAAAACTTCTTGAAAAGGAATATTTTTTCATGGTTTTTCCTGAGGGAGGAGAAAATTTTATTTTATTTTTAACATAGTGTACTGTATAGAAAAAATTTGACTCTGTGAACTCATTATTTGTATTAGAGAATAGAGGAGATACTTTGAATTTTTGTATTTAATTTGTTGGCATGGAATGCAATTTTTCATTGATGTCAAAACTTGGTATTCAATGGATAGTTAAGGTGCATGAGATGTCAGACCATGGTCATTGCTCAAGTCAGATTCATTATTCCACTTGTAAATTTTTTTGGACAAACAACTTAGACCTAGTCCACATCAAGTTGGACAAACAATTGAGGCTTGATCCACCCTTTTCTTTTCCTTTTTTCTTTCTTCTTTATGTCTTTGATGGTGTATACGTATATCTTGTTGTTGCTTCATACTTCATTAACATGTGTGTTCTTTCATGCTTATCATGTCTTTCCATAGGATCTCAATCCTAAGGGCTTGATCATCCCTCTTGATCACTGTCATCCTATCTCACTAGCATTGGTACACTTGGACCCCTCTTGATGCGAATTTTTCTACTTTAGTGTGAGTTTGACACAAGTTCATCCTCTCACTAAAGTGGGGGCTAAATGTAGTGTAGAAAAATGTATTCCTTTACATTTTCAGACTTGTTTGGGTCCTCCTTATTAAAATTTGGCTTATTTATGTCTTAATTGATCCTATTTTACATCCACAAGCCTAATTAAATGCATTTTTCTAAGGATAATCCTAACATTTAATAAATGACAAATCATAATTTAATTTTTTTAGTCGTGTTTTAGATTTAGGGATCTAGGACCCATACAACCATCTGGGCATATGGGTCCTCCCTAGGTCTTAGGACCTAATTTCAAATGTTACATTAACATAACACTTCTTGAAATGTTTGTCTCAGGTTTAAGCCTCTGGGACTCATACTCCCAACCTGGCATATGAGTCCCACTTTATCCTAGGACATATTTTAATTCAAATTCTTATTGGGATTTTATTATCCTTAGATTCAATTTCTGAATGTCGGATTGTAGAGTTATAATTTCAAGAAGTTAGGCATAAAAAAGTATAAGTACAAGGTTAGTTCACATAATTTCTCCTAACAAGTTTTCAAGTCATCTAATATTTTCAAGAGAGCATTCTTAAGGTTTCATGATTCAAGCAAGCATTCAAGAATTTTTTTTGAAAGCATTCAATCAAAAGTCAAGATCCACATTCATGCTAGCCATTTCACACAAGTTGGGTTTGGTGAGTTGCAACATTGCATTTTTTCATTCATCATTCCTTCATTCTTTTCTATTTCATTTCAAGGTTTAATTACCAAAATGGGGTTTGACCAAGGGAAACCCCCATTCCCTAACAAAAAAATATTTTTCTCTCTTGATGTGTGTTTGTAGATCTAGGTGAGTTAGAGCTTGAAGATTCTTTGAAGACAAAGTTGCAAAGCTATCAAGAATTTGTCATCTTTGTGGAAACTCACCTACAAACTAGAATTTAGGCTTTCAAAATTGAAGATCAGATAAGAAGGAAGCTACAAAATATCACTAGAGGCTACACAAATATCAATGAAACCCTACCAATAGGAATAAATTTCCCAACCTACCCTATTAGCCCCAATATACCCTTTTTTCCACTTTCCATAGATCTTGATCAGTCATCAAAAGATTCCAAATTCTACCTAGAAACCTTTTAGCAGGACTAAATAACCTAAGTTGGTGTATGAGTCCTAGTGCAATATGAGACAACAATATATATGGTTTACAGACCTTTTTTTGGCCTCTCTACTCCTCTAGGTACTTTTCTATTTCATTCTATTTGTCAATATGATTTCATGCTTTCAATTTTCTAAGGTTTGTGCATAAGTGTTTGCATTTCTCCTTTGAAGATTCATTTAATGGTGAACCCCCATCCAATCACACAAGGAAACCCCTATCCATCCCTCAATTGAGTCACTTGGTTGAGTTATATTGGTTTCCTAATGAACTAAAGTGTGAAATAGGTTCAATTCCATCTCCCAAAAGGTGGAACACCTTATTTCCTTTGTGTTCAATAACAATGGCTCCAAGCAATTGTTAAAGGTAAAATCCTACATGATGGAAAATAGTTTCCAAAACACGTGCTAATACATCCAACCATGTATACCTTCTAAGTATCAATTACATCAGTAAACTCATGCCAACATATGTAACCAATAAATTGCAATCACAAGCTATATATATCAAACCTATCAATGAAGAACATACATATCCAAGAACTCTCATTGTATGGGTAATGTAAAATTTGAGAATACTCAAAGCATATCAAGTCTACTAGTCAACACTATACCAAAGTGTGATAAATGATCAAAACATGAAGTACCAAGAACAATCACAATGATCTACACATGCAACCCAAGAATTTATATACTCTCTCACAACAAATCACCACAATCCTGCCAAATCATATGAGCATGAACCTCCAAGAAGGAACCATAGAATGAAGAGATAAAACCTCTAAATCATAACATGTACTTCTACCAACACCTCAAAAGTGCAACACTATGCCAAGTATTATCTCCTTAAAACCCCAAATGAGAAGTCTCACAACAACCAACCACTCAATGTCAAATGCAACATATGAATAATGTAATAATAGCAACATTGATGTAATCCTCTCTAATCAAGGAAGATCAAAGTTAATGTATCCATTCTCAAATTAGGAAGTCAACCCAATAAACATTTCCTAAACTCCTCATTAATGAATGATGACATAATTAAACTCATAGATGCACAAGGAGATAATCAATGCTAAAAATCCCTCAAAATGAATCCTCTAGAACCAACTATGTTGAATGAACAAGACAATTGAGAGGGGAGGTGAATCAGTTGTATCTAAACAAAACATCAAAACCCTCAAAAGTAATTAGATATGCATGTATTCATTAAATCATTATTCTATTATAATGATTAAATATGAAATGTGGATAACATAAACTAAAATAGCAACACCATACACAAGAGAATATCATATTTATGTGCAAAACCCAATGAGGGAAAAACTACAGTGAGGATTAGCTCACAATATAAGTAATTGCAAAACTAATATAAGGGATCACTACCATAATATGACACACTATCAAAAAAGGCTCATAGCTAGGGCTCGTTGCCATAGAAAGAAATAGAAGAAGATAGAAGAAAAATGTTACATAGAGAACACTTTCTCAATGCAACAAGGAATCCAGCATAATTCTCCAACACTTTAAGAATCGGGAGGGCGCATGAAGTTGGGCAAAAATTTGTGGCCACTTTTGAAAAAAAAAATTAAAACTCATAGCACGAGCGTAGTATAACATGCTCACATTATTTCATGTTAAAAACAAAGAAAAAAGTGAAAGCATTTTCCTTGGAATACTGTAGACACATGAAATTGACATCACTCATTCTTAATTAAATTCATATTCATCCACTCATTAAATAAATCAATCTCACTAAATCCATTCATCAGGTAAAAAAAGTTCATTCACTTAAATTGAATAAATTAACTTTATTTAATTTAAGCATATCATTCCCTCTTTGATTAAATAAACCAAACCTTATTTAATTAAATCTCAAATGCATATTCCATCCCTTTTGATTTAAATAAATCAAAGTATTTAAGTCAAATGGGTCAAAGCATCTTAAACATCATCTAAGCTAATCTAATCCTGATTAATCTAATCTAACCACCTATCACATCCTCTAGCTTTTCCCACTTGCACCAATAAATTAATTTATTCATTTAGTAATTCATCATTTTCCATCAACATGCAATCTTTGAGGAATATTCCCTCATATTTGAATTCAAAAACAAGAGGACATGTACATCCAACAAAACATTTATGAGGCCTTACATGGCTCTTACATGTCTCTTGCAAAGGTCAAACTCAACATTTAACTCTCAATTTCAAATTTGAATCTCCCCCTCTTTGGCACATTGACCAAAATGTGCTCATTCCTCGGCCTCTCACAAGTTGAAAAGTGGCTTCATCTCATTGGTCAAATCTTTATCCCACATTGCTCTATTTTGAACACTCTTAGCATTTGACATTTTATAAATATAAAGCTTCATTTTTCAACAAATTCTACACAACTTGATCCAAAAATCTCATGCAAACTCACTATCTTCAATTGAGAACTAATTTTTTCCACCTCATATCATCTTCAAAGCAGTTTCATAGCATCAATATCATGGAGCTTAGCAAAGGACTGGGAAAGGGCTTCTTTCCTTAGAATCACCAATCCACTATGAGATATGATTTACTTCATGTTTTATTGTATGCTTTCAATTAATTTACCCAATCCTTTGGTGTTTTGATTGCATCATGAAGCTTGTTGATTTATTTCATAGGGATGTTGATTGTTGGCTTTGTTTTAATGTGGATTTTGAAGGGACCAATCTTACAAGAAAAAAATCATGGGGATTAAAATTGTTTCTTACACCCTTTCAACAAATCTTTCTTGTTGGGCAGGTTGTGAGACCGCATCATTGAGGCATTCTGCCTAAGGTTCAACATATATCTATTTTCTTCTTAGTGTGAAGCCGTTGTAAAGGACACAGTTGAGTTGTTGCAGAAAGATTCCACGTTCAAGCTCTTTGGATGAAAAATTTCTGTGATTTTTTCCTAAGAGGGACCTCATTTTATAGAAGCTCTGGCTCTACCAACATCTTCAAGGGGGTTGTTTTAAGGTGTGCACAGTCTACTGCCATGTGAAAATCTTTGTTGCTATGTGCACAAACTTCTAGCTTGGTCACTTTGCTTTGTCAACGTGGTGTCTCTTGAGAGGGATGAAGAGAGTAGTATCTAAGGAAACCATTGGAAGAAAAGTCTCCAGAGCCATGTCAATAGCGAAGGAGAAGAGAAGGTTTATTCAATATGCCACATCTACCTATTGTAGATGCAACCATGATAACATTCATTAAACACAATCACTAGACCATTCTCCAGTAAGAAAAAGTCAACTTGTGATGATTGGTTTGATATGCATTCAGGTGATTTGATGCACAGTAAATACTTCAAACATATTAATATTTATTAAACTGGGATGATGTGATACACCATAGTCATGCAATCTTCAAAGTTGTGTCTACATAGGGAGCACACATTAGCAAACTAGGGGGACTACACTGTCATACAATTCCATTTGCTTGAAAGTTTCTTTCTTCTTTTTTTTAAAGTGTTGTATTCAAGGTTTTTTAAAGTTTCTTTCTCACTGATGAAATGTTAGATTGAACTTTAAAGGTGATGTTAAGCACTGGCACCTATTGGACAATCATTTCAAGTGCATTGTACCTCTGCTGTGATTTACTAGAGTTTTATGCCATCACCCATAAATATGAAAGGTAATCTGATCAACGATGATCACCTTGGTCAGTAGTGGCAGGCAAGGTTGTGTAAGTCTCATGCGCCATAAAGTCTTACTAAGTGATGGCTTGTTAGCAAGATGTGATGTATGCTCATTAATCTTTTTTGCAGGGCTCTTGCTACACATTAATGAGCATCTTATTAGAGATTCTATGTTATACAGTTTAAATGCCTTATCTGTAGTATCACAGCTTATTGATGCATGTTTTAGCCACTTAAAGAGATTTGATACACCTGCAAGATAATGTTTAAAAGGTCAATTTTCATATTTGAGTATGCTAAGTGTAGGCTACCATTGATGTTGATCGATGCCAAGTTTTATGCTAGCTGCATGGATAAGAAGGCTGATGTAGCTTGAACAAGTCAATTAGCTTGTTATTGCCTAACATATTTTCTCTTATGTCAAGAGTGAAGGATATTTACTAATGGAGATAGAAGGTGTATAAAGCTCTTTAAATAGTGACAGATATTAACAACAAGGATGGTATTCATTTAGCATATCTTAACAGTTGAAAAAGTGTCTTTATTATTGACTAAAGCATTTTCAAAAGTCTTTATTTTTGCAAAATGGTTAATATAGGGCTTATTATATCTTTGATGGGATGATAGCAAAATCTTTATTGCAAATATCAATTCACATTTTTCACAGAAAAGCTTTCATTTGTTGTGCTTTATTAATCCATCTATTGAACATTTAATATGGAGATTTGAAATCTTTTCTTTGCCCAAACTACCTTGATTTTAATGTGGAAATCTTTAGCTAGATGTGGTATCTTTTTGAGTCAATCATTAAAATTTGCAAGCATCCTCTTAGAATAATGAGGCCATTTATGACCTTTCAAGTTTTCTTTTAGCTTTGTTGGGGAATTACCTTTTTTAATCAAGGTTTGTTTTAAAAAGTTAATGGCAAGTAGGATTCTTTTTAATGCCCCACTTCTTAGCTTAAAATCATTGGTCTTTTTATTTAAAAAATTGTTCTATTATTTAAAGACTAATGCTCAAAATCCATTTTAACTAAACTTGACCCTCATATAATTGTATTTCTTGTCTTCTAGGAAAATCAAAAGGAAAACGAAGGGAAACAAAGGAAAAGCGAGGAGCATTTTGAGCTTGGAAGAGATCTTTGAAGGAACTTAGAAATAAATTGAGCATCACAATTTGAAACTCAAAAGCGTGTTTTAATGCTTAGAGATTCCATTGCATGGTTTAATTTTATGTTTTAGGCTAACTCATTTGGTTTTGAGCTTTAAAACGAACATTTCAAAAAAGCTTTCAATTTTCATTGCAAAAGGGTTAAAAAGAATATAAGACAATTACTAGCTTCAATTTGGATCCTAAAAATTGAACAATCAACTTCACATTTAGCTTGGTGTTTTAAAACGAACTCATCATTGCTTTGGGATTTAAAATGAACATGTGTCTTTTATGCTTTGTAATCCTTTTTCCAAAATAATTTCATCTAAAAAGGTGTATGCACTTCTCTCGTGCTACATAGCAACCTTGAGAATCAAAAGTATTTTTGATGACATTAAGTTGCATAAAAGATTTCCTCCGCACTTCATTTTGGGAACTAAAATTGAACAAACACTTTGCGAGTGTGAGTAAACATAATGCATGTGTTCTCCCTTTGTTTCTAAATGAAGGTTGATTGAACTATGAATATGTTTACTTGCTTTTGTCTATCTTAGAGGGCCTACCTTGGGGAAAAGTACTCACCCAAGGGAACAACTCAACCCGTAACACTCTGAACCTGAGAGTATTTCCAGCGGGGATATAAATGTGGATACTAGAGTAAATTCTAGTATCACACGGTTGGCTCCGACGAGATGGATCTGAAAAGGGACTCTTGTCATATGGGTCAATCTCCACGAAAAAAAAGTCTGAACTAAAACCCTTGTTTGTAGTAACCAACTAGTCCATCCAACGAGTTTATCAAAGTGGTGCATTGGAACTTAGATTCCAAGAAGTTAATTTCTATGTCCAATCTTGGTTAAAGTATAGAGGTTAAGACTTCATTCTTAACATACCTTTATATTTTTTCCTTGGTTGCATGTAAATAATATCTTCTACTATGAAGGGCATGAGGCAAGCCCACCAAGAAAAATGTACCAATTGAGTGAGGATGTTATATTGCTTGTGAGTTAGTCTGAAAACATAGTGCTTTCATTGAAAACATTGGAAAACTAACATTCAACATGAGCATCGAATCTCAAACCCTTTAAGAGAAGCAAATATCTTAACAAATTCAAATGTTATTGCTAGCCCTTGGGATTCATATCCTTAAAGGCTTCTAAACATTTGGATTTCATCTCAATTTTCTCCTACTAAGTTCAACATTAGGAAACCTTTTCCTTGATTTCCTTGATTTCCGCATAATACATTTTGTGGGATGAAAGAAAATTAGGACATTGGACATTCAGTTTGAAAGCTAATCAAGAAGTGTTTGTGGTAAAAAGAATCCATTAAGAAAAGATTAAATCAATTGGACCCCACATATGTGCTTGGCATCTTTTGGTCGTATGGTTTTCATGCAAACATTGATCTTTTGATTTTAAATTACTTTTAGAGAAAGGCATGTTCTTCACTATCTTGGTCTCAGAAAAAAGTCCTTCCTAGGTTCATTTAGGATCAAATTAAACATTTCACCCATCCCAAACATCTATCAAAAATCCATCCCACCAAACAACTTTAGAGCTTTGGAAACATCATTATCTAGACTTGGGTACATCCTTAAATCAAATCAAAGTCATTTGTTTAGTTAGGTGTGTGGGAATGCATCCTTTCTCATACATTTAATTAAATCAGCAATCCTTTGAAAAAATTCATCCTAAGATCACATCTAACATCTTAGGGTTTACATGTTCATTATCCAAATCTAATCAAACTAATCAAAATCAATCCCTAAAGTCTAGCATTGAACCAAAGTTTCTAAAAGGCTTGACACCCATATCATTCACCCCTTTCATCATTCATCTCATCATTGATCCTAAACACCTTAGAGGTCAACAAGGTCAAAACACAAGAGGAACATGGAATATAAACTTGATCCATACATAATGAGTAATACAAGTCAACCAAACTATCAAAGCCTTACAATGCCAATTGATTTTCAAAACTCACATTTATACAATCCATACACGGGATCATTATCTCCTACAAACCTCAATGGTACAACAAATGTGAGTCTACCCAATCTAAATCTTGGAACACCTTTTTCGATGGTAGATTTAAATCAAAATCCAAATTTACAAGTCTATCCACCAAACAATCAATGCATGAGTCTTCAAATGACCAACATCATCCCACTGAATCCATACATGCCAAAAGTGAATATACCATGTACAAGAGTACCAAACATGAATCCGAAAAACTTTGGGATAAATATGTTTGTGAATCATAAAAATGTTGTTCAAAGTCCAAACACGATGATAATGACTCCATGTATTGACCCAAGACAAGCTAACACCATGCAAAATCAAAGTTATGTAAATCAAGGCAATATGATCCCCGACACCAACAATGTTTAAATTCAACCTATCATGCCAAATCTGGACATCATCCCAAATCATAACATTGTCCAATTTCAATTTGTCCATGATCCCATTCAAAAACCACAAGTATGCATCCCAAATCTGCTTGAACAAAAACCAAATCAACTATATCAAGGGAGTCAAGATCAAAATCAAGATCAAATTTGGTGAGATTAAATTGCTACACTTACCAAAATAGTTGAGTAATTGTGTCAAGAGAAATCTCCACTACCATTACCCATATCAACATCATTAATTGGTTTAGGGCTTCCCCCTTTACCTAGCACCAATCACTCCATCCAAATCAATCCACCTAACAGCAATCAAGCCATCACATCAAATCCTTTGAAAATACTATCAACACCACACCAACAGATGGTATCTAATCAAATGACAACATCAATCCTGACAAATCAAAATATGGTCTCCCAAGGATATATCGCCTCAGTCATTCCAACCATTCCTATCAACTTGACCACTCCAAACACCCCTATCACACCCATCATATCTCAAACCCTCACGATAACTCAAAGCATATCTCAACCACTCATCACTACATCCAACACAATTCCAAATCCACCAAAACTACCACCAAAACTAAATGTAGTAAGATAATATAACATTGCACTAAAAGCTCACCAGGCCTACCAAAGTTCCATCCAACAATATCTAGCCATGCAACAAGCAGCACAAGCTCAACAAGTGCAACAAGCCTCTCAAGATACCCAACAAACACAAGCACAAACACAAAAAATGATAAGTATTGGGGATAACAATGAACATTCAAACACTGGTGATAGCATTGAAAATCTTTCCACCACAACTATTGAGAACAAGGATCGAGATCAATCCATCACTGAGCACCTTGAAGTTGTCCCTACTTCATCCAATGATCAAATCAACATACATCAAGAGTCACTTTTCAATCTTGATCAAAATCCACCAACAATACTCAACAATGATCCAATTCAAGAAATGTCAACATCACTTGACCCTATGGTTGAAGACATTCACAATCTCTCTATCACAATTGTTGAAAAAAATGTTCAAAATCTCTCCATTAATGAGAATCTTGAATATGTTTCCACCCCATCTGATGACCAACTCACCATACATCAAGAGCCACCTTTTAGTGATCTATTTCAAGGAGTGTTAGGATTATTTGCAATCCTATTAACATAATGCGCTATCCATCGACCAATGATCATGACGAAAATGTCTCTACATCACCAGATGAGATAGAGGACATATCTCAAGAATTTATTCCAAAGCAAGATCAAAATATTCCACTAAAGTCTAGAAAGGGTCCTTTCCAAGACATGTTGACCTCCTTTGACCTCATGGTTACAGACACTGAAGGAATCCTCAACTTGACACTTGATCCAATTACACTCAAAGATCAAGAGGATATTGAGCCATTCCCCATGCCTAATGACGACATTCAAGAACCCTTTGTAAGTAATCCGTTCTTTAAAACTGACCCATGTCAAGAACTTGATCAGAAAACATGTCGAAAGCAATTCTGAAGTCATTCAAGATCAAGAATTCATATCTCCAAGATACTACAATAATCTAATGGATACTCTTATCTATACAAGATGATCACATCCATGTAGCACATACTCCTCCATCTACCCATGAGATTCTTTCTTTGGATGGGCATGTAGATGATCTCCATTCAGAACAAGATCCCTTTACTCCTAACATTATTACACACAAAAGAGCAAGATATTGATTCCTATAGTCAAATTGAATTATCAACATCAGGATCGAATATATCCCAAGTTCAGACTAAGGAAATTAGGGATGAGGATATCTAGCATTATCCACTCAAGGAAACAAGTCAGATAGAATAGGATATTCCAGAGTTAGTGGAGCAGAAAATTGAAACGTCACCTACGATGGTCATTTATCAAAGAATGCATTCTAAAAAAGAGTTCTTGGAATAGGCAGAATCAAAGCATGAAGGTGCTACTACCACCATACTGGGGGAAACTTTGTCTCAAGCAAACGTCAACATAAGGAGCACAAAGAGTCCTTATGATGAAACCAATGCCAATACTACAACCAGTCGTGTCATGAATCTTCATCCACCCATCACCCCATCCATGAATTGGGACCAACATCAAAAGAAAGATTTGAATCAAAGCAAAAAGAATGTCATCAAAGAAAAAGAAGCTGAGAAGCATAATGGGAAAATCAAATACATTTGGATACCAAAGAATACAAAGAAATATTATCCCTATCAAACTCCATCAGTCACAGAAATGGGGAAAAATAAAAAAGGGAAAAGTATCCATCAAAGATGTCCGCAAAAAAAAAAGAAAAATTTTCATGTGATGTACAAAGTGTATCAAACAGTTAGTCCTAATTCCATGCACACTTTTGTATCCACCTATCATTGCTCATCTTCTTAAGTTTGGAGAGTCAAAGGTTCCAAACTGTCAACCAATCCATCTCTTATCCCTAAACACACTCCTTCCATACCTCCACACATGATATCCAATTCTCATATTGACCATGTATTGGTAACAACCCTTCATCATAAGGATTCAGAAGGCACTCTATCACGATGTGTGCACAAAGAAAAAGTTCACTCTGGTATCGACGAAGCAGATCAGGAATCTAAAAAGTTGTATTCAAGTGCACGTATCTTAGCAAAGCAACTTCTTCAAGCAGGCTATCAATGGCACATTATGATAGGGGCATCTACATTAGCAACACCTTGTGATTCAGCGTGAGCTTAAAATCTTTTAAAAAAATTAAAAAAATTAAAAAATATGAAAATCCAAAAAAATCAGAAAAAGGATTGAAAATAGTAAAGATAAAAATTGTCCTCTATTGAAAGCCACTACAGTGGCTCTTTGGATAGGTACCATGATGAAAACCTAGAAAACAGGCATCGTGTGTAGAATCAAGCATCTACATGCACCAATTCAGGTGAAAGTATCTCATCCCATCTATAATAAAGCCAACATTCCATTTGTCTTATCCATAAACCTATGCATCCATGAACTAGTTATCCAATCCATCGTCATCCATTTGCATCCATCATCCAAGTTATCTTGATCTTGATGAAATTTTGGGGCACACTTTACACTTGCTTATGGTAAACATCTTGACATGGGTTGTTTTCATTGATCCTATCCTATGTAGCATTATTTGAGTCATGAAGCATTATCCAAATCAGCATTCTTTATCCAAACACCTTATCTTATTATAAGATAATCCTTGGCATCCTTTGTATGCTTGCCATATCCATCCATCCATACACCTATCCAAGCATCCACCCATGGTATTTTGTATATTGCTAGACACTGGGGGTAGATATTTACACCTTGCTTCAAGAATAAATCTTGATCTATATCCTCCAACTTATGTGGTGATCTGGACATTGGAAAACATGAAATAAAATTGGTCAAAGCATTTGTGATCCAAAATCCAAATCACTAGCCCATGGCATATTTTGATGAGAAGATGTTCCTTATCAATCGTCATCTTTCATCGAACATCAATCCAAACAATCAGTATTAGTCACATCTAACGCACACTTCAAACATCACATCAAATCATCCAAACATCTTTTGTTCCAAACCAAGCTTCAACAATCTTGATCAATCGAATCTAATCAATCCATAATCTTGGGATATCCATCCTTATCCTTATGTTGCTTAACACTATCCTTGCATTGTTGTGCATCCTCAACAATGTTATCATCATCAATCCTGATCAATCAATCTTTGCATTGTTGTGCATCCTCAACAATGTTATCGCCATCAATCCTAATCAATCAAATCCTTGCATTGTCGTGCATCCTCAACAATGTTATCATCATCAATCCATCAATCTGATCAATCAACCTTAGCTAGGTCTTCAAAAAAATCCCAAACAAAGAACTAATATCATTACACATGTCCATATCGAAATCATCAAAATTGTGTGAAAAATCCAAAAACATCCAAAACAATGAAAAATCCAAAAACATCCAAAACATTGAAAAATCCAAAAACATTCATAAAAATAAAAAACATCAAAAACATGGCATCTGAACTACGTCGTCTCTAAGCTTAAACGTAAACAAGGCTAATCTTTGATCATTCTCTAAGACATCAAAATCCAAAAACATTCATAAAATCTTAGAAAACCCCAAAACACCGCAAAATTCAAAAATCAAAACATTTGTAAAAATCTCAAAAATACCAAAAAAAAAGCCTTAAAACATTATAAAATGTCAAAAACATCCAAATATTTGAAAAAATCCATCTGTCCTATCTCGCTTTCACCCACAATAATCAATCGTCCATAATAAACTAATCATCACCTTCATCCTTTGGAAAAACAAATAGAAATGATCACAGCAAGTCAACAAAAGAAAACTCCAAATACAAAATCAAAATTGAAGCAACAAACTGTTAAACACAAAATCAAACTCTTGATCACTCACAAACATTTCAATCAACCTTATATCAACAACCTATTAATCAACTTATCGACCCATCATCATCCTATACAATGCATGTCCTAGGATATATTGTTCCAATAATAGGCATCATTTTGGATATCACTTTGGATTCTTATCCTCTCAAAACAAACCCCTTTGGCTAAAGATATGAAGAACATTAGCTTGTTTGTGTACTTGATCTCTTCTTTTGATTTATCTTATTGCGCTCATTCCAAGGACCTCTAGATGATATCCAAATGAAGGATTTAGAGAGATAGGAATGGGGCAATGATCATTATCTTTTGTCTACTATGCTTATTGGATGTTCTTGTAATATAACTTGGTGAACACTTGCTTTGTTAGGTACATCCTAGCAAGCTTTCCATATGTCAAGTGTGAACAAAATACTTCTATCTATTTGTCGAGTCAAAGTCCATCACACTAGGTACAATGCCATCCTAGTTCTTTATACCTTGATGCATCGTATCTATGTGTATTATAAAAAATAAGGTTAGTTTAAACATTTGCATACAACATCCAATGCATAATCATAGCATATCATAATCATCCATCTCATCCATCTCACATGTATTACATTATCATTTGCATCATCATCATAACCATCCATACGTCCATCTTGAACCTCTTTATCGCGAAATCAACCCTCAAATTGAATATTTTCGCTCAATCTCTTGAGGGGGAAATGTACTAGTGTACTTCTTTTCGTTGGGGCATCTGAAAACATCATAATTTTTTTGAATTTTGACCATAGTAAGATTATTCTTTGAACCAACGCAACAAGTACATTGCTTCAAAGAGGGGAAAAATATAGACACGTGAAATTGACATGATCAGTCATACTTAATTAAATTCATATTCATCAACTCATTAAATAAATCAAGCTCACTAAATCCATTCATTAGGTAAAACAAGTTCATTCACTTAAATTGAATAAATTAACTTTATTTAATTTAAGCATATCATTCCCTCTTTGATTAAATAAACCAAACCTTATTTAATTAAATCTCAAATGCATATTCCATCCCTTTTATTTTAAATAAATCAAAGTATTTAAGTCAAATGGGTCAAAGCATCTTAAACATCATCTAAGCTAATCTAATCCTGATTAATCTAATCTAACCACCCATCACATCCTCTAGCTTTTCCCACTTGCACCAATAAATTAATTTATTCATATATTAATTCATCATTTTCCATCAACAAGGCATCTTTGAGGAATATTCCCTCATATTTGAATTCAAAAACAAGTGGACATGTACATCCAACAAAACATTTATGAGGCCTTACATGGCTCTTACATGTCTCTTGCAAAGGCCAAACTCAACATTTAACTCTCAATTTCAAATTTGAATCTCCCCCTCTTTGGCACATTGACCAAAATGTGCTCATTCCTCAACCTTTCACAAGTTGACAAGTGGCTTCATCTCATTGGTCAATTCTTTATCCCCAATTGCTCTATTTTGAACACACTTAGCATTTGACATTTTATAAATAGAAGGCTTCATTCTTCAACAAATCCTACACAACTTGATCCACAAATCTCATGCAAAGTCACTCTCTTCAATTGAGAATTGATTTTGTCTACCTCATATCATCTTCAAAGCAATTTCATATCATCAATATCATGGAGCTTAGCAAGGGATTGGGAAAGGGCTTCTTTCCATAGAATTACCAATCCACTATGAGATATGATTCACTTCATGTTTTATTGTATTCTTTCAATTAATTTATGCAATCCTTTGTGGTTTGATTGCATCATGAAGCATGTTGATTTATTTCATAGGGATGTTGATTGTTGACTTTGTTTTTAAAATACTAATCATGCTTTGTGTGTGTTAGTATTTAACCATTTTCAGATTTTCACATCCACAAATACCAACCCAAAGGATTGGAGGGCATTCCCAATGAGGCCAGAGATGTGTTTTTGTAAATTCTACAATTTTTCACATAATCAAGTTTGTGCTCACCATCAAGATTGCATCTAGTTCAATATCAAAAAAATCAAACACATGGGTAATGTTATGTTCTCTCTTAGCTATCCAATAATGTAATTTTTCACTTTTTGACAATGTTAAGCCTTTCATCCATAATTTATTTTGTTTGTATGTCTATTTTTATCCAAAAAGTAGTGTTTGGTGTTTTTTTTGTTATAAATTAACCGTTCATCAAAATTTCAAATAAATTACATTTTTTGAAACTAGACTCTATTCTACAATTTGTTTTAAAGAAAGAAAAAAAAATCAATTATTTTCCAAAATTTGTAGGGGGAGCATGGCCAAAATTTTGCTTTTTAGGAAGTGCCCACTTAGAAAATTAGTAAAAAATCAAATATTCATTAAAGATTATTAGAAATATTGTGCATCAACTAGATACTATTAGCTAACTTCTGACCATAGTGATTTTAAAAATACTACAAAAAAGTTCACCATGCTAGAGTTGTACAAGAGTTGCTATGTTATGTTTTTATGAAAAAAAATAGTACCAATTTGTGTACATCACTCTTTTGAAGCCCTTAATCTCAACCATTTTCAAAATAAGTTAGTAGTTTAGAAAGTAGACTCAGAGCACTTCGATCCTTGTTTTAGTTCTATGTCAAAAATTTGAGTGTAACTATCCTCAACTTCATGTCCAAAGTTAGCATTTCCTAATTTCAGAAAAAAAAAAAAAAAAGTGGCCACTTAAGCCCCCCTTTTGGGAATCATCTTGGTGTACTTACCCAACCTTGTTTGAAAGATTTTGGACACCTTTGATTCACTGCATTCAAGAATCTAATACTTTGGAGTTTGCACTATGCTACTCAAATTTGCATCACACATATTACTTGCATTGATCTCACATCTATCTTGCTTCTCTCTTGATTCTTTCTTTGCAACTCTCAACAACTCTACTCTTATTTATATCAACCTAAACCTTAAGGATCTTCTCCAAGGTTGGCATTCTATTTGTTATATTTGAAAATTCAAATTAGGTTAGCACCTAAAAATTCCCGCAGTGGATAGGAATGAAAGGGGACCAAAACAAAACTTAATAAAGACCCAAAATTAAGTCTCACATGTCACGCTATGCATCCATTAATACTTGAACATTTTTTAATGTACTGTAGACATTAGGTCTGTCATTATCCATGAAAGCACATTAATCATTAAGTACACACTTCCAAAACTTCTAACCATGAATCCTCTTGAAAAAAACAAGAGAACAACACCATTAACTCTCCTTCAAAACCACAAGTCCTAAAACTCAACTATAGAGAAATGTGGAACAAATACATTTCTCCTTGATGCCTTTGTACAACACTAGAAAACTAGTTCACATATTGGTGAACACAACTTGCTTTCATCGACGATCCATAACCCAAAATTTTTAATATAGCAACCTTCTAAAAGCTTGAACAACATATCAAATCCGCATAGGCATAGTATCAATACAAAATAAATGTGGAGCACAATCTAGAGCACACTTTGGACACTTTCACAACATAATTTACTTTATTTATCATTTTGTCTCAAAATCACTTAGAAATAAAGTACTAGAGACATCATCTCATCTCATTACTTCATTCCAACTCATCTCTAGACACTACAAAAAAAGATAGCTCTATGCACTCACAACACTTTCTTAATATCTCAACCACATGTACAACCTACAATACCTATTTTCCTCTTTTCCATAATTTTCTCAATATCCTTGACATTTTCATCATGCAACAACTTCCTTAACACACAATTGACATCAATGACAACACCAGTTAGTAGACATCATGTTGACATCAATGAAAACACCTCCATATTTGCAACAAACTATTCATATCTCAAGATCCATATACATGAAAAAAATCAATATAAACTCATGCTATACTATCATCATTTGAGTCTCCCAAAATCAATCAAAATGGCTCAAGACTCATTCCCATGAGAAAAATAAGCGTGAAACATAACACATCTAAAATAAAAATGGGTAAATACCTCTTAGATGATAAAATTCCAAGTAGACCAAGAGTGGGGAATGAGAATGATCCTCCAAGGTAACCAAGTTATCATGACTTACTCCAAGAAAAATATCCTCTAAAGGTCCATCATGAAATCATGTCCATTTCTAGGTGAAGGCTTCTTGGTGTATTGTTGAAACCTCTAAAGAGTAATCATCTCAAGAAAATATCTCTAATCACAAGAGTATACTAGCCTCACCCAAGTATCCAAGTATCCATGAGAACCTACTAATGATCAATCCATGATAAGCTCCAAATGTAACACAACATCCTCATGTCGCTCCCAAGAAAATGACTAATGTACCCAATACCAAGAGAACCAAAAAATATCAATATCAAAGCTCCAACCACAAAATCAAGAACCTATCATGACATCATGATCTAACCATCTCCTCATAGGATATTACATGCAACAATGCATACATCTAGGTCTCAAGAGAACCTGTATCATGTCAAACCTCTACACTAGCATCAAGAGTAAACCATCAAACAATACAAAAAACACTTTAAACCAAGAATCAACATCCAATCACATAAAGATACCCATCTCCCAATAGTGAACCCCTAAATGTGAAATGAATATTCTATGGCATCAGGATCTAAGAGGTCCTCTAATACCAATACAAACACTAAAGAAGATCATTCATTACTAATAATGAATCACATCACTTCAAATAACACCCATTGAACTGTGATACTACGCTACACATGGAATCATGACAACCATCTCCTAAATGAAGATCATCTAGGTTCACACACATAATTAAAGTGCCAATAACACCAAGTAGAACCAAGATCTTCAATGCAAGAAGATAAAAACACCATCAAAATATTGGGAATCAATCCTACACTACCAAATCATCATTGGCAAAAGTTCACAATAAAATGTAACCAAGGTATCATGATATTGTGATAAAATCACATGCTACAAGTCCCATCAACAAACTAATTAGGTACTCTAATCATCCATCTTCTCATCCCAAAGAAACCTACCAATGCATAAATAACCATATATAAGGACAACTAACAAATTCTACATCAACACTAAATCAATATCATGGATATAGATAGTACACATACAATTCATCCTACTAGAAGAAAATGGGTAGGTAATCCTCAACTTGTATAACTTAATTATCCCAAACATTGAAGCATGTGCAAACTCATCACTACATTAGGAACTTATAAACTATTATATCAAAGAAGATAATCTTGTAGATAACAAGAATCAAACACCAAATAAACTTGATGTATGATTCACCAAACATGTCCATAAATGTGTAACCATAGTCAAGAAATCAAATAAGCATCTAGGAGATAATAAAAACCTCCTACTTGACAAAACCATATTACCACCAAACAACCACACACATGATCATGTTGTGTTAATGATCAAATATACCTACATATTCATAACACTACAATCATCACCAATATTGTACCTACACTCAACTATCAACCACATGAGACTCCAATTATCCATGTGCATGTCAACCCATGTCCTCAAAAATAAATAAAACTTGTGTATCTATCATCATCAAAGTCCAACTTTGAAAAGCGATTGTAAATCTATACCAAAAGGAACCAAAATAATAATCAACTATACCATCATGAGTGTCACATAAAAATATGTAATCCATCAAGGCTTCACCTCTTGACTCATTTATATTCTCATGCAATCATACCCTAAATCTCAAGCACCTACAAGTGATCAAACACGTGCAATCCTCTCTCTACACTAAAAACTAAAAAACTACTTGATCTACTAGGCAATATATTGTTCATTCTCTCCAATACCTATTCAAAACCATAAATCTAATTTTGTATGAAAAATTTGTTCTCAAAATCATGTGTAAGAGAACATATAACTTTCAGGTTCCAAAAATTGATGAAAATAGAAAAATCATATAACCAAAATTGTACCATTACATAGTGCTCAAAGAGAGGTTTTTTTTTACTATTGGAAGTCAAAAATATGATAGCTTGGATGAAAGTTATGCCTTCTAGAAAAAAGTTGCATAGTTTGACTATAGGAGCAAAAAATGGGTGGTCCTCAAGTGGTTGGATGACAACCCATCAATGGTAGTGGCGATGTACCTACCTGTGTTGTCACCTATAGGAAGGTAGAACCAAAGGATTTATGTAAAATTGTTTAATATTTTTTTTTTTTAAATTATTCAATGGATTAAAAAAATATTCAGGTGATTTAAAAGTTCTTAAGCCCCTCGCCTTGGAGCTACTCTAAGAAAACTAGGTTGTGATCAGGGGCCAATGAATGGGGGCCTAATGGATTGTTGGCCCATCGATGCCCACTATTTAGTTCTGATCTGACAAGGTACATCATTCTTGCAATGACAAGTATGGGAGGATTGTTAATTATTTTTAATTTTTTTTATTTAAATAATTTTTAGTAAAATTTATATTGCAAGATTAATATTTTATTTTTTATTTTTTATCTTTTATAAAATTTATTTTTGTAGACAATAGTATGGTCATATGACCATACGACTAGGGCATATAAGGAAAAAAACATTTTTTATAGTGACAAAAATAGGATAAATTTTATATGAATTTTTATTTCTGATCCATCTCGATCCAATGGTGAGGTTTGTTTTATCTCAAGAGGTCATTTGTGAAATTTACCCTACAAAACCCTTACATGAAAACACAATCCAAGAAACCCTTTTTGATGTAGGAGAATCTAGGGGTACTATTGTTTTTTCAAGAAGCACTTGGAGGTTAGGAGAATAAATATTTTGATTCATAGTTTCATAATTTCTCTTGTGGTAAAATTATAATTATAATTTTGGTGGGAATTATGCATTTATAATTATTTTTAAAAGGAAAAATTGGGAAAATAAGCCTGTTGGGCATCCAATTCTTGGTGGGGACCACTTGGGGGGCATGTTCTTACATGTTCAAGTGCAACTATGCATGCATTTGCATGTTTGTGTCACAATATCATAAGTGTCTTCTACACAAGATCCTACTCAAATTTGGATTAGTTCAAAAAACCCAACAACCCACAAATAAAACCAAAGCTGATCAAGCTCTACTACACTTGTAAAGAAGCTAAGGTAGTGGAAAAAATTCCTACACTAATCTTGGGAGAATGGTAATGCAAAACTTTTATAGATCTTTAACAACTATAGAAACTTAAACAAAAATAAAAATAAATATCATGCATACCACAACATAGTGATTTACATGGGGTTAAAACCCTTTCGGAAGAAAAACCAAACAACCCAAAAGCTTCCCAATATATTATTCAAAAATCATAAAGATTAAAATATACTTATAGAGTGATCTTCTCGCAATAGTATCACCAACTATAGATCTAGAGGCGACACAATCACTATCAATAGTATCAACAGTACTTTATATATTTGCAAGGTTGAGACACATTTTCCCAATAAATCTCCCACTTGTCGAACACCTTGCAAGAGCAATGAGGGGTTGTATAATCATTATCTATTAATTGCTAGGGGTCGAGAGGCCCATAGTCTCTAAAAAATATTTGAACTTCTCTTTGCTCATAAGTTTAGTTAAAGAATCATCAAAATTCATCGAGGTCTCTACCTTAACCATGTTCACCCTGGCATCCTCGACCATATCTCTAACAAAATGATACTTTACATCAATGTTCTTGGTCCTAGCATGAAATTTCAAGTTCTTGGCTAGACATATCGTACTAGATAAATTTCCACTACACCACCTTTTATTCCAATATCTAAACATAGTCTCTTAAGCCAAATGGCTTCTTTACAAGCATGAGTAGCTTCCATTTACTCAACTTCAGTAGTGGACAAAGAAATCACAATCTATCACCTACTCATCCAACTAATTATACCACCAAATAAAGTAAACACATAAGCATGGGTGGAACGTCTACTATCAACATCACCCACCTAGTTTGAAGCATATCATATATTTTTGGAAAGTTGACAATTTTTTGAATAAACCCTTTTCATTTCATCAAATTTGGATAAAAAAATCATTAGCCATTTTTCGTCATATCGACACTTTTTGGACCCCCATGATCCTATAATCACCAATTTATATCCACCATAACACTTCAAAACTTTAATTAGGTCAACCAAGAAGAGAATAAACAATTAATTCACTTGGTCAGCCACCAAAGCATAATGTGGTCTTGGCTCGAAGATAGAGAGGACCAAAATAGTTTTAGCACTTATTTCAATGTGATCCAAAATTATTTAGACGTAGGCGCATATCAACCTAAGTTGGCAACAAGGAAACATGTGGATGAAACATTGAAGCACATAACTAGTCAGATAAAAAAAAATCTTTCAATTGAATTTACTTGATGTGGTTCCAAACAAGATAGGTTAGGACCCAAATTTATCATGATGCATCTTCCATTGCTAGTGTAGCCCCCCAAGCATATGACACAAGAAAAGGAACAAGCCTTGTCAATCGAATATCCACAAAAGACCAAGAAATCCAACTCAAGAAACAATGTAGCACCAAAGGAGCCAATTAACAATGTGTAGATCACATGGGGATGTTCCTTGAATATGCAATAATAGTTCCATATACTTATTGCATATTTTAATGCCATCAACAACTACCATAAATAAAACAGGTAGAAGATACTTCATTCAGGAAACATAAAATCCTTAATCATGAGATATAACATTAACATATCAACTTGTGGACCACTTCAACACATGAGATAAAAATTGAGACACTGCATAGACATTGAAAGCACATCCACCAAGTTGTAGGAGCAAAGAAATCAACATAGAGAAATGCAAAGCATTTCCTGGACCAATTTGAACAACCAACAACACTAGTAAACTTTTAGAATTCATAGTGGAGTAACTGAAAAAGTAACCCTTCTACTTTTTCTAACTTGTTCAGGCCCTCATGATTTTGGCTTAATGTTGCCTTGATTTATGTTGTAATGTGGATAACACATTCACAATAGGTCTTGGGCCCTTGTGAACTAATGAAATTCTAATGGTGCCTTGCAAAAGTAACACACTTTCACACTTTTTTAGGGTTTTATCAATTAACCAAGCATAATAAACATAATTTTAATAATAATCAACCTTAATCTTGCAACACACTTTCACATTTCTCTAGGCTTATTATTAATAATTGGGCTTTCTTATACTTTAATTGGCCCTATTTCACATCCACAAGCCTGATTTATTGCATCTTTTTGAGGAAAATCCTGACACCAATTAGTAACCAATCATAATTTAGGAGTTTATGTCTTGTGTGGCCCAAATTTAGTGTCTAGGACTCATTCGCCACCTTGGGTGAATGAGTCCCACCTAGGACTTTTTGGCCACGATGCAGGTTTCACACATTTCTAAGCACTTTTCATTTTTGGTCCTACACATTATGTCTAGTGAGACTCATTCACCACCTTGGGTGAATGAGTCCTATGTGACCAAAATTCAAATTTAATTCAAATTTCTGGTGGGATTTTGTTCTCCTAGATCTGTTGTCAGCTTGTATTGTTGTAATTTCAGGAATTCTTGCATAATTGAGAATAAATACAAGATTCTTTCACTCATATTCTCACCTAGCAAATTTTATGAGAAAATTATCAAGCATTTTACAACATCTTTAAAGTGTCAACCATCATGTCAAAGATTGCATTCTTCATGTTTCTTATTGTGCTAACAATTATGATGTAGAGTCTATGATTCAAGCAATCATTGCATTCAAGAGAAACTCCATTCAAGCAAGAGTCAAGAACCACATCCATTACAACCATTTCAAGAATACTTGTAGCACCTTATTGCGAGGGTTTAGTGAGTTGCAACATTGTTATTCATTCATTCATCATTCTCCCTTCATATTTGCTTTCATTTCAAGGTTTAATTACCAACAAGGGGTTTGACCAAGGAAAACCCCTGTTCACTAAGGCTGCAACATTTTTCCCTCTTCTTGTGTGATATTTGTAGGGATAGGTTGTAGATTCTTCAAGAAGAAAAGTTGGAGAAAAGTTGTCAAATCCCTAAAGTTGTCATCAAGCCTTGGAGAAGCATGGAGAAGATCTACAATTGGCAATTTGCAGTTTGAGATCTAAAAACCAGTGAAAAAGAGTAGAGTGGACCAAGAGGAATAGAATCCAGTTTAGAACTTATAGAAAAGTAGAAGTGGACTGATTCACCACTATTAGTGAATGAGTCCCACTATACAGGCCTGACAAAGATTTTTACAGATCTAGATACTCTTTTGGTTGAAACTTGTATTTGTACATTTTCCCAAAAACTAGACTGATTCACCCAACTTGGTGAATGAGTCCTAGTTAGCATTGACATTAGATTTTCTAGAATTCTAGACCTCCACTTTGTCTTCTTCGGTCTCCCAACTGAACACTTTCTACTTCATAGCTTCATGTTGCATTTTGTTCACATTTTGTAGGTCATTTAGGATTAGTTTGCATTCAATTAATGTTTTGTTTTACAACTTGCATTGCCTTGTCTAAACTTGGTGGTGAACCCCTCTTTAAATCATATTCATTTCCTAGGAAAACCCTATTGCAAGATTTCAATCTCCTTTGCATTAAGATCTCTAGGGTTATCCTTCGGTGGAATCTCTTTGAAGTGGGTGTGAATACATCAATCATCATTCACATATTCCTATTTTCATAGGTTCCACATAGAAACCTCCTTGGAAACACATGTGACCTAAAAAGATAGGAGTACAACATATATAGATCACTAACATTGAATACCAAACCATAAGACCCAAACACCAAAAGTGGAGGAATGCAAAGAATTCTCCTAGATAGACTTCAATGCATTTTCTTGAAATAGAAACACTTAAGAAACTTGTGGAGGCCAGAGCTTCCTTTCAACAACACATACTTCATCAAAAACATCAGGAGAGAGCATAAGACATACTATAGACCTTCAATAACATCTTTCCACTATTAGTCATGCTTCTAATCCTCATCTAAATATATCATTATGAAATCAACTTTGTTGATAGTAATGATGTATTATATAAACTTTAGCAACTCTTTTTTGATAAGGAATGGCATTCAACCATGAACTTCATCACATATTCTTGATAAGGCATGACATCCAACCATGAATTTCATCACTTCTTTGATAAGGCATGATATCCAACCATGAACTTCATCACTTCATATATAACAATGAAAGCACAAGTTCAATTTTTTCAAACAATGACAACCAATAGTTAGTGTTGACATCAACTACATACAACCTCCTCAAGGTTTGACATTGATGACAATTAACAACTAGTTTTGACATCGATAACAACAACTACCAACAATTACAAACCCAAAAAATCCTAGCATACTTAGAAATCAAATTGAATACCTACACATTTAGAATTTTTTTAATGTTTTACAATTTCTAGTACATGATAAGCACATGGAGAATGAAGGAGAAAATCAAAAGAAAATTTGACAAAAGGGGACCCATTTGAATATATCTTAGATCAATTATAAATAATGGGTAAAATGATTCCTCAATACATAAGGAGTCGAGACTCAAGAAAATTTTGGTAATGTCATAGTTATTCCCAATATGTGGAACTTTTGATTAATACTTATGATATTATGGTATTGATGATGTGGACAAGTCATTAGACATGCTTTCACCTATTGATGTAGATTGAGTAGGTGAATTGGATATTTGAAATAAAGTGCTACACTTGAGAATTTTAGTTGTTAAGAATTATGGAATCAAAGAAGCCTTTGTGGTTACATTTACTATTCAAGGGGCTAATTGATTGCACACCTATTTAATTCCAAGTGAAGTCATTTATCAATTTAGTATTCTTAAAAGATGCTCTCAAAGGTGGGTATGGGTTTTGTTGGTGTACACCTACATGTACACTTGGCTTAAGCCTACTTAGGTGTTTGTGCTTAGGTGTCAAGGAAATTGTCCTTGATACCTCTCACTATCTTCTTGGGTGGTTAGGAGTCTCGCCCTATCTTTGGGTTTGACATCCTATCCTATCCAGTTTTGGTGGATCTTATTTTCCTTCTCCTTGCCTACTCAAGCAAGGCTCATGTAACTCTTGAATCAATCTCTTGAATATCAATTTGGTTTTTTGTGTGCCCATGCTTTGTAGAAGTTTATATTGTCTTTCATTTGTAGATCTTGGCTAACATTTTTTCATGGTATCAAAGCCATGCAAGTGAAAAACTTCTCGTCTTGAGCAAGCACTCAGCCATTTCAAGGTTCAATTTTCCTTTTTTTTTGCAACTAGAAGACTGTACTAATATTTTTAATGCAGAAAAGTTGTAGAAAATAAAATTAAAAAAAATTAGCAGAGGGCCATTTGACCCTCTGCTCATCTACCCACACTTGAAATCTGCATTAGAAATCTTTGTTTTTGAGTTTTCTACGGCGCTCGTGTGGACTCATTTGTGGCATAAATTGCCAAATCTCAGGCGTTCTGCTCGGGCTCTCTCCTTGATTCAAATGGGTGGCTTGATTTGGGGCGCTGTATGATCAACCTGCATATAGTGATTTGCACAGGCATATTCCAACAGCAATTGCAAAATTTTCAAGTGCTTTGAATTTCACGTTTCATTCAACTCAACTTGTTACCCCACGTAGTTGTCCTACTCTTCAACGCGCAAGCCCTTGACAGAATGTTAAGGCCACGATTTGTTGATAATGCAGGTGAAACTGCATAGTTCCCATTGACTGACGATTTAGGGGCAGTTTGAAGGACGCAATGCATGGGATTTTCAAGCATTTGGACGCTGAATTGCTTGCCATGGCCTCTTGTGTAAGTTGAGTGTGGCACCAGTCAGCCATGGACGATGCCTTGTGGGAATCGGTTTGCACCAAACATTGGCCTGCTTCCGGCATTTCAATAGGGTGCCTTAGATTGGTGGTGAATGTGCTCGGAGGATTCAGGCATTTGTATGTCAAGTGGATGCATCCTTTCTGCAGATAGGCTGCTCTTTCTTCCTGGGAAAATAATTCCTTCAAGGAGGATAACGTTGTGTGGAGCGAAGACCAGGTCCAGCTTTCTCTCTCTCTCTTTTCTGTATAGTACTATGGAAGACTCGGCAGTGGGTCTTTTTATGGTAGGTCGTCCACACTACCCAATCCACATTTCTTGTGCAATTTCCACAAAGTGACAGCAGGAACTCTCCAACGGCCGGTAGAAGACTACGCTGCGGTTCAATTCATAGCCTCCTGCATGAGGCGTGTTGAAAAAGATTTTCATTATGCAGTTTTTGAGGAGCACTATTATTATTTGTACCCTGATGGTGCAGATTTGAGCGCTTCACGAGGGCACTCCCATTTGACTTAGTCCAGCGTACCATCTCCCACGCTGCCATGTTGACTTTTGGTCACATGTTTTTTTTATTGCCCATGTACGAAATAATGCACTATTATAAAGTGCCATCTTTCTTTGTCTCTTGTCATTGATGAAATATTGGGTGTAATCTTCCTCTATTCCGTAGAATAGGAAATATTTTGGAGACTTGGTGCATGGTTCTAGTGAGACTTAGAGTGTACAATTTGTGCATGGCTCCAATGAGACTTAGATTGTACCAATCTTTATTTGATGAGCATTTAGTTGATGCTCACGCAGGTGTCTCCATTCCTGATCTTTATCATGTTGTAGTGAGTGTTTCTTCCCCTGTTCTTCATTGACAGTGGTATCTTTTTTTGGGGGGTGGCCTCTAGCTTTCCTCTCTTTCTAGTTCAAACCCTAAAAAGGGGCCACACGACTCATATGTTGCTTGTGGCATATGGGTCCCACTTAGAGGGGGGCATATGAGTCCCACCCTAGTTTTTCGAGGTGGGCCAATGTTGGGTTGTTAGAAAATTTAATGCTTTTGTTGATTTTGTCAGGGTTTTAGTTGAAATAAGCCTTGAGATCCAAAATAAAGGGTCTTAGGGGCCTATTAATGATGATTTAAAGGGTTATGAATGCAAGGGTACTAAAATAGGTCCAAACTAAATGTGAAATTCTACCATCTCCAAGAAGGGAGTACAATTTTCTACAGTACACACCATACAATATGAGTAATTTTCTTCATTATCCAACTACAATGACCACAATCATAATGCTTCCTTATAGCAACAGTGGTTGGATCCATCTTCAACCAATGTCTAATTACTTGGTCACATATCAATTGAATTGATTTTGTCTCTACTCTAGAATAAACAATAATTGTTCGAAGCATAAAACCACTCGTTGATTAATCAAGAAGACCTAATTTACCCTATTAGAGAATATGTGGAAAATGAATAACATAACTTTGTTAGACCACTACTTTGCATCAATTTTCAATAAAAATGAAACCAAAGATGAACATAATAAAACACAATAGAACACTAATATGAAATACAAACCATTGAACTAAAAAATTAATCATCTACTCCTAGGTAGCAAAAACTTTATTCAAGCATTTTACTCATTCTTGAAGTGAATAGCTAATTGGAGAAAGGGAATGATCCTTTGGCCCTTGGTTTGCCCACCTCCAATATGAGCCCACCTAGATCTTAGATTTTGAATGTATCATGTAAAGCGTTGAGAACTTTGAAAACACAAGTATGAAATGACAAAAGATTTTTATTTTATTTTATAGTGTTGAATTCAACTGATATTACAACTATAAAAAGCCCTTATAACTCCGATAATTTCATTTTAAAAAAATCATGATAAACAAAAAGAATCTACAAGGTTTGAAACTATGATCTCTTTAACTTAAAAAAAATAAAATTAATGTAACAATCTTGCCCATCCACCGTACATGAGGGAATTCAACCTATGACAGAATGTTATTAGTTTTTAACATTGTCAACTTCCTACGATTCATTCACACAATTTTGTAAACCATAAAACCACTTCCAAAATTAAAAAAATAATATATAATAAAAACCTTAAGCTTCACCCAATAAATAAAAATAAATCAAAACAATATCCAATATTCATAAAAGAGCATCACATTATGAACATTCTCTTTGAATTTTTTTTACCACCAAAAAAATCCCGAACTTACAATAAACTGTTAATTACAAACTAAAACAGTATTATTAACTGCATACACTTTGAATCAATAAACCAAACAAGAAAGCGCTGACTTTACCTGTTGAGGCTGAATCTGGATAATCTGGTTTTGTTTCCACATGCGATAGGGCGCCTGTCGATTTGAGATTTCTCTTCCTAAATCCCTCAAGTGATCGTGCATTGTTATGCGATTCTCCTGATCTAGCTCAACAAGACATTTATTGAAAAGCCTCTCCCAACCGAGCAGCCCGTCCCACTCTGAGGCGTCCCACACTGCAATGGCCGTACTGTTCCTTCGCCCAATAAAGAAACAAGCTGTATCCAGAAACATTTCTTTTTCTTCATCATCTAGCGCGTCATAGCTGACCTTCAGCCGTTGTTTGATGTCCCTGGGCAATATCCTGGAAATTTTATTTAATGTTCGCTGCCAATAATCTTTATCGGATCTGCCATAAAGCTGTCCCCCTAACACCTTGACTGACAAAGGCAATCCAAGACAGGCCTTCAAGAACTTTTTAACGAGATCCTCAAATTCCGATGGTGGATTGGGTTGTAAGAATGCATGCCAACCGAAAAGCTGCTGGGCATGAGTGGCATTCAGACGGCTCATTTTAAAAACAGTGGAGATACCCCATGCATTGAGGACATCAAACTCGCGTGTGGTAACAATAATCAAATTTCGGTGGCCTAAGCTCTCCCTTGGTGGCAATAGAGCATCCAGTTGATCTGCATGATCAACATCATCCAAAATGATAAGAGCAGACACTGATCCCAAACGGTTGTTGAGAATCTGTTTGCCATGGGCTATATTGTCAATTAAGGATACGTCTGTGACGGCAAGGCCCTTCAAAAGCGTCTTCTGTTTTTCAAGTAAGAGGCCTCTCGCTGCAGCATCTCGAACATCAGAGAGAAAACTGGCATAATCCATGCCCGGGCATCTTCTGTTATAGAATTCCTTTGCGAGGGTGGGTTTGCCGATTCCGCCCATACCCCAGATTCCAACAATCTGTACATTCTCAGCAGCAGATTGAACTATAATCTTTTCAAATTCTCGCACAACTTCATCCAGACCGACTGGATACTTTGCCACCTCTAACGGGACTTTGTCCATTTTTTTCAGTACACGATTCACCACGTTTTTTATCACCCTCTGCTCGTCCCTGAGCATGTCGAAGCCATTAAAACATAGATCAATTTAAGCATAAAAGAAACCAAATCTATGATAGGCAAGATTTGAAAAGATAAAGCGGGAGCTAAGCTTAGATTTGAAAGGGGCAAGTAAAAAGTCGCAATACATAAAGATTAGATACACAAATTTATGTAAAGAGACGTAAATGGAAAACCCACATAAAAGGACAAGTAATTTGGTACTCTATATTATTAATGATGCCGCCAATACAACATGAAACTACTTGTAGTGCCACTTTCCAGCGCTGAAGCACTTCTGAACTGTATCTACCCTTCTTTTCATGCTCGGAGAAGGCATCCGCATAAATTCCATTTCCTCCAACGGCCCATCTTAAATCAGAAGGCTGAACGTGATAGAAAACGGGGATAATTGTGGTGCCCGTTTCCACCATAAATTCCAGTTCGGCCAAGCACCAGGGGGATCGTGCATAATGCGCAGAAAAAATTGCAATATGAACTGAAGCACTACGAATTGCTTGTTCTAAAGCTCTAGGCAAGAAATCCCCATGCTTAAGCTCATTTTTGTCCAAGAACACTCGCAGTCCCGTAGCATCTAGGTGTTCGTAGATTCTGCTGGCCACCGTGTGTTTGACATCATCTCCGTGATGATTGATGAATACATCACAAGACAGATGTTTCATTCCAGATGAAGATGCAACAGAAGTAGAGGCAGATGGTATTATTGGATCAAAAGCATTTCCATCAGAGGTAGGAGTGGATGCCATTAATAGAAATTGTGATGAAAACAAACAAAAAGAAAGATAAAAAAGGCCTTGATGATGAAATGCTTCGAAGGCAGAGGCTTATACTTTGCACTAAATTGAAGTTACAGACATAAAGCAAAGCGATTAAAACAGTCTTCCAAGACAAAGGCGCATCATATGCATTAAAAAGGGGCGTCAGTACGTATTAACAAAGAATAAGTGGGTATGAGTAATGCAGAGGTAAAAAGAGCAAACGTGTTTTGCATACACTAAGCTGGTTGAGGACTTAGTAGTTGTGTATATTAATTTCATGCTTTTTAATTGTTTTATCTGAAAATTTAAAATCACTCTCAATTTTTTACAACAGTTTATTTGGCAAGTTCTCTCCTTATAACTACGGTTTCAGGGCCACAGCATGCTTTTTGTCAAGGTGTCTAAAAAGGCTCAAAAAAAAGTGAGACCAATACTTGTGCATTCACATCATATTTTGTTGGGTGCTGACGTGGAATCACATGATTGGTTGCTTTTTAGATCAATTTTTGTTTAATTATGGGTAGTCATCATCAACACTAACAACTTTAAAGTCATAACTATGGGTCCAATATTGATAAAAGTATTGGGTATTATATAAACAACTACTATCACAACTATTGAAACATGCTCATGTACTCGGTCCTCTCCCCTACAGCGAAACCTTATGGCAGAAGTGTACTGCTCCTCTGTTTTATGCAATACATTAGGGGAGAGGACCCACTAGTTGAGCATGTTTCAATAGTTGTGATAGTAGTTGTTTATATAATGTACAATAGTTGTGATAATAGTTGTTAATATACTGCTCAATAGTTGTGACTTGATTACCCATAATTAAATAAAATGTATTCTTTTGATCTAAAAAGCAATCAATCATGTGATGCCACATCAGCACTCAACTATCCATGATGTGAATGCATAAGTATTGGTCTCATGTTTTTTTGGGCCTTTTTGGACACCTTGATAAAAACAATGTTGATGTGGCATCATATTTGATGATTTGGCCTTGAAACGAAAGTTACAAGCAAGGGACTTGCTAGGTAAGCTGCTGTAAAAAATGGGAGTGATTTGAAATTTCAACGTAGGATAATTAGAAGTGTGAAGTTAGGGTGCCAAATTATGAGAGGACCCTATAGTTGAGCTCCCTAATTTTACGCTTCTAGTTATCCTACATGAAAATTTCAAATCACTCCCAATTTTTTACAGTAGCTTACTTGGCAAGTCTCCTACTTATAGCTTTCATTTCAAGGCCACATCATCAAATATGATGCCACATCAGCATGATTTTTTCAAGATGTAGTTGACAAATACTTGTGCATTCACATCATGAGTAGTTGAGTGCTGATATGGCATCACATGATTGGTTGTTTTTTAAATCAAAATAATACATTTTATTTAATTATAGATAGTCATCATCAACACTAACAACTTTAAAGTCATAACTATTGATCCAATATTGATAAAAATATTAGACATTATATAAACAACTACTATCACAATTATTGAAACATGTTCAACTAGTGGATCCTCTCCCCTATGACTATTGAAAGCATGAGACAAATTTTGAGACAAATTTTTAAAGCAAGAAAGTATCAAAGTCAATACCATATTAAATTTTATATCTTATCAAATCTAAAACGTAGTATACATTTCTTCCTTCAGATTACTTTCGTCAAATAACAATCAATTCTGAATTGTCTGTCTTGAGAATCTCACCTTGTCCCCATCTTCCATTTGAATAGCACGTTCTACTGTCTCTTTCTCAGCTAACAGTACACTAAATTAGTCTTTTGTCTCTTAAAGATGGTCCTACTCTGCATGAAATGTCAACTTGAAAACTTTTATCCGCCAAATTAGTCTTCCGTCTCTTATAAATGGTCCTACTTTGCATTAAATGTCAACTTGAAAACCTTTATCTGCCAAATTAGTTCATCTTCCAGCATGTGACATGTTGAGTTTGTCTGGCCTTGTGATGGCAATTAATAAAGAATTTTAGAGAAATATTAAGATAACAGTGTGAATGCTCTCTCTTTTAGCTTTTAGTCACTGTCACGGGTGGGCAATAGCTATTATCGAAGACTCAATGTGGTTTGCTGAGGTAACCATATTGAATGATAATGAGAACCATATTATAATGGTGAATATCTCATATCTATTTGGCAAATAAAGTTGTTATATTTTAATCATACAATCATTTATTTTGAGAAATTGATCTTTGATTTTTATTTTTTTATTTGTTTATTTTGGTTAGATTTATGAGTGTACAATTAGTTAGTGATTTATTTTTTCACAAATATATTTCAATTTTAGATTTTTTATTTTTATTTTTTATTTTAATTTTTTATATTTTAATTATAGGTTGTTATGAGATTATTAAAGTATAATTATTTCGATTAATTTTAATTTACTTTCATTTAAAAGAAATATATTTAAAATTTAATTTGTAAAAGATTGAAAAATAATCTTGTAAAATATTGTTATAATCACATTACATTATTAACAAAGGAATATATTGCATATTTGCTTGATGTTCTTGATCTTGTTTTATCACCTTTGAATTGATCCACCTAAATGTCTAATTGATGAGAACATAATTGGTTAAGGTAGAAATTCCATACAAAAAGTCATCAATAAATGGATTATAAGGCAAAACCTTTATAATAGACCTTAACAAACACTTTCGCTACATTCAACGGTTCCAAACTCTTACAAGACATGTGCAACAAGGCAACACGTAGATCTTACAACTATGAATACATGAAAGACACACATAAAAATGATAACATAAAATTAATTCTTAGATTAAACAATGGAAAGCCTGATTAGAGTAAAAAACTCAAGCCCAAGGAGCAACTACACCCCATTCCATTATGAAAAAGAAAAGTATAAATGATTACAAAACCAAATCAAGCATAACAAGCTCATATATAAACTTCAAATCTTTGTATGCAATAACCATATAGGTTATTGATATATAGAGACTTGTGTACACTTTATTAGTCTCACAATCTATATTTAGGCACAACCAACAATATTTTAACCATATCCCAAGCATGGAGAAGGAATATTTAGACGCAACCAACAATATTTTAACCATATCCCGAGCATGCAGAAGGAATATTAGTCTCACAATCTATGTTGTGACTCCCTCTCGGCGAGGGCATCATTTTCTGCCACTCCAAGCTTGACTCGAAAGTGTACAAACTTTACCCTAAAAAGAGGCTTAGTGAGGATATCAGTCATCTAATCATTAGTGCAAATATACTGAAGCTGAATTGCTTTCCTTAGCACCGTGTCTCTCATATAATGATACTTGATCTCCACATGTTTCGTCCTATCATGAAATACAGGATTTACTGAGAGCTTTACATAGCTTTGGTTATCACAATGAATCAATGTCAACTCTAATATCTAACCAAACAATCCTGCAAGGAGCTTTCAAAGCCATATTGCTTCACGAGGTGCTACACATGCTGCAATATATTCAGCCTCTACTGTGCTCAATGCCACAAAGGTCTACTTCTTGCTACACCAAGAAATCATGGAAAACCCCAAACTAAAGCAACACCTAGAGGTGCTCTTCCTATCAGCTACACTCCCAACCCAGTCAGATTCAGAATAGCCATGTAATCTCAGATCCCCACTAGAAGCATACCTCAAGCCATATCCCATAGTTCCACGCAAGTATCTCAGTATATGCTTTGTTGCAACTAGATGTATTTGTCTTGGCTCACACATGAACTAGTTGAGAGCACTTACTACAAAACAAATGTTTGGTCTAGTGTTGACCAAGTACATAAATGATCCAATCAATTGTCTATACATGGTGGGATCTACCAAATCTGAATTGGAAGCTGAGTCACTCAACTTCTTCAAATTTGTCTCCATCAGTGTAGCCATGGACTTATAGTCCACCATCCCAAATCTTCTCAATATAGCTATAGTGTATTCCCCTTGACTTGGGAAGATCTAATTAGGTCTTTGCCATACTTCCAATCCTAGGAAGTAATGCATAAGGCCAAGGTCCTTCATCTCAAACTCAGAGGCTAACTCTTTCTTGCATTGGACAATGAGCTTCTTTGCTCCAGTGAGAAATAAATCATCAACATATAGGACCAAGATCAAGGCCTCACCATCAACAATCTTGAAATAAAGGTTGGAACCTACATCATTCTTGGTGAAACCCAAAATCATCAAGTATCTATCAATCCTTTCATATGATGCACAAGGTGCTTGTTTAAGACTGTACAAAGCCTTCTTCAACCTACACACATGAGACTCCTTCCCATGAATCACAAAATTGTCTAGCTACTTAATATACACTTCTTCCTCAATCACACCATTTAGAAATTCAGTCTTTACATCCATATGATGTAACTTCCAACCCTTGGCGGAGGCAATAGCAATAATCATCCTAATGGAAGTGTATCGAGCAATAGGAACAAATGTCTCCTCATGATCTATTCCCTCCTTTTGAGAGAATCCTCTTGCCACAAATCTTGCCTTTTGTTTCTCAATGATGTCATCGGCTACATGCTTGATTTTTTAGATCCATTTGGAAGTCACTACTGACTTCTCTTCAGGACTCGAAACAACATCCCATACATTATTTTTAATGATGGATTGATACTCTTATGTCATCGTATCTCTCTGTACCTATTGGTTATCTATGCCTCCTCGTAACTAGAAGGCTTAGAATCAATTATGTGACTCATCAATACCACATAACCTGGGAACTTTTGAGGTCTCTTGCTCTCCCTGAAAGTTCCTCAAGGTGCTTGTTTAAGACTGTACAAATCCTTCTTCAACCTACACACATGAGACTCCTTCCCATGAATCACAAAATTGTCTAGCTAATTAATATACACTTCTTCCTCAATCACACCATTTAGAAATTCAGTCTTTACATCCATATGATGTAACTTCCAACCCTTGGCGGAGGCAATAGCAATAATCATCCTGATGGAAGTGTATCGAGCAATAGGAACAAATGTCTCCTCATGATCTATTCCCTCCTTTTGAGAGAATCCTCTTGCCACAAATCTTGCCTTTTGTTTCTCAATGATGTCATCGGCTACATGCTTGATTTTTTAGATCCATTTGGAAGTCACTACTGACTTCTCTTCAGGACTCGAAACAACATCCCATACATTATTTTTAATGATGGATTGATACTCTTATGTCATCGTATCTCTCTGTACCTATTGGTTATATATGCCTCCTCGTAACTAGAAGGCTTAGAATCAATTATGTGACTCATCAATACCACATAACCTGGGAACTTTTGAGGTCTCTTGCTCTCCCTGAAAGTTCCTCGAGGTGCTTGTTTAAGACTGTACAAATCCTTCTTCAACCTACACACATGAGATTCCTTCCCATGAATCACAAAAATTTTTGGCTACTTGATATACACTTCTTCCTCAATCACACCATTTAGGAATGTAGTCTTTACATCCATTTGATGTAAGTTCCAACCCTTGGCGAAGGCAATAGCAATAATCATCATGATGGAAGTGTACTGAGAAATAGGAGCATTTATGTCTCCTCATGATCTATTCCCTCCTTTTGAGAGAATCCTCTTGCCACAAATCTCACCTTGTGTTTCTCAATGATGTCATTGGTTGCATGCTTGATTTTGTAGTTCCATTTGGAAGTCACTACTGACTTCCCTTCAGGTCTTGGAACAACATCCCATACATCATTTTTAATGATGGATTGATACACTTTTGTCATCGCATCTCTTTGTACCTATTGGTTAGATGCCTCCTCATAACTGGAAGGCTTAGAATCAATGATGTGACTCATCAATACCACATAACCTGGGAGCTTTTGAGGTCTCTTGCTCTCCCTGAAAGTTCCTCGAGGAGCTACATATGTTTCTACCTCCTACATGGTTTGTTGAGCCCATAGGGGCCTCTTCTGACCTATGTCAATATCTATAGGCCCATCAGTTGGTTCTATAGGACCAACTGGATAATAGTCTCAGCTGGTTCTTTGGACTCCCTTTGAATGTCAAGTGTATAATCGAGGGATGAATCCATATCCTTTGGATCTTCCTTCTCCTCATTTTCTATATCCATGCAATATCCTTTAGATCTTCTAAAGGCTACCTCCTCTTCAAAGGAGACATCCCTGCTAATCTCAATCTACTTTTGTCCTGGAATATATATTTTATAAGCCTTTGAAGACTCAATGTAGCCCAAAAATATACCCTTCCTACCTGAAGGTTCCAGTTTTGTTCTTTTGTCCTTGGGCACATGAATATACACAAGACAACCAAATATTTTCAAGTGACTAACCTTAGGCTTCAAACTTGTGAAGGCATCCTCTGGAGTCATGTTTCCCAATATCTGATGAGGACTTTTTTTCTAAACATATACTATGGTTCTGGAAGCTTTTTCCCATAGGAAACTCTAAAAACTTTGATCACGAATCATAGCCTTAGTTGCCTTTACTATAGATCTATTCTTTCTTTGGGAAAATCCATTTTGTTGAGGGTTGTACGCAACACAGAACTACCTCTTGATCCCTGCCTCAATGTAGAAATTAGGAAATCCTCCAGAAGTGTACTCCCCTCCATTATCTAATCTCAAAACCTTAATCCTTTTCCTGTACATGTTCCCAACTTATGGCTTGAATTATTGGAATCTATCAAGGACTTCCCCAGACTCCTTGGATTTCAAGAAGTAAATCCAAGTCTTCCTGGAATAATCATCAATGAAAGTCACATAGTACTAGAATCCACTCAGTGATGGCACATACATTAGTCCACATAAATCTAAATGAATAAGATCTAAGATCCCCTTGGATCTACTATCACTACTATGAAAGCGACTCTTGATATTCTTATCAAGTGTGCATCCTCTACATATGCCATTATGCTTTAAACTAAGCTTCGAAAGACTAGTAACCACCTTCTCCATAGTGGGAAGGGCTCTAAAATGTAAGTGAGCAAATATCATATGCCATAGCTCACTCAGACAAATACCAATCACACGAATTATTTTTATGCTAAACTTCTTGGTCCATGCAAGAACCTTTCCTTCAAAGAAGGCAACCTTGTACCCTTTGTCCTCCAAGGCTGAAATGGAGACAAGGTTCCTTTTGATCCCTAGTATAAACAATACATTAATCAATTGAAGGGGGATACCCAAATCTAGCTGGAAGGAAGTGACCCCAACTCCCTTTATGACATAACTAGCATCATCTCCAATTATAACATGTAAATTAGACTCTTTCTCTACTAATTTTGAAAGATGCTCTCTATACCCTGTAATGTGATGTGAAGCACCACTATCTATCAACCAAGTATCACTGTCTGTTGATACATTACTTGAAAGAGTGGAGTTGAATAGGAATCCTTCTTAATCATCTTTTGAATGTCTTGACTCCTTCTAAGATGTTTCTTCATCAATGTTTGTAGTAGAAACATGTTGCTTTAACTTTAATTTACAGTCTCAGGCATAGTAAACATACTTGTAACACTTGTAGCACTAAATATGAGAGAGATCATTCTTTTTTAAATTTTGGAATAGACTCTTCTTTTCTATCTCTATTCCTCGTGAAGGTACCTTTTATTCTTCTCTTCCTTTTCCTCTTTCTCTAGAAGCATCTGTGGCAAGAACTTTATTTTCTTCATTATAGGAGTTTTGCCCATTTCCTCTTGTTGTCAGTCTAGTTTCTTCCTGAATATAATTAGCTTGAAGGAAATCAAACTTGGACAACTTGGATCTCCCATTGATGCTCTAATAAAAGGTTCCCAAGACTGGGGAATACCATTTAGAGCTAATATGACAAGATCTTTTTCTACAACTATATCCCCAATAGTGCTCAACTGATCTCTCAGATTAGAGATCTTCATAAAGAATGAAATGACTAAATGTCCTCTAGCCATTTTTACATGATGGAGTTGATGTCTCAGAGCGAGGGTTCTATTGGTGTTGTTGATCTTAGACAGACCTTTTAGTACATCAAACATTTCTTTAGTTGTCTTCATCTTGGAGATGATTGGTACTAGGTGATCCTTCACAGAGTCTATCATGATCTTTCTTGCCTTCATACCATTTTTCTTCCACTGGATTTTCTCTAAGTCTTTTGTTAGCTTAGGCATGTCATCTTCTATAAATTCTAGAAGATCATTCTCTTCTAAGGTAATGAGTACCCTAAACTTCCAAGAGTTGAAATTTGAAGCGCCATCAAGCCCATCTTCTACCTTGACACTGGTCACCTTATTTTTTCAGTGACTACCCTAAACAAGGAATTATCTTCTACACAACCCAAAATTATACTTATTTAAATTTGATCAATTTTTCCTGAACCTTGGCTCTAATATCATGTTAATTTTCATATCAGATATGCACAATAAGCAAAAAAAATAACAAAGAATAGAGGAAATAGATTTTTATCCTAGGAAAACCCTTCTACTCAAGGGAGAAAAACCCAATAAGACTTTAATAATGATAGATCAGGTATAACAATGTAAAAATAGCATTTAAGAATCATGCCTAGATAGGCATAATACAATGAAATAACCTAGCACTGTAGATAGTGCAAATTTTTGAGCAACAATGAAATAGTGAACCTCCTTCTTGAATGGATAACTTTCTTCTAATCATAGAAGAATGAATTATTGAAATTGAATGAATGAATGAGTTGAGTCTCTCTCCTATATACATAGATCCAGGTGTCATTCTCCACTTGAGCCAACCCAAAAAGTTCAATTTTTTTTTTTATTATTAGGCCGACTTTCCTTATGTGTTAATTCTTTTGGGAAATACCTTTTGAAGCTACTCAAAAACATTAACATATAAGATGTTCAAAAAGTTAACAAATAGATCTTAGAGCTACTATGAATAAAAAAAAAGATAAACAATGATCAAATAAAAATAATGTATGTACATTAAACAAGAGAAAGCCTAATTTGAGTAAAAAACTCAAGCCTAAGGAGCAAGCACCCTCCATTCCATTATACAAAAGGAAAGTATTAATGATTACAAAATTAAATCAAATACAACAAGCTCATATATAGACTTCAAATATTTACACATAAGAACCATATAGGTTGTTACTACATGGAGACTTGTGTACAGTTTAATAGTGTCATAATCTAGCATTAGACACTACCAACATGATTTTAACCCTATCTAGACAAGCATGGATAAGGAATATAACACCTTACAAACTCTCCCCTAAGGTGACTAAGATAAAAAACCAAGCATCCTAATTGAATTCAAAATGTTAAAAGTATAAAAATTATTATCAATACTTACATTGTCATGCATTCATTGTTTGCAAGTATTTTACTCATTGATGATGATGAATTCACCAACGAAAGTAATCTATTCAATAGGAAAAATGTTGGAGACTTATTGGATAAGTCTATTGTATAGGGTCAGGACCCTTGTTTCCTGCTATTTTTCCAGTTCTATGCTCTATTCAAAAGAATTAGTCTTTTTTTGGTCTTTCCTAGTCTCACTTCTGGTGAGATTTGTCTTCCTTACCTCAATGGTTGTTCTATAATGGGTTTAGGTGCTTTCCTACTTTACATAATCAAAATAATAAACTCACAAAAACTTTATTTTATGGGTATAATTTTAACTTATGGTTTTTCCATATCACTTTCCACCTATAATACCCCTCATGTTGTTGATACTCGTAGATACTCTTCTATGTTGGTTTTGTACTTGGTTTGTGATGGTGATTATTTCACTGGATTGGTTGTGTTTGGATTCATATTTTAGTTGGTTTGATGCATTTGATAATACTCATGATGGTTGATGATACATTATGTGGTGATCATATTATTTGGTTGTGTTATGGTTTTCTTTAATAATATATGTGGAGATGTTGTGACCTTTTATGTTGCTATGGATTCTAATATTTTTTCTAGTGGGTCTTGGTGAAAGGATGGAGTAGCATCACTTGCTCATGAGTGCCCTGATACCCCACGATTACCTTTCATGGTGTGTCTGTATTGGAGATTTACATGCTACTTGATGTTTGTTTTTATGTAGGATGCAGGTACTGGACATTGACTCCACTTGTTTTACAGGTTTGAGTGTGTCCCATAAACCCAACGGGTATGATGTTGAAAAAGGAGTTGATAAGGAAGTGTCCTCATCCCAAGTTTGTTACCTCATTGTGAGTCTTACGGTGTCATTGTCTCGACCTCGTCTTTTTTTTAGTATGGGTTAGTGTTGATTATTTATTTTAGTTTGTAAATGGTTGTTATTTAATTAATCTTTATTTTATGTGTGATTAATTAATGTTATTTTGTTGATGTAAATTAATTGTGGGAAATTGTAGTTAAGTTAAATATTAGATTTTAATATTGTAGATTAAATTTATTTAATTAATTAATAGGGATAAATTAATTAATTTAAATAAATAATGCTGTTGAGGATTATAGATTATCTTTTTCAAAAATTAAAATTATAAAATTTAAAGATATTATCATGTGAAGATAAAAATTAAAAATAAAGGAATTTTTAATTAATTTAGTGGGATAAATGTGAGCCTTAAAATCAGGGAAAAGAACCAATGCATGTTGTAGATTTTTCAAAAAGAAAGAGCTTTATTTATTTTTATTATTGTAAAAAAAAAAGAGGAGGATTTTCTTTAGGGGAAGGGTTTTTGGCATTTTGGGAAGAAGTAACAAGAGTTTGGGGAAAAACTTGAGTGAAAAGAAAACTAAAATATATTGATCCAAAAGTTAGTTGAAAGAAGGGGTGGGAAAAGAAATTGTTGAGGAAGAAGAAAGGAGTTCGTGAAGATTGTGTTTTCAAAAAGTAAGAGGAGTTGTTGTGTTTGTTGCTTTGACCCCAAACGTAGGACTCCAAGTTCCTCTCTTACTGTTATTTCTTTTTATTTTTGTATGAAAATGAAAACAACTTGTTTCCCATGTTTGTACTGGTGTATGTGTTTTAAAGAATTTGAATTTTGTTGATTGAAAATAAAAGAGAAAATGAAACCCTCTTATTTTCTTTTCCCCAATTTATTTTGTTGTTGAATTTTTTGGGTTGGAGAAATCACAACTTTTCTAGAGAAAAATAAATTTATTCTATGATTAAAATATGCATGCCCAGATTCATATTTTGTCTGAAAGAAAATCAAACTTTTATTTCTTTTATTTTCAAGTTTACTTATGTATATATATGTATATATATATACATTATGTTCTTTTATAATAAAAAAATGATGCAACAGAAGGCCTAGTTTTTTTGGGTTTTCTTTTAGAAAATCTATAAAAATATATATATTTTGGGTTGGGGAAGGTACGGGGATGTCGTACCCAACCCCTGCCCTTGTTGTGTGTGTGCACCTGTGGGAGGCTGCAGTACGCAACCACCCACAATTGCGCACAACAGCTTGAGGGCTACTTGGCGCAGCCTTGAGTGGGGTTGCAACCTCTCCATGGGGGGAGGGTTCGCAGCCTCCCCTATAGGTTGTAATTTTTTTAATTTTATTAAATATAAATTTTAATTTATAAATTTCATTTTAATTAATTCGGTTTATATTAATATATATATATATAATATGTTGAGATTTGTGGGAATTAAATAATCAAGTGGATTTTATATTTAAATATATATTATATATGTGTATATATATGTGTGTGTGTGTATGTATATGTATACATGTGTATGTACTAGATGAAAAGACAAAAAAAATAAATTAGAATGTTAGTTTCAATGCTCGATTTTATGTTGTATTGGACAAATTGAAAATGAATAATTTATTAAATTCAATTTGAGTGATTTTATTAAATTAATTGGTTTGGGTAAATTGATTTGTTTATATTTCGTGGTAGAAATTGTGCAATGAGATATGTTAAATTGTGTTTGTTGAATTGTAGAATACTTGTTTATGTAATTGTTTAACTCTTGAATTATTGTTGAGTTAATTGTTGTTTCACTTAACTAAGTTATGGTCATGTGGGAAAACCCTTAAGTTAGTTTATCCTTCTATAGGAGCTTAAGTTGTTTAAGACTTCTAGAGGCATGGGGAAAAGGTGGTTTTATATTTGGTCTTTTAAATTAATGCTTGTCCCTATCTTGACTATAATTGTGATTTTAAGTTACAGTTGGGTTGTACCCATCTTTATGGGTGTTTATTCATATAATTATTTTCGAGATGATTTTTGTCTCGCGGATGTTCCATTTTGCGATTCAATTTTCTTTTAACATTGGTACAACCCCTTGGAAGTTGATGTTATGTTTTGGTTTTCTAGGGAGAGTGGTTCTACGTGGGCGTCGGCACACAAAGGGGCTATCAAGATAACCCATGTTAGAGTTAGAATAATAAGTGATAACCTAATTAATTCATTACAAGGTGCGTAGTAAAACATTAACAAGATAAATATGGATGCCTCGTCCCCCTATTAGGGCTTTCATAGACTAAAGGTGGGCTGAGAAGGCCGTGGTTGGAAAGATCATTGCCTCATCTCCACGACAGGATAACGGTTCCACACGAGTCACCCTATGGGGCCGGCGCCTAAAGAGGTTGTCAGGATAACTGTTGATGTGTTTTTTATGCCCTTCTCAACACAAGTAATGCATAGGTGCATCACCTCTCTTGAAAGACAATCTTCCATAATCAGATTGCATAACACGAGATCCCAAGGTCTCTAATGTCAGGTCTTGACAGTGCTTGGAATATCTCAGTTGTTTCATGTGATTTGTTGGAATCACAAGGCAGACTTACGGATGAGTTACAAAGTGAGGGAAGTTGGGTTTGAAAATACAATTTCAAAGTGGTGGAAGTGAATGAACAGTGGTTGTCCACTCAAAACAGTAAGCTGAAACTCATCAAGTTCATCTGATTTAGCTTCATGGTGATGCTTTGGATCCTACTCTAACCAAGGATTAAAAGAAATATCAAAATGAGAAGGGTTAAGAAAGTTGTTTTAATCCTAAGCTATGAATGAATAGTAAAAATGGTGGCTGCTATAGTAGACAAACTCCCTAAACTAGGTTTTGCTTAGCCAAGAGGAACCTATAGTTGCACAAAACCAGTGCAATCTTCTAAGGATAGCAGATTTTCATATTACACACACATCATGCACATGTAATTGAACTAAGTTGCAGCAATGAAGTAAAGAGCTCAAACTAGCTTTGCAAAATGACTCATCATCAATAAACCACAAAAAGCATGAGATAGAAATTCATCAAATTTTGAAACAAGAATCACCATCACCACTTCCATTCAAGAAACTAACACCTAAATTAACAGGGAAGTTGAACCATGCATGCATAAAGAGCGAACTCAAAAGGAACACACATAAATCATGCAATGCTACTTTCTATTGTTGCAAAATGTCTTTACATCAGTTCTCCAACCCTTTACAAATGAGGGGCAAGCCCCTATTTATAGTTTTCCAAAGCCCAAATGAATGGCTAGGATTTATTCATAATGAGTAGCCCAGATTTGATTACAGTAGGGTTTCACCTACCCCCCATTATTCAGCAATTAAAAATGCATTCCTTTTCTTTTTCCTATTTTGTCACCTAGTGCCCAGGTGTTTTAGCAGTTTTGTCATTTAGTTGATTTCCCTTTTACTGTAGCTGAAACTACTTAAAATTTTCCTTCCTTGATGTGTTTGCAGTGTCCTTCATTGGATCAAATGGGCTCGTCGATGACTAACATCAATAGATTGGTTGCCCTTGATTCGGGGGCAAGTCATCATCATTTGGTAAAAAGTAGGATAGCTCCCTCATGCCTTCTTCAAGGTCACTCCCTTGCATTTTTGTCATTGACTTCCTTGGCACAGTCCTTCTTCTAACACTAACCCTGTTGGTGGGTGCTAGGGGGAGAGGCGAACATAAAATGAATGGTGATAGTGTAGAAGTTGTCAGATCCAACTTCAGAGCCCAAGAACACCTGCATGCAAGAGATACCTGTCACAGGAAAGAGAATGGAGAAAAAAGAAAGAGAGGGTTTTGAAACTCTGAAATATGAAAAATGTATTAATCAGAGAGTGAGATAAAATACAATGATCAATCCTTATAAAAGGAAATTGTGCAACCCTAAAGAAACCCTAATAGGTAGACATTTAATAATTAATATAATTATTAAATGTCACAATATGCAAACTAAAGTGAAATCTTAAGAGAGGAATAAAGGTAACTTAATTAATATAATTAAGTTAAAACCTTTACTCTAACACCCCCCTTTAAGATGAGCAAGAGTGTAGCTACAAACATGTGCAAGAAAGCAATGGTAACTACAATGCATGAAAGCAAACAAGGGTCCCAGAAACTAGGCCTGATCAGGTACCCAAATACAACTAAATCTCTATAAAGTGGAGAAAGGGAGAAAACCTCATGGGAACAAAACTCCCCCCCAAAAAGAGAGAAAAGAATAGAAATGCACTAATGAATAAAGGATAGGAGGTGGATTACATGATACCCCCCATAGACAACTTTTATCATATAAGTACATATACAATGGTCTCCATAGGAGAGATATAAAGAGACAAGAAGGCCCCCCCACAATGAAGAAACTCCTGTCACAATGGTAGATGCCTGATGTAGAATCCAAAAGGAGATCCTGAAGCGGCAAATAATATTCCTCCCTTTGGGAAGAAACTGATCCAAAGGACAATGTCAAAGAAACCCTGTGAAGAGTGATGAACCAATCTATCTGAAGATGTGTGCCATGATAGGATGTTGAAGAATCTCTCTGTTTGAACTAAAACAAATGATGCCAAATCCAAACTGATATGGAGAATCTAGAAATGTAACCTCTGAATGCACAAATAATGGTGGGTGTACAGTGATAACCTGACTGTCAAGGTAGAGGAGATGAATGTCCTCAAAATAATCCTCCAAATCTGCAATATAGGACTCAACAAACAAGAAAGATATATCTGCAAGATAAGAGTCCAAAGTTGCTATGTTTGGAAGGTGAATGATGCCCTGCTGCACTGAATCGGGAACAACAGGAGATGTTGATGAAGTCTCAGTCTGAAGAGTAGGAACTATGAGACAAGCCTCTGATCCATCAAAATATGTAAGGGTGTCTAAATACTCAAGTTCCTCTAAAGTATCATGATCAAAGGGTGTATTCTCTCTCCAAGCAATGGGTAAGAGATAATCTGAAGTAGAATCCTCTGGGAATGGAGAGAGATTTGGGTCTCCATAGATCTCCCAAAGACGTGTCCAAAGTGGGTGAGGACAATCAATGTCCAATATAGCCAACACAATGTCATGATCAACACTAGACAATATAAGTCCTACTATGTGATCTCTAATGATATCCCATGCTAATTTTCCCTCTGAAGTGGCTGGTTCAGGTATGAGATCATACAAATAAGGAAAAATATTAAGCCACCTACAATGTGTAAGTATACCCTTTACCCATGACTCATAATTACCCCGTTCCAGAATAACAATTGAAGGGTGAGTAGGAAAACCCATGATAACTCTTTAAATGATAAATCTAACCTTACTGGATTTATATCAAATTAATATAACCCATCCCATGCAAATAGAACCCATGTAGGTGCCAGAATGTCCAATTAATTGAGAAAAGTGTAAAAACACACAAAGTTGAATAAAATTTACTTGATAAATTTTCAGATGAAACAGACTATAGATCTAGAAATATCGCTGCAACACCTTTCCAACGCCTATTCATTTGCGCAAAATAGAGTTTGGACACAAAATATATGCCCCTGGGAGTGAAAAACATAAGTTCTAGCTTTGACAGGAGAAAACAGCATCAAAACAGAAAAATCAAGAGATTAAACCTCCACCATCAGATTGAGCTTGGAGCCAGCTTTCCAATGCCTATTTTTGTTAGAAAAATGGAGAAAAATTGCGCATTTTATACCCAATTGAGTGAAAGTAAGTTAAAATGCACAATCAGCCTCAAGGAGCCCTCAGGGGCCAAAAAAATAAGCCCCTGGTCCGTTCAGTGACTAGGGGGCTAGGTGTCAGGGTTCTTCGATGCGGCTCCTAGTCTTCTATATGACCAGGGGCTTGAGCTGGGTGGTCGACAGGTGCTAGTGGAGTGGCGGCTTCTAGTAGAGCGGGGGATTTGGAGGCTGGCCGGTGGCCTGTCGGTGGCGGGTCGGTGGTCAACCACTGGCTGGCTGTGCCACTGGCCGAGTGGCCCTCCGGTGGCCGCTGGGCAGTGTTGGGGTGGCTGTCAGGCAGTGGCTGGTGGTGCCTCTGTTTTAAACGAGGAGCGCAAAAAATAAACCAAAAAACTTTTTTTTTTTTAATTTTTTTTTATGAATTTTTCACCTCGGTAATTGTGCCCTGGGGCCGTATGGCCTTAAGGCCAAAAAAAATTTCTTCCTTGATCAACTCTGGCCGAATTGGACAAGTTTTATATGAAAATATAGGTTTTCAGGCACTGTGAATCCACCGGCGAGGTCCATTTGGGCCCAAAATGAACCCAAAGAATGGAGTAGGCCAGATTCACAAAAAATCAACCTGAAAAACCTGTGAAAGCCTGATCAAACCCTCGTAGCTCTAAAATCTTCAAAACAAGAATAGGCTGTAGCAGGTCTGCTCTGATACCATGTAGAAGTTGTTAGATCCAACTTCAGAGCCCAAGAACACCTGCATGCAAGAGATACCTGTCACAAGAAAGAGAATGAAGAAAAAAGCAAGAGAGGGTTTTGAAACTCTGAAATATGAAAAATGTATTAATCAGAGAGTGAGATAAAATACAATGATCAATCCTTATAAAAGGAGATTGTGCAACCCTAAAGAAACCCTAATAGGTAGACATTTAATAATTAATATAATTATTAAATGTCACAATATGCAAACTAAAGTGAAATCTTAAGAGAGGAATAAAGGTAACTTAATTAATATAATTAAGTTAAAACCTTTACTCTAATAGACAGGAGCTATGTGCATTCCATGTTCAACTTTCTTGATGGGTCTCCTAACGGACCCAAAGTAGGCTCCTTAAATCTTGCGTACATGAAATGTAGTAAGTGCTTTCATAAACAAATCAAGATAAACGTTAGTCAAATCTTGCAACTCCTTGTTAGATTCATCCATGCATCATCAAAAGATCATAATATTCATATTTGGAGCTCATTTGGATCATAAACATTAATGCAGGCCCAAGGGGGCGGACAACGAATGGGGGAACGCAAACCAGAAGGGAAGTTCACGGACCTCACAAAACTCTAGCAAAACCAAGATTTTTCATTTATAGCGCAAGGGGAAAGGGGAAGAAAGAGTGCCCAAAAAAACTTCCTTAAGATTGGACCCATTTGAACAAAGCAGAAACCTAGAAGGGGAAAGTCAGAGGGTCACTGCCCTCTTGAAAATGCAATGAGCACACGGTGGCCCAGAAGGAAAGTCTTGGATGGCGATAGAGGGGTGGAGTCCCAGAAACGGCCATGGAGGGACGGAGTCCTGGAAACAACCACAGAGGGGCCGGGTTCCAGAGGTCATGGCGCTGGGGGTCCATAGATGTTCAAAACAGACATGGAGAGATGGAGTCCCGGAAACGGCCATAGAGGGGCTAGGTTCCAGAGGCTGGGTCATCGAGGCTCCACGGATGTTCAAAACGACCATGAAGGGATGGAGTCCCAGAAACAGCCACAGAGGGGTCGGGTTCCGGATGCTGGATCGCCAGGGCTCCATGAATGTTCAAAATAGCCATGGAGGGACGGAGTCTCAGAAACGGCCATGGAGGGGTCAGGTCACCGAGGCTCCATGGATGTTCCAAACAACCACAGAGGTATGGAGTCTTGAAAACGGCCACGGAGGGGCCAAGTTCTGGAGGCCAGGTCATCAGGGCTCCACAAATGTTCAAAATAGCCATGGACAGACAAAATCCTAGAATCGACCATGGAGGGGCCAAGTTTCAGAGGCCAGGTCACTGGGGCTCCATGAATGTTCCAAACTGCCATAAAGGGATAGAGTCCCAGAAATGGCCACGGAGAGGATGGGTTGCAAAGGCTGGGTCACCAAGGCTCCACGGATGTTCAAAATGACCACGGAGGGATGAAGTCCCAAAAACGGCCACATAAGGGCCGGGTTCCAGAAGCCGAGTTGTCAGGGCTCCATGGATGTTTCAAAACAGCCAAAGAGGGATGGAGTTCTGAAAGGAAAGTTTTGAAACCATTGAAACTTAACGAAACATTGATGAAACCTTGGCAGTTCACTTAAGCACCACAAACACATCCCAAATCCACCAGAAAGTTGTCCCCAAAGTCAAAAATGTAGAAAGCAGACCGTTAGGGGTCGACGGATATTTCTGTTGATGTAATTAATATTTAATTACACTTTGCATAAGTTTACTTAGGTAATTATTTATTTCCTAAGTTATAGGTTTTATCCTTATCTTGTTGAGTTGTTGCTTAAGATAATATTAGGGTTTTGCATCTTTGCTTTTATAAAGCAAAACATTATCTTGTAATTAAGAACTCTCGAATAATAATATTTGCACATCTTCTTGCAAATCTCTTGCTTTTTTATTTTTCTCTTCTGTAGAAGGACTATTCTGGTTCGCAAATCTGATCTTGGTTTCTAACATGGTATCAGAGCCTTGATTTGTAGCCCTTTCTCAAATTTTTGAGAAAATCATTGCAGGGTTCGTTCGGGATTCCTCAAGGGTATCATGCCTTGAGTTCATCTATGCAACATTTTGGATCAGATCGGGCCTCACCATTGGATTCAGAGAGCTGGAAAAAGTTAAAATTGGCTTTTGTTTTGTATATTTTGGCCATCATTTGCCAAATCTATGAGGGTTTCAGGCTGGGAGATTGTTTGCAAGTTCTAGAGGTAGTGGATTTTTCGGAGCAGTTTGAGCACAAACGGAGGTCACCAACATGTTCGAAGCGGCCAAAAACCCTAAGAACATCTATCATTTTGTCAATTTTGGTGCTATTGATCTGGGAGGCAAAAAAAATTGCTTGGGGGTCGTATAGCCTCCCCAGCACGCATTCTGAGGTTCGCAAACCGAGAAAAAATTAAAAAATTATTGTTTTATGCACCTGCCGCCAACGCCTCTAGTTCAAAAGGCAGCTGCCACTAGGCAACCACCCACCGGTCACTCAGCCGAGCGGCACCTCCAATCTGCCACCACTACCGGTGGCAACCGCCCATCCGCAGCCAACCCCCGCGAGCTCCTCTAGCAGTGACCACGGTCACATTGGGGACTGGGACGCTATGCGCCCAACCCCCGTTTGGCTGCCCAGCCCCCTCTATAGAACCGGCAGGTCACATGGGTAACCATAGGCTCTGCCCCAACCCCAAATTCGCTAGCCCCTAGTCATGCACAGGACCAGGGGCCTATTTTTTTAGCCCCCTGGGCTGTCTGCAAGCCTTATTGGCCTTTTTGGAGCTGTTTTCACTAAATCAGGTGTATTTTTTGCGTACAATGTCTATTTTTTAGAAACAAGATACCGTTGGAAAGCTGATTCTGACGCTGATCTAGTGGTGTAGGGATTTTCACTTGATCTTGCTCTAAATTTATTTTGCAGACCTTTGAACTCAGATGTTGTTTTCACTTCAGAGGGCATATATTTTGACTCGGTGATCCATTTTTCGTCATTCTTACGGCATTGGAAAGCTAATGCAGTCCTCTACACAGATCTGAGGTCTATTTTATTTTTTTGTTTATGCATGTTTTTATGCTCTCTTTTTACAATCATTGGGTTATTGTAATAAATGAACTAAGATAAAGTTCCTTCAGGGGGGTTTCTTGCACAATAAATCTAATTAGAGTGTGCATGCACTTTGATCTCCATAACCATTTTTTTTATGGAAACTTGTATGAGTCTATCTAGTTTCCTAATTTCTTTTGGCCACATCCTTGCTATTGCTTGACACATATTAGATTCACATCTGGTTCACACTTTAGATTGAGAGCCTATGGTTAATGATCCACATTGGATCCATCTCAGTTTGAGGGCCATGTTTTTATGGTTAATGTTCTAGAGTCTTCATGGTAACCCTTCCCATGGAAGAGTTTCAGTCATAGTTTGGAATCAGCATCGAAATACACAGCTTTCAGATTATGTCATCATCTCATCTCCTATTACTTCACAGATTTTAGGGTTGTTCTAGTTTGTGAGTTTTCCAGTGTTCCGTGGCATCAGGTGTAATATTGCTTTATCATGATTCCTTGAGTCAATCAGTGACTCTCATCTAGTTTCAGTAGCAAACAGAAGTATCTTTCCTTGATTACTAGAATCAAGTTCTAGGGTTACTTTATAGTGTTCTTCCAGTGCTTCTTTGCAACATTCATCTCATTGTGGGGAGGATTTTGTCCCGCTGGGTTTTCCTTCTCTACTTCATCTTTTCATTTGTACATGAGTACATGATTAGTCCTTGTTGTCGGGACTCATATTTGCATAATAATTTTTCTTCTCCCTAAGTTGCACTTATGGGGGGGTGTTGGTGTAATTAATATTTAATTACACTTTGCATAAGTTTACTTAGGTAATTATTTATTTCCTAAGTTATAGGTTTTATCCTTATCTTGTTGAGTTGTTGCTAAAGATAAGATTAGGGTTTTGCATCTTTCCTTTTATAAAGCAAATCATTATCTTATAATTAAGAACTCTTGAATAATAATATTTGCACATCTTCTTGCAAATCTCTTGCTTTTTTGTTTTTCTCTTCTGTGTAAGGATTATTCTAGTTTGCAAATCTGATCTTGGTTTCTAACAGTTTCAAAATAGCCAAAGGGGGATGGACTTCCGAAAGGAAAGTTCTGAAACCACTGAAACTTAACAAAATGTTGACAAAACCTTGGCAATTCACTTAGGCACCACGAAAACATCCCAAATCCACCAAAAAGTTGTCCTTAGAGTCAAAAATGTAGAAAGTGGACCGTCGGGGGTCCACAGATATTTCAAAACAGCCAAAGAGGGATGGAGTTTCAGAAGGAAAGTTTTGAAACCACCGAAACTTAACGAAACGTTGACAAAACCTTGGTAGTTCACTTAGGCACCACAAAAACATCCCAAATCCACCAAAAAGTTGTCCCCAAAGTCAAAAATGTAGAAAGCAGACCGTCTCGGGTCCACAAATGTTTCAAAATAGCTAAAGAGGGACGTAGTTCTGAAAGGAAAGTTCTAAAACCCCCAAAACCTAATGAAACCTTAACAAAACCTTGGCAGTTCATTTAAGGTACCACAAAAACATCCCAAATCCACCAGAAAGTTGTCCCTAGAGTCAAAAATGTAGAAAACAGACCATCGGGGGTCCATAGATGTTTCAAAACAGCCAAAGAGGGACAGAGTTCCAGAAGGAAAGTTTTGAAACCACTAAAACTTAACGAAACATTGATGAAACCTGAGCAGTTCACTTAGGCACCACAAAAACATCTCAAATCCACCAAAAAATTTTCCCCAAAGTCAAAAATGTAGAAAGCAGACAGTCGAGGGTCCACAAATGTTTCAAAACAACCAAAGAGGGATGGAGTTCTGGAAGGAAATTTCTAAAACCCCCGAAACCTAACAAAACCGTGGAAATTCACTTAGGCACCACAAAAACATCCCAAATCCACCAAAAATTTGTCCCCAAAGTCAAAAATGTAGAAAGTAGACCATCGAGGGTCCATGGATGTTTCAAAACAGCCAAAGAGGGATGGAGTTCTGGAAGCAAAGTTCTAAAACCCCTGAAACTTAATGAAACCTTGGAAGTTCACTTAGGCACCACAAAAAACATCTCAAATCCACAAGAAACTTTTCCCCATAGTCAAAAATGTAGAAAAAATTGAATCGAGCGATCAGGGACCAAGCTAGTAGGAACAAGACAAAAGGCAAAAAAGGGATGAGGGACTTTGTTTCTCCCTAGATTTGAATACCCCAAGTAGGTGAATTTGGTCAGGGGGATTTGATTGTTTGAAGGCACATGACCAATTTGGGCTTGGAAAATGGGGCACACAAAACAAGATAGGAGCAAAGTAGCTTGTCGGGAGTGAAAAAAGGGGGTCCTTGCCTACGGCGGGGCATGTGTGTAAAACATGTACAACAAATGGCGACTCGCTGGGGAAATGCTCCAGAGCATTTTGTTGACAAACTGGAATCATGAACCCAGAATATTTGGTTCTAACCTTCACGCTAGGGAAAACAAACCAGACTCTCAACCAAAGGATCAAAACCACAAGCCAACCCAACCTTCAGTATGCCAAAAATCCAAGTGTGTGCAATTGCGTTAATTCCCATCCTCTAGTTGCTATAGGAACCCAAGCTCCATCAAGCTAAGCTACATAGTTTATTCTAACTCCAAAAGCATATGGGACATTGCCTCACTACCAGTCAGGCATCCATAGCCCTGATTAGGTTGTCGCTGTGATTCTCCCGAACATTGTTCTACTGTCGGTCGAGCGTCCATATCCCCAGTAGAGTTGCTCAAATGCCCCTGAAAAGTTGAATTTTCTCTTTATTTTAATTTTCAATGTTTTCTTTCTTTCTTTCTTTTCTCTTTTCAGCTCCTTTATTTCAACCCGCAAGCATCGAAGCTCGCGCTCAGGGTTGAGAATCACAGAAGTGCTGGAGCAGAATTTTAGATTTTTCACTTAACTAGACTTCACAAAAGGCCCTACAATGACCATCAAATTCTTAAGATGTGTAAGAGCTATAAGATTTTAAAATACATCAGAGTCAAACTAAACCAACAAGTTATCCTCTTTGAGTCAAGTACCCAGATCACTTGACACTAACAAAAGACCTTCACCATCCACTCTGAAGACTTGATTAGAGTTTGACAAAGAAATATGTAGAACAACCCAGGTGATAAGTATGGTTGTTGTGTGCATAGATGTGCCTAGCTAAAAGTCGAGGGACCCCAAGCAAAGCAGTAGCAAAGCGAAAGAAAGCAAAAAGCTAACAACCCACATCACACCAACTAACCTAAGGAAAGCGGGAAAGCAGAGTATTTACAAGAAACCTATACTACTCAAAATGGGCTATGTACAAAGATATTTACAAAGCACTATGTTTAGACAGGGCAAGGTGACATTAATGTTCATTGGATTTCGCAGTGCATGCACAAGCAAACAGGTGATTGTTGGTGTTCTTAACCATGCAAATTTATCTTTATATTCTAAAAAAAGAAATTGAACGTTGCAACACTCAAGTTCAATCATGTCATCATGAAAAATTAGTAATTGAGGAGGCTCGCTGCACCCATGGTTAATCCATAAGCAAGTTTTCCTTCTTGCACTCCCATAATCAAAATGATAAATGCAGTTATGAAAATTAACTAGAGCAAGGAAGGATAGAACCAAGATGTCGTTACCCAAAGGTGGCATTGTTTGGTAGTCGAGAATGAGCACTACGTCGTCTATCGCTGCATCGATAGCCTCAAGCGGGTGTGGTGGAGGGTGTAGCATTTCTAGCCTTGGGCTTACATAAGGATGGGAGGATGGGGCAGGAAGCAGCTCTTCCAATCTACCAATGGGACCTACCGCCCCGGTTGGAAGTTATTCAAAAATAAATACTTCTCCACATTGATCATCTGCAAACTTGGGATCCACCTGGTTGTTGTCCTCAAGGGGTAGGATGTTGTCTCATCTCCTTACCCAAGTATCAACCTCCTTTTTATGATGTTCAATGTCATGGGATAATGACATGAATGCATCTATCCTATTATAGCTCCCTAAATATGAAGGAGGATCAACAATGGTCACATGGTGGAAGGACTTCTAGTTGTGTCTTGTAGTTAGTTAATTCTATTATACTTGTTGGAAGCCATCAAAACACCCCCACCTTTGTCTTCTTCCCTTTTTTGTTCATGCATCTCATTATACGTTCACTTGTTTCCCCTTGCTTACTAGCACTGTAAATGGAGGAGCTCCTCTCCCAATCTAGAAACTCTAGTGCATCAATGTTTGGGGGCTCAAGGAGTAAGTATTCATCACTACTTTCCTCTGGGATGTGCTCTTCCTCAGCATGAGCATACCTCCGTAGTACAGCTCCCAATAGAAAGAAGTCATCAATTGATGGCACCTCATCAAGGAGACCAAATTCTACTGCACAATTTCCCTCTAAGGGCTTGGCATAAAGCCTATCATTCATGGTGTGCAAATACTCTTCGAGAGGAAATTCTTGATGACTGGTGGACAACATTCATGTTTGATCTAATTCATCACTCAGAAGTCTGAGACTATATTGTTGTCCTTCTATTGTTGTCCCAACATCCTCTTGAGGTTTTCCTTTAGTTGAGCCATCACTCAGTTCAAGCTCTTGGTCTTCTACTTCGATCTGGGCAACAAGTAGAGGAGGTCAGGCACTTGGTTGCTCCACTTGTCCTTTAACTTGTTCAATAGCCTCCTTGTATAGCTAACATGCAAACTCAGAGTGTGATGAATCATGAATTTTGCACCTATTTGGTAGAAACAACACCTCCAAATCCACTTGACATCTTAGTTCAAACCAATCCTTTGCTAATCTAGAGATGAGTTGGTCATATCTTTCCGCTACTGGGTCCTCATCATCACTTGAAAAAGAAGCTTGACGGTAGACAGTTGTGGCAAGTGGTTGTTCCCACTCCAAACTTTCATTTTCAGATTCTTGATCGATGTCATTGATGAAGGAGATGTCTTCTAATCTGATTTCACTTATACCTCCGTCGTCATTTTTTGCTGCTCCAAAGTTTTCAACCTTTTCTTCTTCCTGTTCTTCAGCATCTTCGTTGGTTGTCCTAGCATTAGCTCATGTCAAATTTCTTGGTTCATCTTCAATGTGTTGTCCTTCAGATGTTGACAGCTCTTCTGCCTCATTAGATAACTTCTCTTCATTAGGATTTGGCTGCTACAACTTGTCCAAACAACCCTTGGCTTGAGTGATGATGTTTGTGCATGACGAGCAAGTGAATTCAGAGTGGGGTGCATTGTGAAATATGCACCAACTAGACATCAATATTTTCTCCAATCTTAGTTCATCTTTGTTGCTCAAATGTTCCTAGATCAACTCTTTGAATGCCTTGGCTGCCATGATTGTTAATTCTTCCTCTCGATCTGCAAGGGCTAAAGGTTGATAGATTTCCCAAAACGGAATTTCTCCCTGCAAGACCCTTTTGATTTTTCTCAAGAAGGTCAAACATCCCAATTTTTTATGCATGTAAGTGCAATGGATCTAACATCTATCTGCTAATGCGAATTATTGCAATGACTTCTTAAGTCTCTTGTTCAAATCTACATGCAGCTGAGTGATGTTGATTTGTGTGTGCTGCTCCATTTTGACTCAGCTTCTTTTCCCTTCAGAATTTTCTGATTTTTAGCATTAAAAGAGATCTCCCTATCTCAAATTTCTTCTTGAAAGTGCTCTCTTCGATTTCCAACTTTCAGCTTTGTAGCCTCAACATGTCATGCCCTCCTTCTAGTGCTAGTTCTGTTGATGTATTTTTTTATGCACTTCTCAACATAGGTAATGCATAGGTGCATCACCTCTCTTGAAAGACAATCTTCCACAATAAAATTGCATAACACTATCCCAAGATCTCTAATGTCAAGTCTTGACAGTGCTTGGAATATCTCAGTTGTTTCTTGTGATATGTCAGAATCACAAGGCAGACTTACAGATGAGTTACAAAGTGTGAGAAGTTGGATTTGCAAATGCAATTTCAAAGTGTTGGAAGTGAATGAACAGTGGTTTTCCACTCAAAATAGTAAGCTAAAACTCATCAAGTTTATCTAATTTAGCTTCATGGTGATGCTTTGGATCCTACTCTAACCAAGGATTAAAAGAAATAGCAAAATGAGAAGGGTTAAGAAAGTTGTTCTAATCCTAAACTATGAATGAATAGTAACGATGGTGGCTACTACAGTAGACAATCTCCCAAAATTGGGTTTTGCTTGGCCAAGAGAAACCTACAGTTGCACAAAACCAGTGCAATCTTCTAAGGGCTGCAGATTTTCATATTACACACACATCATACACATGTAATTGAACTAAGTTGCAGCAATGAAGTAAAGAGCTTAGACTAGCTTTGCAAAGTGACTCATCATCAATGAACCACAAAAAGCATGAGCTAGAAATTCATCTAATACTGAAACAACAATCACTATCACCACTTCCATTCAAGAAACTAACACCTAAACTAATAGGGAAGTTGAACCATGCATACATAAAGAGAAAACTCAAAAGGAACACACATAAATCATACAATGTTGCTTTCTATTGTTGCAGAATATCTTTACATCAGCTCTCCAACCCTTTACAAATGAGGGGCAAGCCCCCTATTTATAGTTTTCCAAAGCCCAAATAATGGCTAGGATTAATTCACAATGAGAGGCCTAGATTTGATTACATTAGGGTTTCACCTACCCCCCATTATTCAGCAATTAAAAATGCATTCCTTGTATTTTCCCTGTTTTGTCACCTAGTGCCTAGGTGTTGTAGCAATTTTGTCATTTAGCTGATTCCCTTTTACTGTAGCTAAAAATGCCTAAAATTTGTCTTCTTACTTGATGTGTTTGTAGTGTTCTTCATTAGATCAAACAGGCTCGTCAACGACTGACATCAATGAATTGGTTGCCCCTGATTCGGGGGATAGGTCATCATCATCTGGTGAAAAGTAGGACAGCTCCCTCATGCCTTCTTCCACTCCCTTGCATTTTTGTCATTGACTTCCTTGGCATAGGCCTTCTTCTAACACTAACCCAGTTGGTGGGTGTTAGGGAGAGAGGCAAACATGAAATGAATGGTGGCAAGAGCTATGTGCATTCCTTGTTCATCTTTCTCGATGGGTCTCCTGAAGGACCCACAGTAGGCTCCTTGAATCCTACGTACATGAAACGTCGTAAGTGTTTTCATAAACAAATCAAGACAAACATTAGTCAAATCCTGCAACTCCTTGTTAGATTCATCCATGCATCATCAAAAAATCACAATATTCATATTTGGAGCTCATTTGGACCATAAACATTAATGCGGGCCTAAGGGGATGAGCAGCGAATGAGGGACAGCAAACTAGAAGGGAAGTTCCTAGAACTCACAAAACTTAGCAAAACCAAGATTTTTCATTTATAGTGCATGGGAAAAGGGGAAGGAAGAGTGCCCAGAAAAACTTCCTCAAGATTGGACCCATTTGAAAAAAGGGGAAGCTTGGAAGGGGAAAGCCAGAGGGTCACCGCCCTCTTGAAAAGGTAATGATCACATGGCGGCCCAGAAGGAAAGTCCCAGACAATGATGGAGGGGTGGAGTCCCAAAAGTGGCCACAAAGGGACAGAGTCCCAAAAACGGCCACAGAGGGGCCGAGTTCTGAAGGCCGAGTCACCAGGGGTCCACAAATGTTCAAAACGGTCATGGAGAGATGGAGTCCCGGAAATGACCACAGAGGGGCCGGGTTCCGGAGGCTAGGTTGTTGGGGTTCCACGAATATTCAAAATGGCCACAGAGGGACGGAGTCCTGGAAATGGCCACAGAGGGATGGATTCCCAGAAATAGCCACAGAGGGGCTGAGTTCTAGATGTCGGGTCATCGGGGCTCCACAAATGTTCAAAACAGCCATGGAGGGATGGAATCCTGGAAACAGCCACGGAGAGGCAGAGTTCCGGAGGCTAGGTCACCAAGGCTCCACAAATGTTCCAAATGGCCATAAAGGGATGGAGTGCCAAAAACAGCCATGAAGGGGCTGGGTTCTGGAGGCCGGGTCGTCGAGGCTCCACAAATGTTCAAAATGACCATGAAGGGACGAAGTCCCACAAAACGGCCACAGAAGGGCCGAGTTCCAGAAGCTGGGTCGCCGGGGCTCCGTGGATGTTTCAAAATAGCCAAAGAGGGATGGAGTTCTGGAAGGAAAGTTTTGAAACCATTGAAACTTAATGAAACGTTGATGAAACCTTGGCAGTTCATTTAGGCACCACAAAAACATCCCAAATCCACTAGAGAGTTGTCCCTAAAGTAAAAAATGTAGAAAGCGGACCGTTGGAGGTCCACGGATGTTTCAAAATAGCCAAAAGGGGATGGAGTTCTGGAAGGAATGTTTTGAAACCACCAAAACTTAACGAAACATTGACGAAACCTTGGCAATTCACTTAGGCACCACAAAAACATCCCAATTCCACCAAAAAGTTGTCCCCATAGTCAAAAATGTAGAGAGCGGACTGTCGGGGGTCCATGGATATTTCAAAATAGCCAAAGAGGGATGGAGTTCTGGAAGGAAAGTTCTGAAACCACCAAAACTTAATGAAATGTTGACAAAACTTTAGAAGTTCACTTAGGCACCACAAAAACATCTCAAATCCACCAGAAAGTTGTCCCCAAAGTCAAAAATGTAGAAAGCGGACTGTTGGGGGTCCACAGATGTTTCAAAACAACCAAAGAGGGACAGAGTTCTGGAAGGAAATTTCTGAAACCCCCAAAACCTAATGAAACCTTGACGAAACCTTGGCAGTTCATTTAGGCACCACAAAAACATCTCAAATCCACCCAAAAGTTGTCCCTAGAATTAAAAATGTAGAAAGCGAACTATCGGGGGTCCACGAATGTTTCAAAATAGCCAAAGAGGGACAGAGTTCTGAAAGGAAAGTTCTGAAACCACTTAAACTTAATGAAACATTGACGAAACCTTGGCAATTCACTTAGGCACCACAAAAACATCCCAAATCCACCAAAAAGTTGTCCCCAAAGTCAAAAATGTAGAAAGCATCCACTGTCGGGGATCCACGAATGTTTCAAAATAGCCAAAGAAGTATGGAGTTCTGGAAGGAAAGTTCTGAAACCCCTGAAACCTAACTTAACCTTGGCAATTCACTTAGGTGCCACAAAAACATCCCAAATCCACCAAAAATGTAGAAAGCGGATAGTCGGGGGTCCATGGATGTTTCAAAATAGCCAAAGAGGGATGGAGTTTTGAAAGGAGAGTTTTGAAACCCCTGAAACTTAATAAAACCTTGATGAAACCTTGGAAGTTCACTTAGGCACCACAAAAACATCCCAAATCCATAAGAAACTTGTCCCCAAATCCACAAAACTTAGCAAAACCAAAGAATTTCATTTATAGTGCATGGAAAAAGGGGAAGGAAGAGTGCCCAGAAAAACTTCCTCAAGATTAGACCCATTTGAAAAAAGGGGAAGCTTGGAAGGGGAAAGCCGGAGGGTCACCGCCCTCTTGAAAAGGTAATGAGCACATGGCGGCCCAGAAGGAAAGTCGCAAACGACAACAGAGGGGTGGAGTCCCAGAAGCGGCCACAGAGGGACGGAGTCCCAGAAACGGCCACGAAGGGGCCGGGTTCTGAAGGTCAGGTCACCGGGGGTCCACAGATGTTCAAAATTGCCATGGAGAGATGGAGTCCCAGAAACGGCCATGGAGGGGCTGGGTTCCGGAGGCCAAGTCGTCGAGGCTCCACGGATGTTCAAAACGACCATCAAGGGACGAAGTTGTAGAAACGACCATGGAGGGGTCGGGTTCCAGAGGTCAGATCGTCAAGGCTCCATAGATGTTTAAAATGGCCATGAAGGGATGGAGTTCCGAAAATGGCCATGGAGGGGCTGGGTTCCAGAGGCCGAATCGCTAAGGCTCCACAAATGTTCCAAACGGCCACAGAGGGATGGAGTCTCAAAAGCAGCCATGGAGGGGCTAGGTTCCAAAGGCCGGGTTGTTAGGGCTCCATAGATGTTTGAAATGGCCACAAAGGGACGAAGCCCCAGAAATGGCCACAAAGGGGTCAGGTTCTAGAGGCCGGGTCGATAGGGCTCCACGGATGTTCAAAATGGCCACAGAGGGGCCAAGTTCTGGAGGCCGAGTCACCGGGGCTCCACGAATGTTTCAAAATAGACAAAGAGGGACGGATTTTTAGAAGGAAATTTCTAAAACCACAGAAACTTAACGAAATGTTGATGAAACCTTGGCAGTTCACTTAGGCACCACAAAAACATCCCAAATCCACTAGAAAGTTGTCCCCAAAATCAAATATGTAGAAAGCAGACTGTCGGGGGTCCACAGATGTTTCAAAATAGCCAAAGAGGGATGAAGTTCTGGAAGGAAAGTTCTGAAACCACCGAAACTTAATGAAATATTCATGAAACCTTGGCAGTTCACTTAGGCACCACAAAAACATCCCAAATCCACCAGAAAGTTGTCCCCATAGTCAAAAATGTAGAAAGTGGACCGTCGAGGGTCCACAGATGTTTCAAAACAGCCAAAGAGGGATGGAGTTCTAGAAGGAAATTTTTGAAACCACTGAAACTTAGGCAATTCACTTAGGCACCACAAAAACATCCCAAATCCACCAGAAAGTTGTCCCCAAAGTAAAAAATATGGAAAGTGAACCGTTGGGGGTCCACAGATGTTTCAAAACAGCCAAAGAGGGATGAAGTTCTAGAAGGAAAGTTCTGAAACCTAACGAAACCTTGACAAAACCTTGGCAGTTCACTTAGGCACCACAAAAACATCCCAAATCCACCAAAAAGTTGTCCCCATAGTCAAAAATGTAGAAAGCGGACCGTCGATGGTCTACGAATATTTCAAAATAGCCAAAAAGGGACGGAGTTCTGGAAGGAAAGTTCTGAAACCACCGAAACTTAAGGAAACATTGATGAAACCTTGGGAGTTCACATAGGCACCACAAGAACATCCCAAATCCACCAGAAAGTTGTCCCCAAAGTCAAAAATGTAGAAAGTGGACTGTTGGGGGTCCATGGATATTTCAAAACAACCAAAGAGGGATGAAGTTCTGGAAGGAAAGTTTTGAAACCCCTGAAACCTAATGAAACCTTGACAAAACCTTGGCAATTCACTTAGGCACCACAAAAACATCCCAAATCCACCAGAAATTTGTCCCCAAAGTCAAAAATGTAGAAAGCGGACCGTCGAGGGTCTACAGATGTTTCAAAATAGCCAAAAAGGAATAGAGTTCCGGAAGGAAAGTTCTAAAACCCTTGAAACTTAATGAAACCTTGACAAAACCTTGGCAGTTCACTTAGGTACCACAAAAACATCCCAAATCCACAAGAAACTTGTCCCCAAAGTCAAGAATGTAGAAAAAAGTGAATCAAGCGATCAGGGACCAAGCTAGTAGGAACAAGACAAAAGGTAGAAAATGGATGGGGGACTTTGTTTCTCCCCGGATTTGAATACCCCAAGTAGGTGAATTTGGTTAGGAGGATTTCATCATTTGAAGGCACATGACCAATTTGGTCTTGTAAAATGGGGCACGCAAAACAAGATAGGAGCAAAGCAGCCTGTTGGGAGCGAAAAAAAGGGGTCCTTTCCTATGGCAGAGCATGTGTGCAAAACATGCACAACAAATAACCAGAGATGGGGGCCAACACCTAGAGAAAGGAAGTCAGGATAACCCATGTAGGATTGTGCGATGACACTCTCCTCTAGCATTCCCTTCAGTTTTTTTATTGCTAGCCTTTGGAAGTGGTCTTTGATGTTATGTTTCATTTGTGTTCTCTTGTTTTCGTGTTTGGATTTTAGTCTTATGTTTTTGTTTGTATGTCCTTGGTCGAAGACCCTTCCTTATTTACTCCTAGCACATGGGTGGTTGGGTGGAACGTGCTATGCACCTCATTGGGTCCACTGTTATGCAGTTGTACCATTCAGTGTAGAGTTTGCAGGTGCAACTTGATCTAGAGTTCATATGTTACCAGATGTATACTTGTATTTTAGATGTATTTTATGTATTAACGTATCACTCCCATGTGTGATGGGAAGACTTATGATGTAATTTTGTATATGTATTCAATGAGTTGTATTAGCATACTGATGTAATGTATAATCACACCATGTAAATCATTCTAGAACTACAATTTGTAAATAATGTTAATGTTGTGTTGTATCTATGGAAATATGTAATTTATATTTCCATGTTTAATTTATTGTAAATGCATGTATGGTTTTTATATGGATTATACTTGCCACATTGTTTATCATTAATGAATGTTTAAATGAAGATATGTGAATGAATGGGTTTCGTTAGTAGAATTGGTAATTACATGTATCAACTTTGTTATGGGATAAGTTGCATAATGTCACCTTGTGTACCCCAAGGGACTTAGGTGTTTAACTTGATATAATTAACTATGTTATATGTATTAGAAAATGTAGTGTACATTCTTTATGTTTTAAAAAAAAATTGTTGTGTTTTTAGTTGTCCCTTTGGGTTTGCACGATGGGGCGTTACACCACCCCTAGTGTACCTAAGTCATTTCCAAAACTATTCTAATGAATAATTCACTCGTTAGTCTTCTGATTTACTCTCAAACACCTAGCAAAACCATGGATACAATGGAACTTAAATTATTAAGACACACAATATTTTAGATCAATGAAACTTTTGATTTGTTAACTTTCCCAAAGGTGTTTATAAAGACTACATAATCCATACTTTAATTTATACATTACAATATTAAGCAAATATATATTTTTATCATCAAATTATAGTTTGTCTAGATTCAATATTTTAGGTTAAATTTACAGGGTATGTGCAGGATCATGGTATGCCAAACAAGCCCTTAAGTGGCAATGAAAATTTAGAACAATTAGAGTTAGGCAACTTGATGTAAAAATTTGAATAAGTTATCTATATTATTTCAAAAACATGTAAGAATAGATTCTGTGGGAAATTGAATGTAGTTTCTAAACTACTAGGTTTATTTTTTAAACAAAATCTATTTGGTGAAAATTCTAAAATTTCAATGCAGATTATTACTTAAATTTCGGGGAAAATAATTAGTAGGTGTTTATCCGACCACCCTAACCATAATAAAATGATAATATTTTTTATGATATTTTATATAAGTAGAGGACTCATGTCAGGATGTGTATATATTTTTGTAATTTTTTCCATGTAAATAATTAATTATGAATTTTTATTACAACTTTTAAAAATATAAAAACTGTTATCTAACCACCTTAACTTGGTCAAAATTTCATGAAATTCAATTTTTTTTTTAATCCTATAATTATGCAAAGCATAGAATGTAGCCTTATGTTTGGATTCAAAAAATATGATACCGTTTGAAAGTTATAAATGTTTTACAATCAGCCTATCAATCAGGACTTTTGTCATAATTATAGTAGAAAATAAATAATAATAATCTATTAAATTCAAAATAAAACATAATTTATATTGGAAAAAAGCTGAGAATCTCCTCTACAAACCCTTTTCATTTTATCAATTTTGGCTAAAAATAAAGTCGTCAGCCACATGGGCAAAGTCCGGAAAAACAAAGTAAGCTGTTAAACACGCTTTTTGTGTTGACTTTTTAGGATTGGTATCTCCTAACCAAAAACCAAAGAAAACCCGAGCCTATTTCCTAGGCAATGAATTTTGTGTCAGACATATCAGAGATTCGATTCAAATCGGATATCCGATTTAAATCGGATATCTGATCTGTTAACATAGCATTTTAAAAAATGTCAAGACTTTATAACATATGATTTAACATATGCAATATATATCATTTGTAGTTTATAGTTTATTTTAATATATTTAGTTTAGAATATACCATTTGGTTTATATATGATTTCTAAATAGTTTATAGTTTATAGTTTATGTTAATATAT